>CM061529.1:30881092-31411092 GCA_030068015.2 Neoceratitis asiatica
CCACAAACGTATTAATAGATTAAACATAATTTATATTACAAAATTATTAATTCAGAAATTCTTAAATTTTCTAAGCCTTTGTTTATTGGCACAAAAGCATGTTGCTGATCAATTAGTCAATTCCCAAAAAAAATATTTGCCTCATTTTCAAAGCTTTCGTAGGGTTATACTGGCTGGCCGTTACGCCGCTAGTTCTTTGTAGTGCCTGATGGAAGTTAAGTTTAATTCGAGCTGAAGTAGGACGACAACGCTCTTTGCGAAGTTTAAGATAGCTTTGATATCTGATTTTGATACTTAATTTAGTATTTTCAACTATAAGGCCGGATAGAGGAAAAGGAGATGTTCTAGCGTTTCATTAATGCCTTGATCTCAGCACTTCACACATGTGTCATAGGTTGTCAGTATTTTCGAGTCCGAGTGGATATGTTTCATCTCATTCTGATTCATGTTTCACCATTTCTGAATTTCATTATGTTGTGGCTTTTGGCGACTCGGCCAAAAAATGGAATCAAATCGAGAACATTAGCGAGCGATTTTTTTTTCGATGTTCGTCCAAAAACGGTTGCTGTTCCGAATACTGATATTGCGCGATCGTCATGTGACCTATCGTGAGATCAGCATACATTCAATATTGCATGAATATTTGATTGTAAAAACAATTTGTTCACGTCTACAACATCGTGACAGGTAATGAATCGCGGATGCACGTAAATGAACCCGAAAGTAAACAGCTGTCGACTGTTTGGGTGTTCACAGATGACCTGAATCCAACAAAATATCGTCGCGCACGAAGCACTTCCAAACAAATGGTTGTCTGTATTTTTTTTCTTTGGAAAAACTGAGTAGTGGTGTTGCAAAATAAAAAAGCGGTACTATTTATTGTGAATGGGCCACTGAAGACACCCGACGGAAATTCGCGCTTAACGTCAAACTTGAAAATGATTTTACGGAATAAATCATGGTTTTCTTTTCGTTTAAATATTTTACAAACAAACTTTTTATGTTTTGGCCGCTAACACCAGTGTTGTAAAGTAAATGTAAATTATAAGCCAATTGTAAATAAGCCAGTAGGGCATTCCTTTGCAGGTCGAATGCAAAAGAAAACGCCTTGTGGTAAGCCAAAGGAAAATAATGATAAATAATTATTTTCAGCCCAAAAAAAGGTAATAGTATTATTTTGTCGGCTACTGTATACACTCCTCAGCGTATATACATACATATGCAAGTATTTACGTGCGTACAAAGGATTCATGACTATCACGACGAATTTGCAATGTACCGCCCCATGCGGAGAGATGAGCAGGCGGGCGGGAGGGTATTTGAAAGGAAAACGTTACTTTGTTGCGGCTTGACACTTTTAAGGCTTCTCCATCTTTCGTCGCTTATCATCAATGTCATCATCAATACATGAATTGTTGTCTTGGCATATTTAATGTTATTGCTACTTCTGCTGCTTCTCTTATAACTAATACTGCTACTGATGATGTTTCCGCAACTGATGTTCTAGCTTTCGCAGATATTTGGTTTTTTCACCCTTTTTTCATTTTCAGTTCTCACATGCTTGTTGCTCATCTTCCTGTTTTATCTTTCTTGGATGTGGCTTAATGTGCTGAAGCTACACATTACATACTTACATGTGTTTACGGCTTATGTTGCTCACGCTGTCACCCGCAATTACTTCTACTTCTCTCACCTTTACTTCTGAGGTTATTTGCCGGGAGCAATACTAGCACAGTGGGCATGGTAGGGTGCAAACGGCAAGGGCAAGAGTAACACAATATTTCATTTATCGGAAATTCACTCATTATTACTACAAATACATACAGCCATGTATATGTATGATTGCATGTACAAGTGAGTATATATACAAGCATGTATATATGCATGGATTTGTATTTAGGTGCAGCAGGCGCCCGTAGGATTTACGCCGTGTGTGTGGAAAGAAAGTTTAGTGAGACCATCACCGTGCTGAATGAAAATGACGAGGTGCAACTTGGCGAAGGGTGAGTAATCATTTTGGGTATTTAATTGAGGAAAGCTGATTGCAAAACGTAGTGAGGCATTTATATACATCAACACTACATACACATACAGATTGCATGGTGTTTGTTTATGTATTTTAAATATTTTCAATGAAATACATTTCGATAATAATATTTAGATAGCTCAGAATTATTTCAGAAAATAATAGCTACAGTTCAGAAAAACGGCAAATTGATTTCTAGTAACTACATTTCCGGTATTTGAACTGAATTTTAGGAAAGCCAGTATTTAGTTTCCAAAAATATACTTTTTTGTTTTCCCTAAATTCCAACATACGAAAATTAACTTGAAAAAACTGACAATTTCCTTATAACAATATAAGGAAATATTTTCAGACAACCTTGTCAAAATGCCAAAAAAATATACTTTAAAATGTTGAAAACGCCAAATATATAGACAATGAATTGAAATATTTAAGGTATACATACATATGGATGCATATATAAGTAGATAAATAACAAGAGACGCAGAATTCATTTCATTCTCTTAAGCTTCATTGACTAATTTCTAAAATTATTACTGGATTGAAAAAATATTTTCAAATAATTAAAATTTCTTGTAGCAGTTGTCACAGCTGTAAAGTTTAGCGGATATTAAATAGAAAAAAGAACAATATTAAGTGATTAGGTTAAAAAATTTAACGCGAGGGAAATTTAATTGGCATAATTCGTAAATTACGCTGTTTTAAATCGTGCTAGAATAAAAGCGGAGACGAAGTGAAAAGCCCATGAAATAGCGTACGGAAATGAAAGTGCTTAAACGTTTGTTTTTATACTAGGACAGGGAATACAAGCTGCAGTAGTGGTTAAATGTTTGTTAACACAAATCACATAGAAAATTATTAGGCGAAATTTTATAATAATAAGAATTTCTAGAGGTTTTTGTTTCAAAACGTATAAATTAGAAAAAGAAAGAAACAAGGATGAAAACATACAATAATGATGACTTAGCTTTTTATATCTTAAAAAATCAAAAATTATTGAATTTATTCATTCCTTTCAAAATTTGAAATCAGGTAATTATAAGTATTGTGTTCAGAAAATTTTTTGTATTTATGGTCTTCTAAAAGCGAAATCAAATGAGATGTTCATTAAAAAATTTAACTGCTGACGACACCAAAGCACCGTTCAAATTTTGACGCACTCCCTATGTTGGTGTGATAAAATGTATGGTAATAAATTTTGTGTAACGCTTTTAAATCGCCTAATATTATACCCAACAATCATGGTATATTTCCTGACCGTATGACAACCACATGACAAAAAGCAGCGCCAGTGGCGTTGGTAGCTGAAAATCATTAAAGACGGCTGACGCGCTTTATGCATGGAAATTAACTTGTTTTACATTTACGCTGCTATTTAAAGTAAGTGGTAGCCGAGGCAGATAGCTGAAACACTTAGGGAGGAGTACTATCAATTCGGCTATTGGCAAATCAAACGATGTGGGTGACTCTGGTAGAGTATTGTTACAATGTATATATAAGTATTAAGAGATGTTGTAATTTACACAGCGAATAAATAAGAAATTCGTAAAAAAAGCATGGGAAACAAATAACAAAATGTCTAGGAAGTAATATTGGAAGTGATGCTAAACGCTCAAAAAGTGACTTAGCGAGTTGTGGAATCGCAGATTGGAATGTACTTGCGGCGCAGCTTAAGCATATTGACTTTGCTACACATATATATTGCAGCAAAAGATAAAAATATGCACATACAAAGATTTTTATGTATCCATGCACACATACTACATATACACATAGAGATTTTCTTAATCTCTGCTCATATTTTCATTTTACTTTAGTTGTTGTTGTCACCTTTTGGTAATTTGTTACTGCTTTGTTGCTGAAATTATATCACAGAGCATTACTGTTTAAATAACGCTCCTTTTCTATAATCATAATTTCATACAACAAGAAGAACAATGAATGAAGGAGAGAAACCCTAGATTTACATTCGCTCGTCTCTACATTTTTCCTATTTATTAACTTGCTTTAAATTTTTTTTTTTTTTTTTTAGTTTGCATTTATTTAAAGTATATATTTCTGCCATCTGTTGCGCCACGTTTTTATAAATTCTCATTTAAAGTTGGTAATGCTGACGGTTGTTAAAGCGTTAAAACGCATCTCCGATTGCGATTTACTGTTCAAATATGCAGCCAAAAGCGTAAAAATGACAAAAATACTTTGTAGTCATTAAAGTTGGATCTACCGCCGAACGGCGATAGAAGAAACGATTAACGGCGTTGCCACGGCAAACATCCGGCTGCTAAGCGACAACTCAACGGAGATAAATCTGTCGTGAAGGAAATGTTGATTGCTGCTCTTTTACTCCGGTTACAGTTGTTGTAGTTGTCATTGGGCTGTGTTGTATGTACATACATATATTCTTCACTGCTTGCTTGCTTAAGGACCAATTTGTGACCGTAAGAAACGCGGAAATATTTATGAGGTTTAGTGATGATTTTTGAGGCTGAGATTTACACAAAACTTTAGCAGTTAACGAAAAGTATGTAAATAATAGATAAAAAAACAGGAATTAAAATATTTTGGCTGCCATACATAATTCTTACTTAAAATGTTTACTACAAACAGCAATGTATGTTCATATACTATGATACTGTGCGATTTCATTTTATTCATTTAATTCATTTAATTTATTTTTTGCTTAATTTAATTTTTATTTTTTATTTTTATATTAATTTATTTTAAATTCTTTTTTTATATAGTTTAATTTTTGTTATTTGACTATACTTTTTATTAATTGTTTTTTGTTTTATTTCATTTCACTCAATTTAAATTAATTAACTAAATTCAATTTTAGCTTATTTTATTTTATTTTTTTAATTAATACTTTTGTGGTTTTATCTTCATTTTATTTAACTCAAAACTGCTTTTTTCAAGTTAAGCCCGAAACATAACTCAATAATTGACAACCGATTCAATGGAAATTTTGACGTAACATCTTCAGAAGCTCTACATTATCTACAGAAGGTACGTAGAATTTGTTTTTCTTAACAAATTTCGAACAGTTTAAATGTTAAGTGGCCAAATTGTTACTTTTTCCCCGCTAGAGACTACACCCCGCCATTTGGTCAAAAATGCATATATTGAGAAAAAATCTTGCCGTACTTCTGTAGCTATTGCTATTTGCAAGCGGAAACCGTTCAACAACTTACTAAAATAAAAATATTACACTGAGCTTTGACTTTCCGGCCGTGGTTTCCTGAAAGTGCCTGGGCATCCTAGGGAGGACGCTGTATGACGCCGCCATTTTTACATAAATTTTTCATAAAAACCAGGTTATAAGCAGTTAATTATATATATAATAAATGCCTACTTTGTCAAAAATCAGATTTATTGTGAATGTGATTTTCCCGAAAAAATCTCCAAAAAAGGCCTATTTTAAAGCGTGGCTCAGCCCTAGAGTAGCCCTAACCACTTAATTTTGTTTTTGTAATTTTTTTTAATTTAATTTATTTAATTTTTTTAATTTTATCTAATAACACAATCTCTTAAGTTATATTTATTTTTATTCTTTTTATGTTATTTTATTTTATTTCACTTTTTTATTGGATTTCATTTTATTTATTTATAATGGTTTGGTTTTATTTAATTTTATTTAATTTTATTTTATGTTTTTTATTTAATTTTAATTGTCTTATTTTTCATTTCATTCCATATTTTTTTTTTTTTTTGTTAATATATTAAATTTTTGTACTGTAATTGCATTACTTTTTGAACTTTCCACCAACAGCTTCCCAAACCTCAACGCCAAACCAAGAAATTATGAATTAATGTATTGAATTTAAATATAAACTGTTTCAAGGCCTTTCCCCACTTTTTTATACCGTTAGGATTTTTATGTTTTGTACAACATTCATTCCGAATCTCATATTAAACGATTTTTCTCTGAAATTTTTTTCTCTGTTCGTTTCTAATTTCATACCCTTTTGAGCTTTGGGAGATTGCTAAAAGTAAGTATAATGCTAAAAGGCTGGGAGACCCTCATTTCAATTGTGGAGGATTCATGGAAAAACACAGCTTTCAGTTAATGAATATTGTATTAAATGCTAATATGTAAAAGGGAAAAGCCAGTAATAATGTTGACGGTCAGTTTTAGAAAGAACAGTTTCAATAAATAAAAATAAAAACTTTCAAGAGAAGAACGAGAGAACGAGAGAGACGAAGAGATACGTGCAAGGAGCAAACACTCCGAGAGTTTAAACTTCAAAACGGATGCAATGGAAGCTCTGAAAAGTTGTTAATGCGCAAATACTATTTATTAATATATGGTGCGTGTTTATATATTGTGAGACCTGTAAACTGCAAACTTCCGTCAACAATCAAATATACAAGCATATGGACACATAAACATTGAATGATTTTATATGTTTCAAATTTTTTTAAATATGTTTTTAATTTTGCTTAAAGGTTACTAAACAAATTAGTAGCCGATTGTAATTTAACAAAAATAAATTGGAAAAATGTAAATTTAATTAAAGAGAATTTTGGAGGTGTGATAATTTACTGACCTAATATTTTAGTATAATTTGACACTCATGCATATGTTTATAATAACTTGTAGGCGTACACTGCAATTCTAAAGAAGGTTAAACAAATTGAATACAAAATTAATTATGATATAAATAAAAGGGTTTAAAGATATATATAAATACTATTTTGTGTAGTTGAAACCTCTCCTTAATTAAATGAAGATCAATACCCGATAAACACATTGGTGAGGAGAAAGTGACTATAGAGAGATGATAATGACGATAAAAATTGCTTTTGGAATATCGAAAAATTTGATGAGACTGATTAGAAAAATATTTAACCAGTTAAGTGATTTTCACAGAAATTTCCTAGGAAACCCTTAAAGAGTTCACTTTAAACGGCTACAAAATGCCAAATATATACTTAAATATGTTTATGCGGTTTAAGGCTTGAAGGAATGCGTCTTCCGGCAGAATTTAAATTTAAATTAAGGCAGATTAAAAGGGATTAATAGGGAAATAAAAATATTTCATAACCAGGTCCAGAACAGTTCAACAAACTAACGTAATTATTTTCGTGTTATAGTATGTTGGCTGCTTTAGTTTTATTGTTGTTGTGCTAGACGAACAATTTTCAGCAAAAATAAAATGCAAAAAAATATAAAATATCCGTAAGCCAGAGCAGCACCAACGCTCTCTGGGCGTACATTAGACATTTAAAAGGACACGAAAAGCATTGCGGAAGTATGTAAAACCAATAGAGATAAAAGAAAGAACTAATAAAAAAAGTTTTATATATAAACCGTAGTATGGCCAACATGGTGAAGAAAGACAACGGATGCATACAGTTGCAAAAAACTTGTGCACATATAGTTTCCTGAAAAAGGACTATTAAACAACAGCGTTGACTGGTCACGAGCAAAGTGAAACCAAGTTCAGTAAGGCAAAAATGTTGGTCAACCAAAAGCTATGTACATGTCAGTCGTGGACATAGCAGCAAGCGAAAGAGATAATATTAGCTGTTCTTGCTCCAACTATTTTTACTGTTGTTACCTCTTTCACATGCGCGTCTGTACCATCTAAAAATTAAAAAAATTTTAGGAATTTTTTTGCAAAGTAATTTGTTTACGTTTTTACTTTTACTTTAGCCGTTTGCTGCCTTGCTGCTTTTCGTTATTTATCTGCACGTGTGCAGGTCCAGCACTTAATTTAAAGTTAACTCATTAATTTTGCTTCCAGCATCAACTGACCGTTCAACCACCACAGTGTCCATCAGTTGATCATTTGGTTGAAGTTAGTTGAGTAACTCCTTGGTTGGCTGGCTGAGCAAATATTTTGGCTGCGCGTTAAAAAATTTCAACTGATAAAACTGAATACAGGAACCATGGACACCTGGCACGGTTACACGTTCATTTTATGTGTATTTAGTTAGTTGAGCGTTCAAAGTTCGCTTGTGTTTTTGGACCTGTTTTTAGCAGCTGCCACATTTTTGGGTGGGACGAAACCGACTGCAATGACATAGCATAGTCATGGGGTTCGGAAACTTTGTAGGCAGTCCTTATTTCATTGTTTTCCTTTGAGTTTTTTTTTTTTACTCTTCTGATTCATCTTTTTTGGTGTAGCTCATTTTGCTTTTTGTTCGCTAAGCATCTGCAGTGTACTTAAAAATTATTGCAGCATACTTTTGCGTACTTTGAAAATATTTAATTCGAAGTTCAAGCAATTGATGCGTGAAGAAATGTGTTTATTGTTGTTTCTATAACAATTACTTTTTACACAAACATTTGCTATCTTTCTATCCTTCCCTGTTATTCACCTCTTCATAATTTGCCATGTTCTTTTGGCGCGTTGCTCTTTGTTTACAATTGTCTGTAATTTCTTTCATTTAAAAATTATGCGGGTTTTTAACCGTTATTTGTTGTGTTTAATTAATGTAAGTGAGGTAATTAATTTAAGCCTGGCCATTCATTTGTTGTAGAAAGTTGAAAATAAATACTCACATAAAATTTTTTTTTCGAGAAATGTAAGCATAAACGTGCCTATGGTAACAGAGCTGTTTTGTATCTCTCACTTCTACGGCCTTAAATTTGGAAGCTACAACTTCAAAGTTATTATCGTCAACAGTGGCGTGAGAGCCAAGACATTAATGCGTTGACTGCTTGCTTGATGAGTAGATATTGCGTCTCGTGCTCGTTCACTACCCGACCCATTCTCTTTTCACTTTGGTCCAACAAAAATGTCAGCCTAGAAATCCAATGCATAATCATTCTTTTTCACAGATGCTACTGTGAACTGAAGAGGCAAATGAAAAGTAAAGTCGTTTCTCGATAAGCCAAGATCAAAGAGTTGTCAGAAATATAAAATTCATTTAATGACAAATAATTCATCAATTGAAAACTACTGAGCCGATACGGCTAAATATTTTTCTAAATTGTTCGTGTAAAAATTGTTCTTTTTTGGGAAGTTGTGCGAAAAAAATCTTATTTATCATTTGATGTACTTGAAATTTGGTGCACAGGTAGCTTTTTAAATTCCGGAAATTGAACAGAAAGCAAATTCATTTGTTTGGAATTTAAGACGTTGGTATATTTTTGTCTAGATTAACATATACGATACTTTTTTTCTGGGAAGGGGATCACAGATCAACAGATTGACGAATATTGGTATGATTTGGATAAAATTATAGATTTGTTTGTATGGACTTTTACGGCCCAATCTTATTGTAGAAGTTGTTTGGCTTACTTCAATAATATAATAAGAAGTTTAATATTTTGTATTAACAGCATCATTCTTTACAATACTAATTATAATATCTAAATTCTACAAAATAGGAAAGAGCCGCAGCTACGTGTGGCCGGTTATTGCTAGTATGTATATAAAATTTTCGTTTTATAACCGCTGAAGTGATCCCACACTTCTTACAATTAATGGAGTGCTTCTAAAGTTGTTCCAAAATACGAAGGTAACAGTACTCAAATGATTTGAGGGCATAATGTGACCATGGAATGTTCTCCAGGCACAGCAAATAATTAGGAAAAATTTTTCATTTTTAAATAAATGCACATATAAAAAAATCTTAAATACTTTAATTTACTTTACAATAGAAATGTCAAACATAAAATTTGGAAATTGTAGTACTCGAAAAGTGTCTCATGAAATTCAAGACGAATTCATTGATGATGAAGCTTGTGTCCCATTATATAATTGCTTGCTCTTCCCTCCATTTCGTAAAATTACTCAAACAAAATAAATAAGAAATATTTTTACAACGCAAGCGTTTGGGCGAAATTAGGTTTTGACATTTCGAGCGTACGATTAAACAAAAAAATACACAAAAATCATTCGGCGAATTTCGCGCGTTACGCGAGTATTACAAAAAAAAATTATATGGGGCTTTCGTTTTCTTCGATTATAGAAAAATTAATAATTGTGCGCCATTCGTTTCTTCCCGCTGAACGGTGTCAACGTCTTCATATAACTCTTACAGCTCATGGTTACATCGTCTGCTGTGTACAGCAAGACAGGAATGATGAGCGACTTGTAAAGTTTGAGAGAGAGGACTTTACTTTTCAATTGCCTACTCAGTCCAAAGTAGCACCTGTAGGCAAGAGTGATTCCGCGTTGGATTGCAAGGCTGACATTTTTGATGTTTTGATACTGGTTCCAAGATAGACGAATTTATCTACAACTTCAAAGTTTAAACTGTCAACAGTGACGTGCGAACCCAGACGCGAATGCACTAACTGTTTGTATGATAGAAGCAGATATTTCCTCTTGTCTTCGTTTACCACGAAATCTATTTGCTTCGCTTCTTTGTCTAACCTGTGGCCAATGATATTAACATCATTGGCATACGTTAGCAATTGTACACTTTTATACAATATTGTACTTTGTATACCTAGCTCTGCGACTCTTATTACATTTTCCAGAATCAGGTTAAAGAAATCACACGATAGAGAGCCCCCTGCCTGAAGTCTCGGTTGGTATCGAACGGCTAAGAAAAATTCTTCCCAATTTTAACTGCGCTTTTATTATTGTCCAGCGTCAGTATATACAGTCGTATATCGTATATCGTATATCGAAGGCAGTTTTAAAATCGATGCAAAGGTAGCGTGTATCGATCCTTTTTTCTGATGTCTTTTTCCAGATTTGGCCCATGGATTTACCAGGTCTAAAGCCACACTGATAAGGCACAATCAGTTTGTTGACGGCTGGCTTTACTCTCTCACACAATACGCTTGATAGGACCTTGTAAGCGATATTGAGAACGAAACTAGGCATTGAGGATGGCGGAACGCCGAAACCGGTTTGTCACAAAACCAAAATTGACAAGGAATGACGGAAAATCGTTCCAATATAAATCATACTGTTGAGGCTTATCCCACGATAATTGGCACAGACCATGGTGTTCCCTTAGTTATGGATTGGGCAGAGCACACTGAGGTTCCAATCGTCGGGCGTGCCACCGTATTTGAATAGTTCGACCGGTAAACCATCGCTTCCTGCTGCTTTGTTATATTTTAAACGGGCGTAGCTATTGGCACTTCGTCATTGTCGGGAGTTGGAATGTTTATTTCATCATCTTCCATTGAAGATTCGGGTTCACCATCTCCGGCTTTCGGGGTTTCACTGCCATTCAGCAGGTGGGGGGTCGTTCCCTCTAAAAATACCATAGTCGTCAGTGGCCAGATTACCTCATTGGCCTTCTATAAGTCGTCGCATCTTTCCATAGATTTTTTGAACATTATCCATGTCGGCCAGCTTTTCAAATTTTTCATGCTCACGTATTTCGGCCTCTTTCTTTCCTCAGCAAATGCGCCTTGTTATCACCTTGTGTAAATTCACCTTGATAAAATTATTGCTTTAAGTTGCTCTAACTTGCTCTATAATTTTTATGGCAGCTGCGCTACTCTATTTTTTGTTTCAATAAACAAACTTATTTCGAGCAATCTATCACTGATTTGAGCCAAATCTTTGTGGCATGCATTAAATTAACTTATGGTTAAGAGTTCGTATTTTTAGCGATGTGTAAAGGTCCAGAAGAAATTAAATTCTAGATGAATAAGTATATTTATAACCATTTTATTTGGGCTTTATATATATGTATGTACCGTTTTGCGGTTTCCAAAATAAACGTAAATGCATTTAAAACAATTTTTTCTTGATATTTCTTTTTGATTATAAAGTTTGAACCTTGGAATTATATGTGAAGCACTGCATCCTTCAAATGACCACCTCGGGAATTTTTGTAAACTTCACTCTGTGTGAGGTAATTTCACTCACTCTTTGGCACATGTTGGGCGGTATCTCCATCATATCTTGACGAATGTTGGTTTTCAAGAGTTAAAGATTTATCCGCATAAACACGGGCATTGACATCTCCAAGACGAGATATTTCTCTCGCAATAAAGCCATATTCGGCACGTATTTTGTGGCATGTGGCACTATCTTGCTGGAACTACATATTGGCTAAGTCGTGTTCTTCAATTGCAGGCCAATAAAGTCGGTCACCCTACGACCATAACGCTCCGAATTTACAGTGATAGTCTCGCTGTTATTGTTTTCACAGAAGTAAGGTTCAATCACAGCTCCGAACCAAAGAGCCCAGCAGAGAGTAAGTTTTTTGGGTGTAATAGCTTCTCTTCTTATTATTTGAGGATTATTTGAATGGTCAGTTGGCTTCATTTATTGAGTGAACTCGACTTTATATGTATGTAGGTGTATGTTAAGTGCATAAATACGCAATAATGTGCCGTGGGAAAGTCTGAGCTCTTGAGAACGTCGAGAAAAAAACACATACGAGTGTTCGGCTACAGTTTCACTTACAGCAGCGACAGTTGAGGTGGAACGAGCAAACCGACGCTGCGCATACATTACAATATCTGTAATCGATCCACTTTTTAAAAAAATTTTGCGTTAGTTATATTTAATTATTTCATATACAAAAATCGCGAGCTCAAAAGCTTTCCCTGGCAAACATTTTTATTGCCACGTACAAACAATTGAACATATTTCGCATTACGTATAGTTATTTGAAAGGATGAAAGTATAAATGAATGCAATTCATTACAAATATGCAAATGCTTGTATTTATATGCATATATACATACATATGTATGTGAAAAAAATTTATATAAAAAACATGTTCGATGTTTTAATGTAAACAGTGCAAAGGTTATTTCGCGGAAATGTTTTTCCGCTCTTGTAGAAATTTAGGACAATCGTGGCAAATACTTACATTTGCATAACATATGCATAAGCAAAATGTAAAGATCAAAACCAAAAGCTAGTCATGCTTGTGTGCGCACTTGTGTATTTGTATGTATGTGTGTACACATTTAAAGTGGCATTCAGTTAAATTCCCGCGAGTCGACGGGTCTAGCACATGCCCACTCAGTTGCTACTATTTAACAATGGTGTATAATTGTGCGGATTTTCATACTACATACATATGTATGTGCATATATGTTTGTAGATTTATGTTTGTCACACTATGTGGTATGCGAAAAACAACCTTTAACTTTGTGGCGGCAACATATGTTCGGTAAAAACAGTCAATGCTGATATGCAATTGTTGCTGTTGTTGCTGCTGCTACTACATTGCTATTGTACATATGTATTTCATTAACTTTTCAGCAGCAGAATATAAGCGCGTACAATAATAACAAATGTATAATGGAAAATAATTTTAATTGCCTCACTTATAGCAACAAAGTGGGTGTGACTGCGTATGGAGTAGATATGTAGTTTGCAGTAGTATGCTGCAAGCGCCCACACACATAGATTGCACATTTCATTTAAACATTACGCCTGTGGCTTTTATGCCTTTGTGTATTGGTGCGCGTTGGAAGTTGGACATTTCACTTCCACGAATTTTATTCTATTTATCTTATGATTATTTTCGGAATTTTAGTTGACTTATTTGTTCATGTATAATATTACACTGCACTACAAAAAACATTTTTTGTTGCCTTGATCTTATCTTTGCTAATGTTTACGTTTTCAAGTGTGAAAATTACGAGTAGAAGTAAAATTTTGTTTCAATTACTGATTTTGAACTTTCATATTCATAAGCAAAGTTACTTTCGCAAAATAAACTCAGCTTTAACACATGATGCCAATTTATCAAAACAAGGCTGAGAACTGTTAGCCTTAAGATTAAGATTGAAAGAAACTAATTTCTTTGCACTAACAATAGCCATTACAACCTATAGAAAACCAGAAAGTAAATTATTAATTTTTTTTTAGTTAAAATGAAATAATAAAATGAGTTTAAAAGAACACAATTATATTGAGTGACGCCTCTTTTTTGACAATTTTAAAGGAAATTTTGTGTTGGTAGTGGGAAATTTGCTTGGAAATCTTCAGCCAAATTTTCAAATTCTAGGAGCAAATATGTGTATGAAGTTACACTTTCTCCAGGGGAACAGATAGACCGGTTCAACTAGGATCTAAAAGAGGGAGAGGCATACAAGTCGATGGGATTGTCACAGGATGGCAGACTACTGCTGATCTTTAAAAATAGATAAACTTCTGAGAAGAAAAGTGCATAAAAGGCGTTTCATGGTATTAAAATATAAGTTTCTGACATTTTCCACGCTATTTAATTCGATGTAAAAAAAAACAAGAGCAAATCTTAAAAAATCATTGGTGGCTTTAAGAATTGAGTATAAAAATAAATTTTAGATCTAGGGCAACAAAACCATTGTAGACTAGTGTTAAATTTTTCAAGTTTCTAATTCAATAAACAATTTGGTTAATATTGATTTAGAATGTTTCTTCTTCATTTCAAATGAAAATCTAATTACTTAAAATTTGTGATATTTTACAGCAAAATGTTTATCTATGATCAATCTGATTACATAAATAAATTCTGATTAATCGAATATAACTAATTGGATATACATTAATTTAGTATAAGTGATCAAAGATAAGATTTTATTATTTTTGAACGATTTTTTAAAGTTAAAAAAAAAATTAATTGTGAAAATCTTCACGACAAAGAGAGTTGAGTATCAAAAACTGCTGATAAATGCCTATTATTTGTGAGGGAACCATAGGTAGGTATCCAACAAAATTGCTTCCGACTATCTTTCTGTCCAAATAGGTTAATGTTTCTACCTTAATTGGTTTTGTTCAGTTGATTCTCCGACAGGGTGAAAAGTTGATGAATATTGGAACGAGTTCCCGTCGTCCCTTGTCAAATTTGGTTTGGAGACAAACCGGTTTCGGCGTTCTGTCATCTTCAGTGTCGTTGATCGTTCTCTACGTACCTTAATTAACAAAGGTTTCCACAAAACTAATATATTTTGCCCATTTTTGGTAAATATAAAAATTTCACAGCAAAATCGAAAAGAAAGCCTCAAGAAGAGTTTGCTATGACAATTTGATAAAAGAATTTTTGAAATTCACTCAGTTTTGGCGAGTTTTTCCTTAAATTATTGAGATTGAGTCCTTTGCACTTATTATAATTTTGGAAATAGTTTCTTCTTGTTGTTACAGTTAGATATACAGTCAGGTATTTTTTCTTAAATTACCTAAAAAATAATGTACTGTATAAATATTTTGTATTGCTAGAGGTTGCATAAGCAGGTTATGAATATGTAATGCTAGTCCAACATAAAAATGCTCATTAGTATTGTATATTTTAAGGTTTTGAGCTGAAATTCTAATACGAAAATTCAAAGAGTTATTAAAAAAGAGTTATTTAAAGACAACAAGATTGGTTTTTATCTGAGAAAAGTTTTGATTTTATGCCCGATTTTCCAGATTTGAAACTCCTTTATACCGATTTGTTCAGATGTGAGGCTTTGGTCAAAACTCAGACAAAAACAAGCATCTAATGGTGTGAAATTTGGTATTATGAATTACACATTTTAATTGAAAATCAATTAAATCGATATGTTCAGATATAAGGTTTAACGTCAAAAAACTGCCAAAAAACCTGAAGATTAAAGAAATTGAATTTTGAAATTATTGGTTTCCATGTTGATAGAAAAATTGGACTTTTATTAAAAAATGTAAATAATATAAATTTTAGTTGGCATTTTTGAACCTTAATAAAAACTCGTATTTGTTAATTTTTTCAGTGCTAGAATATAAAATCAATTTTATTCCTACAAACACATTTTACTTGCAAAATAAATAAAATATAACTACATATATATTATATATTTTTACTGGGATGGAGAAGGTTTCTGGAACGGTTTCTGTAAAATTTTAAAATCAATAATTAGCACATCTCCGTAAACCATCAACGATGTGTAACCAGAAAACTCAATTTTCTCATCAAACTGAACCAACGCAAGTATAAAATGGTAGTAAAATTGTTGTTTTTGTATATTTTATTTTGTATTTGAAACGAGTATGTATTGTGGAGTATGTATTTGCAAATACCAACTTGCTTGCTGAGCTTTACTTTGTTTTCGAGTAACAAATTTAGCAGCGAAAAGTTTTTCGGTGATGAAAAAATGCGCGAAAATTGGTGGAAAACGTTGCGTAATTAAAAGTCTGTGTTAAAAATATGTAATAGAAATCGCTAGAAAGTTTGTGGAGAAGCAAAATCAATTCACACAAAAGCATATAAACTGTTAGAAAAACGAGCTAAAAATAGGTTTTAATTAAAAACTGGAAAGTGGGCGGTGATTGCGTTCAGTTTGGAGCAGAGGCTCTAGAAAGGTAAGCAAAGAACTTTTTACATAATTAGAGATATTGCAAAATTAGAGATATTTACACTGCATGTAGTTATACTTTTGGCTGATTTGTTTACCCTCGAAAAATCCCAATTTATATTTAAATTTATATTTTTGGCATTCGGTTCGCTTCTAAATTAAAAAAAAAAAATTTTTTTACGATATTGTTATCTTATATTTTAACACAGTTTTCGATTTGGGTTTATCAATAAAAACATATCTACATATATACTTAAATTTTTTATGTGAAAAAAACGACAAAAATAGTAGCAATGCAAATTTATTATGGTGAATGGCAGCGAATACAACTCTTTTCATACATTGGACACCAAGATTGTCAAAATTATTTTTCAGTTTATGTTTTGTTTAGTTGAATTAAATTTAAATCTCTATTTGTAAATGCGAAAACCTTGAGAATTGTGAATTTGTGATTGTGATATGTGCGAAAAAAGAGTGAATCAGAAAGTTTGGGCACTTTTAAAAGCCAAAGAATTTTTTACAATTTTGACAATCACTATTCAAAAGCAAAAACAAAATGAACTGAAATTTTTGTATTTGTTCTCATGCTCTAAACTTTATAAATTCGCCTTGATACAAACCAAAAAATAATTTTGACAATATTTGCGAAGAGCGAATGAAAAAAGTTGAATTCGCTCCCATAGTAACTATACCTTGTTTAATTCGCCTTGATTGTAGTTTACAACAAAAGAAATTTGCAACAAAAACATCGTAGACAGTATACCTAGCAACGGATGACATTTTGTTGTAAGGTAATAAGGCAATTTGTTTGCACAGAAAGCAGCTTTTCTAAGTTTGTTTTCACATTTGTTTCTCTTGTGTTTTACTCTTTGATCATATTTGTTGTCCTATTTTATCATTTACTATCTATTTTTTGTTTGTTTTATAAGCAGTTTATATGGGTACACGTGGGTGTTTACTGTATTTCTTTGGCAACAAATACTGTGTCAGCACTTTTTCGACAAGAGAAATCGCATTATATTCACATTTGACTTTGTTTACCTGACACTCGGCTTTTTACATAAAAACAAACAAATAAAGAAGTAAGCAATAAAGAAAAGGAATATACATACATATTTGTACATAAGCACCTGCATGAGATTTTCATTTGCGTAAGTTTTTTTATACGCGTACATATTATATATTAGAAGTATATAAAAGAACCCAGCAAAAACTCGCTTACCTCAGAAAGCAACATAGATTAGAGAAAAATGTTTTGAAATGATTTCACTTGCGTTTCTATAAGCCATTATTTTAACACAGGCGTGTCATTGTAGGTACTGTTTTTCAAGTAAGCTATGGAGAAGCGATGTTCCACAGTTTTAGATCTAGATTTAGATTGAATATATCTAAGTGCCAGAAAGAGAAAAGATAGAGTCATCAAAATCCCTGCTGATATTATTAGTATGAAAGTTGAGTTAAGCTAGCCATACCCGCCTTTTGTTTGTTATTTGAGCGTTATTTTGTGAGAAAATGCCACTTTTCATTTTATGAATCATTTGTTGAATTAACATAAATGTATCTTTTTTCAGCAAAGAATCTCTGAGTTCTGATTACACCAATTATGCACCAAAAACATGTATTTTCTTGTGTTATGCATTTATATCATGGATAGAATGCTATCATCTAAAATCGTAGAGATCTGACTACATTTTAACTTTAATCAAAACTTTTCAATTTAGACAGGAAGCTTCTGTGAGGACTTGCAGTTAAATTCTTTTTCTAAAATAGCTTATTAATCAGATATACTTATACATACATATGTACACGCGTAAGGAAAATATCGCTTACCTAATAGACGTTTATTAAAATAGGAAAACAAAGTTGCCTTCATTGTTATAAATTTAAATTGCGTGAATTTTTGATTCCGGACACGAAAAGATTATTTATTTTTTTTTATCAATTTAAGTATTTCTTTATTAGATCAAGTAATTTTTTTTTTAAATCGATGAAGGTTTATTTAAAATAACTGAACGTTTTTGCACGCAAAATCAATTCATCTCAGTTTTCTATAAAATTTGATGTGCATTTGACCTTAGACATATATCTCTGCCGATTCGTACACAATTAATACAACTTGCTATAGTCAAATGTATCAACTATGGGGTTTTCCAATTGGGATGATATGATTTCTAATAGTCGTTTTGGCCATTTTTAATATGTTATGATCTGTCTTTTTGTCATTGTATTCAGTAATGTTTACAATTTCATTATGTCAAGATATACGCAAGAACAACGTTTATTGAATATTATTATCAAATTTCTTTAAGAAAATCATCTTCTCCGATGAGGTTCACTTTCATCTGAGTGGTGCGGTAAATAAATAAAGCTGTCGATTCTGGTGCGAAGAAAATCCACAAATTATTCATGAACAACCATTACATTCACCTAAATTCACAGTTTGGTGTGATTTATGGTCTGGTGGAATCATCGGTCCGTACTTCTTTCGAAATGAAGCTGGTAGCACCGTTACTGTCAATTAAGAGCGGTATATATCGATAATAACCAACTTTTTATGGTCACAATTGGAAGAAGTTGATCTTAATAGCATCTGCTTCCAACAAGACGGGGCTACGTGTCACACAGCACGTGCAACAACCGAATTATTGCGAGAAAGGTTTGGAGATTCGAAATTGTGACATTGAATGCCCACCAAGAAGTTGTGATTTAACACCTTTAGACTGCTTCATGGTCTTTAGCGATAAACCAGACTATCTTCAAGCTTTGAAAGTCAGTACTGAACGTGTTACATTCGACTTGATTTAGTGGAAAAATTGCTCAAAAATTTGGTTCATCGAATTCGTTCCTCCAAAATAAGTTGTCGAGGCCATTTGAATGATGTCTTATTCAGAACTTAATTGTATCATTGTACTTCACACTAAATAAAAAACATTTGAATTTCCTTAAAAAATAGTTTTTTTTTTAAAGAAATCATATCACTCTTATTAGAAAACTCTATACAATAGTATCGGACAAAAATATGAATATATGATACTTTTCCTTCCAGAGGAAGGTATTAGAGAATCGAGAGAGTACTTTGTCATTACTTTTTCGTTTTCATATAACAAAAAAAAAAGATAATTTTTATTTTAAATCAAGGCATTCTATATTCGATTACTCATAGAAGCGCTCCAACTTTTTTTTGCTGGGTATGCACATACATAGTCGTACATGAGTATATATCAGCCAATGGAAGGAGTTCTTTAAGTGCCATTTATGCTATTTTTACCGCCGAACAACTCAAGCACTTTCACTTTCACTTCCACATCACTTTTTTTATTATAACGATGATTTTGGCGTTGTTGCTGGTGTTGCATTTCAAGCTGTAATTGTTGAAAGGGTTTACAAAAACAGTTGTCGTTTAAGCGCGCAAAATTAATACAAAATGAATAGAGAAAGTGTCAAGAAAAGCGCCGTCAAATACATAAAATATCGAGGGGGGATAAAGAAGTGTTTTCCTAAAAAAAAAATCTTTAAGGCCCTCAGTTAATGTTGGGGAAGTATATACACCCTGCAGTGAAAAGGTATATTAGTATACAAAAATTATCGTTAAATACTAATATGAAATAGAATGAAATCATACCACTTCGTTTTTTGTATTTATAGCAGTTCACCAGTAACGGGAATACTAATAATTTTCACCACCGCGGCATTCGTGTGTTGTTATTTCTAGAACGTTACGACTAAGTTTCTTTTCCTAATGAACTCCGTCGAAGAACGAATTATGTCGTCACTCTTTCCATCGTCAATATAGCCGAGTGGTGGTTAGAGGCTATCACTGTAATGCGTGAGATTCACGGTTCGAGGCTTGCTGCACGCAAACTAATTTTTATTTTTGTGTTAAATTTTATTTTTAGCGAATTAGAAATTCAACTCACTTATATATATGACAGGCCGTAGGACATGACCGTGTATAAAATACCAGTTGCTTACATTGGAAATATATGGAAGTTGAACTAGTTGGTACAAAAATGCCAAGTGGGATTCTAGTTAACAACTGGAATTTTTTCCTGCAGGGTATATACATGAATACTTATGTAACATATGTGTCCTCACGTGTGACAAGTCGACAACACTTTTCAACTTAAGTTGACACTTCATTCTTTTCAACAGTGTTTCCGCATAACGTTTGATTTTTGTGCGTGGCGTTGATTTTAGCAACCTTTTTTTCTGTTTTGATTCAATTTGCAAGTGAGTTGTTGCTCTTGCAATAGAAATTACCCTGCCAGGAAAAATACCAGTTGTTAACTAGAATCCTACTAGTTAGCACTTTTGTACTAACTAATTCATCTTCCATATATGTCCCATATAAGCAACTGGTATTTTTAACATCGCGATGTCCTATGAACTTTCATATATAAGTAAGTGCTGAGTTTCTAATTCACCAAAAATAAAATGAAAGTAAAATGAAAAATGAAAATTAACTTGCCTTCAGCGCTAATCGAACCAAACACCACGCGCTACAGTGATAACCTCTACCCACTCGGCTGTCGTTGTGACTTGGGGAGCAACGACGACTAAATGCGCACTTCAACAGAGTTTATTAGGAAAACAAACTTAGTCGTGGCTTTTTAGAAATAACAACAACATACGAATAGTGCGGTGGTGAAAATTATTATTATTACCGATACTGGTGAGTTGCTATACATATAACGAACTGGTATGATTTCAATCTATTTCATACTAGTATTCAACTAGAATTTTTTTTAGACTAGCATACGTTTTTACTGCAGAGTACATTATAGGTTCATATACAAGTATATACATATATATTTGTTTCCTTATGAGGACGCGTGGCATTTTCTGCTTCAAATATGCTTTAGGGATTTCCAACAAGATCCACTCAGGTGAAATTTTGTTAAGATGTTTTCCCTTTTAGTTTTTAGATTTTTGATAATTTGAAAATGAAATTTAGTTTCGAATCTAAATGGTGCAGAAATAAGAGCACAAGAATTAAAAGATGAGTTTAATATTCTTTAATTGTATTTTATAAAGAAAATATAAAATAATTAATTAAAATGTCTAATAATGTTGTAAATTTCATGATCTATGCGAAGGGTAGCATGTAAAAAAAAATGTATCAACTAAAAAGGTTTCGGTAAGCAGTTACCGTGAGTATAGAAAAAAATTCAGCCACTTTTTCATATGAATCACAAAATTTATTATATCCCAATTGCAGGAATGCAAGTCTCAAACCAGGCAGCGTTCAATAAGCAAGAGTTGTAACATCATTACTTGAAAAATTCCACTAATCCGACCTTAATGCATTCCTACCTACTAAGAAAACATTATCCCAAGAAAGTCTACCGCCAGATAAGAATTTTGTTGTAAAGAAAAACGTTAGCCTAAAAAACATAAAAAATCTTTGATGTAACAAAATTTGCAGAACAGTTACCGAAAATCTATCTGTCTATCTAATCTATTGGGTGTACAAATAAATTCGGTCCGTTCTAAAAGATGGTCCCACCTGCAAGTTGAGGCCTATCTTGGAAGCGCTTATTTATTTCATTCGAACGGTTTCACATCTGTCGACAATAATTAGCGTGCATCAGCGTCTGTTTCTAACAACAACAAAATTGTAATTTGGCTCTTAGAACATGTCCGGATTTGTGCTAAATAAACAGCATTTGCCTGAAGTGGTGATTTTAGCGTCGAAGGCAAGGAGCATCTTAGCGAACCCAAAATGTTTGCAGGTTTTACTGGATCAATTTCCATGCCAAACGCAAACTGGATTCAATATCGAATACAACTAAAACGTTTGAGCCGTGCATTGAGCGAAAAACGACCAGAAGCGCCCGAAAAGCATGAGAAGGTGATTTCACAACAATATAACGCTCAGCCCCACGTCGCTGTAACGGTCTAAAACTACCCAGATACGCTGAAATGGAAGGTCTTACCCCACCCGCTGTACTATACAGAGAGGACTAATTTTTTAAAGATGGTATTCGAAAATTACCTCAGAGATGGTAAAAAGTAGTCGCTTCCGATGGACAATACTTTGAGTGATGTTTCTTTTTTACTTTTTTTTCAATAAAAAACATTTTGAATACACAAAACCGAATTAATTTGTACATGCAGTGGGTGATGCCCTATATCGAAAACTCTTCAGCGGCTTTTCAACAATCAGTGGCATTTACAAAGGCAGATCAGCCAGCAATGGCCTGAGCAATTTGTTAAAGTTATTCTTACAATTGCGGTAGGCATTTATTTAGCAGAAGAGAAAGTGAAAGTGAAGAGATGTTTGCGTTTGGTTTTTATTAATCAATTGAATTAAGACAATTTTGTGATTTACTAAAATTGTAGAAAAAAGTCCAAAGAAAATCGATACGTCTGTCTGTGCGTGATAATTATAATTTTTCGTCTTTAACGCCTTCAAATTATGTGCATATTTTTGTCTTGTATTTATTTCTTATAATCAACTTTCATTTTGATATTTTTTTTAGTCTGTTGTCTATATATGTATATATTTATGTATGTATATATATATATTTATTGAATTTATTTACAAATCAATCTGATCAACTGACATTAAACCAATTAAATTCTTGCGTTGAAGTCTTGTGAAAACACATTAAATGGCAATACTGACGAAGCGTCATTGAGACGCGACATGTTGTCACTTTGTCATCGTCGTCGACATCAGTATCATCTAGATTTGACGTTAATTCAGCACGACAAGCAATTGTCGCATACAATAATTCTACAAATATATAAATGTATAGGGTGTTTTTTATAGAGTTATAGAAATTTAAGTTGGCATTACTTTTCAAGATGGCGACCGATTTAACAGCTGTCAAGTGATTTATTCTCAGTTTGGTTTGGCAAACAACGCTTGCAAATAGTGTAATTTTATTTCGAAAATAATGGTTCTGTGCGGAAAACGTATCGCGCACTACGTCCATTTTAGCGATGTTTAGCGATGAAGCGCATTTCTGGTTGAATGGCTACGTCAACAAACAAAACTGCCGCATTTGGAGTGAAGGTAATCCTCAAGTGTATGTTGAAACACCGTTACATGCAGAAGAACTGACTGTTTGGTGCGCTTTATGGGCTGGTGGAATCATTGGTCCGTATCATTAGACGTAGTGCGCGATACCTTTTCCGCACAGAACCATTATTTTCGAAATAAAATTGCACTATTTGCAAGCGTTGTTCAGGTGTGAGTCTATTCGTGATGAATTGCCAAACCAACCTGAGAATAAATCACTTGACAGTTGTTAAATCGGTCGCCATCTTGAAAAGTAATGACAACTTAAAGTTCTATACCTCTATAAAAACACCCTATATATACATACATAAGTAAATGCTTTTGTCAAATTTAACAAAAATCTGGTTCATATGAATTTAAAAGCTAAATTATGTATATTTCTGAGCATATGTATGTGCATACTATGTATGTATCTAAAAGTACATACATATATACATATGATATACATATGTTAGGATTTGAAAATTTAAAAAATCGACTTGAATGCTCGAATTTAGGTGTAAATCTAAATACAAAATATGATATAATGTGCCGTAAGAAATTCTTTGCCGTTGAGAACGTCGAGAAATAGACACATTCGGGTCTTCGGCTGCACTTTCAATCGCAGCATCGATATTTGAGGTGGAACGAGCAAAACGATGATGCAGAGGCCCTACAATATCTGTAACTGATTCAGTCCCTTCAAATTTCTTTAAAATTTACCAATTGCTTAATTAGTTGAACGATTATGTACACCATTATACTTTCCTATTAAAGCAGGAAAAGTGGTTACGTTTGAATCACCATTTTTGTAGTAGGTTTCTTCAAGAATTTCAACGCATTGTGCGGTTATTAAGCGATCCATTTTCATAAATGTCTGACTTTTAATTAAAACAATATATGTTTGGTTTGACAGTTAAGTTTGACAGATGTCAAACTTCTCTGTATTTAATTCATTGTTACGAAGAATTCAAAATTATTTTACGCTTGAGTCTTATAACTTTCGTTATTCTAACAAATTTTTAAGAAGATTCCAATTTCTTTAATTGCAAGGTTTTTTCTTAAATTCTTGCTTATTTCTCTAATTATTACTACTTCAGTTTTTAATTTGTTTTTTTTTTTTGTATTATAAACATATACTTTATGTACTGAGAATCATATGTATGAATGTGTTACAAATTCTGTTTCTGATTACATCGCTGTTATCAGGCTTTGTGGGTTTTTGTATGTATGTATATTTGTATATTTGGATTTTATTGGAATTCACATAAAAGAGGTTTAACGCTAAGGCGTAATTCACTCTTCTCGTCTCTACACATTCATCATTTTCATTGGAACGCCAGCCGTATCCTATGAATAACGCGAGTATTCCATGCACACGTGACATGCATACTCCACACGAACAAAAAGTAATCCAAACCCAACAACAATCCATACTAAATATATAGTCCGATTAATATTACATGGCATAGGGTTGGACCATATACTCCACCTCTGCATAATATCCGAATACTCCATGGAATACCTAGAGGAAACTAGTTTTGAAACTATTTCACAAAGATGCTCTATGCAAAGTGAAAAATTACACTCGAACACATTCTTTGGTTTCGAATAAAAATACGCTTTAGTGAAGGACTAGTAAAACACAATATTTAGCATATAAATTTATATTAATATTAATAATTTATAATTAATTAATATAAATTTATTACTATTCAATTTGCGCATTTGTTCTCTTTTCATTGGATTGTACATTTTAGCTCCAACTTCTGCACTTCTGCGCTTTCTATGATCCAGCAAAGCTCCCAAGTTCACTAACGAAAAGTAACTGACTCATTTTTTGTTTCATACATTCTCTGTATACGAATATAAAACTTATTTCGCAAATGCAACTTCATGTAGTAATTGCGATCGTTAAAATACGAACGCTGATGGGTTATCTAGCTAATGGCGAGACGTAAGTTGGTACAAAGCTGTACTAGAATGGGGTAATCCAATAGGTACTCCTCAAACTGTTAGCAGGGTTATGTAGAAAAATGTATGAATAGAATTGTGTTGGATTAAAAGTACATACTGCAACAAGTGAAAAAAAATGTTGTCAACATCTAGTTAGCTGTTCTGTTTTAAATATCCATTGGCAACACTAAACATATTTTTTATTTAATTTTTCCTGTGTAGTTTCGTAGCAACCCACCGTTTTTTAAATTTACTGTAATAAGTAATTAGGAATTGCGAAGAAGCTGTCTCAATGAGTCAAATGTGTTATGTCACATGTGTTGAGAATACAAAATCAAAAGGTTCTGGAAACCTAGTACCAGATTTTATAAAAAGTGCAAAATTTTCGCTCTTTAAGTTGCAAATTGTGCACGAATACAAGCCGTATATACCTCAAACTGTTTTTAAGATATGCCATGAACTCCTTAGGTAACTAGTAAATGAAGTCGAATAAGGTTCGCGGTGCCTATGCAGTGGAGTGGGGTAAAAATCATTTCAATGACTGTTACTTCTTCTGTTCTATAAATTAATGCAAGCAGTTTACCAAGAGATGGCGTAACTTGATTATTATTCCATCGCTCCAATATTCCGAACATTTGTTGGAACGCTATTGCCATTGTGCGTCTTTTCATTCATTTGAAGCGCAAACATTTTTTTTTTTTTGGACTCAAATATGTCGAAATTTGTGCATAAAAGAGTTTTTGTGGGGAGTTCTTGTTCATAACTTTAAAATGAAAAAACGCTCACCAAAGTAATCGTGTATTAAAGATTTTGGTTTCCAATGTTTCAACAGA
The DNA here is from genome assembly GCA_030068015.2 of Neoceratitis asiatica. Classification (NCBI taxonomy): domain Eukaryota; kingdom Metazoa; phylum Arthropoda; class Insecta; order Diptera; family Tephritidae; genus Neoceratitis; species Neoceratitis asiatica. Next base: position 30,907,093 of record CM061529.1, read on the forward strand.
TTCACAGTAATTGCAGTAAAGTCAAAACATTGGCCATAACGCGTTGTCAAATACAAAAAAATTCTATCTTTTTTTGAAGATATACCTTGGCCTTCTGTATCCCACTTGCTTTCAGTGCGATTAACAAATTTAGTAAAAAATGTAAAATATATGTATGTAATATATTGGTGGTTTATCAATTAATTAATTGAAAAATAATTATTCAAATAAAAATAATTTTTGTTTGTTTATTAGTTGGTAAATAGGGCTGCTTGATAAGTCAGTGACCATTTGAATTTGCTTCGCATTTTCTCTTAATACAACACTGCTCCCGTCAAATGTTATCGATCAATAAACTGCTGTAAATTTTTTAGCAATCAGCGTCATTTAGTTTGTGTTTGACAGTCATTTAAAGCAATCGACCTCGTGAATTTTTACAAAAATCAAAAAAAGTGAATTTCGTGTGCTGATTAAACATTATTTCTCGCATAAAAGAAACCATCACCGAAACTAAGAAAAAAACTTGATAATTACTATGGGAACTCGGCATCATTAATTTCAATGGTTAAAAAGTGGTTTACTGATTTCCGAACGTTCAAGTCGAATGAAAATGGAATTGATAATAAAAGTGCGTGAGGTGGCTGAGGCTGTAGGCAGATCAACTGAGTGGGTAACCACTTCAAAGGAGTGTTTGGACATGTTCAACCGTAAGTCAAACAAGCTATCCATCGTTACCGTAGACGAAACTTGGCTCCAACATACCACCCCAGAGACCAAAGAATAATCAAGGTGTCATTCAAATCGATTACCTTGAAAAGGTTAAACCGATCAACGCCGAATATTATTGGAGCTTTTGGATATATTCGATATTGATTTGAAGCAGAAACGACCGCATTTAGCGAAAAAAAAAAAAATTCGGGAGCTCATTCATGGATTCGAGTTCCGGCCCGACTAAACTGAAAAATTGTAGAAATTTAATTTTAAATTAAAAATTTATATATAATTTTTGTTTTTAAATGTTTTCAAAAGTCCAAAAGCATTACTCGCATACTTCGATAATAGAATAGAGTATACTTGTTAAGAAACATATTTCGAAACCGAAACTGGTTCAAATTTAATTTATTACTGATTTTGCTGTCAAATTGAAGAAAAGTCACTTCGAGGCCGTTTTAAGTATCATCAAAATGTTATTGAATATATATACGCTTTCCCAAAATAGGAACATTCAATCAACATATGTAGGTATTGCAGAAGAAAACGATTTTCGCTATCTTTCGACTGTAAATTGTACTGTAAACTAAGCTGGTCTTCAATAAATCGCTTAAAAAACTATGTTCAAAATCTTTTGAAATTTAATGTGAACGAGAATTTATTTTCAGGAAAATAAGTTATTTTTGATTGCTGCTTTTAAGCCATTAAAAAAATTAGTTCAACATGGTGTAGTTTGCTATTATTTATAATTTTAAATTAAGTAAATAATAAACTTGATACTCACCTTTTAAAAATTTTATGGAAATATGTTGCATAAAAAATGAATTTTAAAAATCAAATAAATATGGTTATAAATTAAAATTAAACATGAATAATATGCTGATGGTTTTACAGTGTTAATACGAGTAATAGGAAATTGTAGAAAACTTCAGTCAAAGTGGATGCAGGAATATGATAAAAAGCTTAGACATTGACAATTCGACCAAAACCAAATAAAAATAGTTTAAATGCCAGCGTGGAAAATGGACATGACAAATAAAATTAACCAAACCAAGAAATTAAATAAAACCAACAAAAACTTAAAAAAACCTAATTAACAAAACTAAACTAAATTTAAAAACAAAACATATGTATAAACAATCGTATGTAAAAATGTAAAAATTCAAGGATAAGAGAAATGAGCAACATTAATAAACTATAACCGAGCGACTAAGGGATATGCGTTTGGAAAAAACACGTAAAGAGAATATTAGCGCTAAAAGTAGATGAAGGGTGTGTGAGCACAAATCGCTGAATGGAGATGATTTAATTGTCATGTTACTTTTATTCAGTATTGTTTGGCATTGTCATGGAGGTGATTTACGACTGCGAGCGAACATTTCCAATAAAGAATCATAACTATTTTGTATAAGATCTAGTGTTTTGCTTTGCTTTAAAAATCATACCCTCTTAATCAGTTGGAGCGCTCTCCGTTGCTTGTTGTTTAGCAGTATTGCTGTTTGTAGAAGCCTGTGTGGCGGTGCTAAATTTAGACATCTTTGGCAAATTTTTGCGACGCCCGTAATTGAGTTCACGTGTACAAATATATTGAGTAATACGTTGTTTTTTGTTGTTGTTTTGCGTAGTAAAACAAATATTTATACACGAAAGCGTTGATGCAGCAAATTGGCAGGGTTGGAGGTGGAAAAAAAATACAAAAATACAAGAATACATAAAACAGAATAAAAATAAGAAATAATATATATTGCATTTAGAAATTAAATATAACTTAAATTTACAAATTAAAAGGTACAAATATATATAATAAAAAGTAAATGTAATACCAAATTCAAATAATTATTATGTAGATTACGGCAGGGACCCTTAGATAATTGGTTTATTGCCAGTAAACAAGAATTTTTAGAATTTAGAAGTCGATTTAATTGATTTAATTGTCATGTTATTTTTATTCAGTATTGTTTGGCATTTCATCATGGAAAGACTTACACCTGAACAATGTTTACATTCAACTTTATTACGAAAATTCACGTTCTGTAAAGAATGTGTTTCGCGCGCTTCGCTCAACTTATGGTCAACATAATCGGCATATTGAGCGTACTATTCGCAACACTATCAACCATCTTGAGAGCCAGCATTCATTTTTGGATAATATTCGACCAAATAGACCACGTCCAGCACGCAGTGAAGAAAATATAGCGGCCGTAGCTGACAGTGTACACGAAGACCGTGGAGAGTCGATTCGTCACCGTTCGCAGCAACTCGGACTGACGTATGGATGTATTTAGACGGCTATTATTAAATTTAGAATAGTATAGAAGGAAGATGTGTTCAAAAATTAATGAGAATTTTAAATTATAAGGGCCTGTAGGGTCCATTTGTCAAAACTAAAGTCACTGAAGTCACAGCTTTCTCATTGTTGTCTTTATCTGTTACAACCACTAAGGTTGGAAGTGTTTTATGTGCTCAGTAATTTTCGTTTTTTTAACGAATTTTGATCAAATTTTACGTAAAAATTTAATAAATTGTAACAAAGTGTGTGAAGTCCTAACAAAGGCCCATAGTGAGTATAATCTGGGTGAAGCAAGAGTCGACTTGTGTTGTAAGTATTTAAAAGAAGACATTGAAGATATTGAAGACTTTGAAGACATTGAAGACAGACGTAAGATTGAAAGAAATGTCTATGATCAGCGACAATGTTTTGTTACAAAGTTTTGAAATTTTAAACCAAATCAGCGGCGAATTCAACTTGTTCAGGATGTAGTATTACCGAAACGTATTAAAACTGGTAAAGAAACAAGTACGGCTCAATCATCGCACTGGATGCATTCTGCCTAGCCAAGATCGAGAAAGCACCGACAAGTGCGGTCGATCGTGAAGATTATGCTCACTGTATTCTGCGAAATTAAAAGGTCAAACGGTCATTAAGGTGTATTTCCTACAATTTTATCTCTGTTTGCACAAACACAATTTACTCACACTGTATTTCTTGTATGAGAACTTTTGGACGAAAACAACACCTTAACGATGCCCCTCCTCCATATTCAGCAGTCATGGCCTATTATATACATTTGGCACTTTACAACCACTGAAGCTATTTTCAGCCGAGCTTCTCCTCCAGTTTGTGGTTTTGCGTCTTGATATTTTTTTACCAACAAATGGTGTGACCTACAATTTATTCTAAGACCCCTCCGAACGGCCGATGGATTTTTATGAGGAGCTTTTATTTCATGTCAGAAATACACTCAGAGGACTTGACATTCCCTGCCAAGGGGCGACCACAATTAGAACAACTAATGATCTATATTTTTGAGGTTGCTCTAACCTGTACTCGAACTCAGGCATTCCGCAATGCTAACCACACGGCTATTGCGGCCGCATGGCATGACCTTTTATCAAGAATAAATATAACGTTAAAGTACCACCGTTTTACAGCCGTAGATGGCAATAGAAACGCAACGCTGAAATAACTAACGTTTCGTAAGCGCTGGTATATGTAAAAAATCTCTAATGGAGACTATTTTGAATGGATAGATAGAACGTAGATAAATAATATATATTTTGTTAGAGAAACGGAAATTTTAGTTATTTTTAAACACATTACGTAAATTTATTTTTAGAAAACAGGATTTTCAATTAAATTTTGGAAAACGTTTTAATTTTATTTTATTAAACCCGTTTAGAATATTTAAGTGTTATATTTATATTATTTTTATTTATATTATATATTTATATTTAGTTTTTTTTTTTTGGTGGAGTACATTAAATAAATTTAAGAATAGTCAACTGGATATTAAATATGTCAGGAAAAGTTCTTTTTTCATTTTAAAGGAGTTAATTAAAGCCTATCTTTCGCACTAACTTTAGATAACCATTAAGCCACTGTCCTGGCTACTGGGGTTTAAAAACCAATTTATGCACTTATAAATAAAAAACTTAAAAAGTAACCCTTTAAACGACTCATGAGCAGACACACACTCAGTCACATACACGCACAAACCGATAAGTATAAGTATATTGTCATTTTAAAAGGAGAAAGTGCGAATTAACACATTATTCAAGTGCAACATTACTCTCTCAATAAATTTTTCATATGTATGTTTGTGTTTGTATATAGGAATATTGGTTTGTACTTAGAATCTTCGACACACATTAGTCGATCGTCCATCAGCTTGAGACCGGTGGGACAGGCGCAGGAGATGCGCGGGCTCCGTTCATTGATGCACGGCGCTGGTAGGCATAAATGCGAGCAATGGCCATTCACCGCTTGACAGTGATTGATGCCATCCGGTTGACGGTATGGATGATAGACGTGTACGACCATTGGATGTTGCAACTACACATATACACGTACACGTTCACATATATGATGCAGATCATTTTATCAATATTATTCAAGATATCCATATAATTATATTTAATTGTTTTTGAGTTGTTGTTGAGTTGGTGGTGTTGTTGCGGTTGTTGTTGTCGTTGATTGCGGTCAGCCAGCGAGTGTCATATGAAAAATTATAGAGGAAAAAGGGAATATTGTTAATCAATTGCTGGAAATTTTACATAATTAAATTAAATATGCATTATACCTACATACATATACCGTATGCATATTCAAAAACGTGTATACATACATATAAACGCGGTAAAAGGAAACAATTTTGTTGATGAAAATTATCGCAATTTCATAAGCGATAAATTATATGAAAGCATATATGTACAAACGCGGCCTTGATAGCCAACTGGTTAGCATTGTGTGCTACAATTCGGAAGGCCTGGGTTCGAGTCTAGGCCCAAGCAACATCCAAAATTATAGAAAAAGAATTTGTCTAATTGCGGTCAACCCTCGGCAGCCCTCCGAGTGTATTTCTGGCATGAAACAAAATCCCCTCATAAAAATCTATCGGCTGTTCGGAGGCGGCTAAAACGCAAAACTATAAATTGGAAGAGGAGCTCGGCCGAAAATCTATCGCTTCAGCAGTTACAAAGCGCCATATATATATATATGTAGAGAACGTTTTTATGTATTTATTTTTGAATATGGTTATTATGAATATTTCTTTTAACTGCACTAACCTCTTAAATCTTCTTTATCCATAATTAAAGCATTTTTAAAAGTAATGTTTGACTGTTACCGCTCTTCATATGAGCTTAAGAAAATAAGAAAGAAAGCGCAACTTGCAAAAAATTAAAAAAGTTATAGCGAAGGTTTTATTTTATCCAGCCAAGGCTGGGGCTGATGGAGCAAGTATTTAAAGCTGTATATGTAATAAGGTTTTAGCCTAATTGATATATTTAATATCAAAATCTGTCTTGGGGTATTTCGCTTTGAAATTCTCAAAAAAACAGTGTTCTGTTCACTATAAAACTTATATTTGCTTAAATCATGCTGAGAAAGCTCTATACACGTATGTAGCTTATAAAAATGTTATTTTAACAAGATTTTATGTTTGTAAACATCAGTTAGTTATATGTTAAACAATGGTTCATATTAAGCCATATTTGATGGTTAAAAATCTTTAATTTTAAACAAAATAATAATATTCGGTTATAATTTTTGGTAACCACAACTTTACCTGCTTTGCACTTTGTTATATATTTTAAAACACATTTTCCTAAACATATTTTGTATTTTAAAAAATTTTGACTTTAAAAAATTTTTAACTTTCAAAAATTTTGATTTATAAACAATGTTATAAATTGAAATATTTTTTATGGGAGTTTGTACTAGAAAATTTTTATTTTTCAAATCTGATCTTATGACAACCTAAACTTTATGTCCAATAACAATTTATGTTTAACAATTAACTATATTATAAATATAGTTTTTCATTATTATTTGACTCTATCATATTATGTATGAAAAAATTTGATTTTATAATATGGATAGGTGTGTGTAAAATGTTCCTTTTTTCTTATTTGCCCACCTCAAACTTAACATATTTCATAATCTTAAGGTAAAGAAACAATTTTTACTCGTTAAAAATATAAAAAAAAGCAAAAATTTTGCATACAAGTGACGCAAATTAGTCTTCTTTGCAAAAAAACAATATATTAACTCACATCATACCACGTATGAAGATCCATATATGTACGTATACATATGCACATATATACCCTAGCTGCTTGGTGGTATTGTGCTCTAAAGTTGCTTTCACCTTCACAGTAGTGGTCTCGCCATTTATATTGGCTTGATATGAATTGATTTAAATTTCAAGAAATGCACTCGTACATACATACATATGTGCATATATAAATATAAAGTAAGTATTGAATGAAAAAGTTCACTATAATATTTCATAGATGAAAAAATAGTTGGCAAAACTACTGAGCTAATACTACTTATACACACACCATCATACATCCAGTAGGAATTTCATTCTCTCTTGCTTCGTGTGTGAGAAAAGTATTTTACACCTGCCCAGCTTTTCTTCTTGTTTTATGTACTTATATATGCCTTGTGCAGCTGGTAAAAATGTGCAAAATGCCAATTCACAAAAAAATAAAATCTCAAGCTCGCTTACTTACCAAAAAAAGAGCTAGCAGATTCGAGTAGTTGTACATATGTATGTTTGTTCAACTGATATATCGGTATGTATGGTTTAGCTCGTTTATGGCTTGGCAGCCGTTGGGCATTGGCACATTTATTACAGTTGGTTATTTTTCTTCAAAAAATTGTGACACTATCCAGCTGTGTTAAATGTAGGTCAATATATATATATATATATATATGTATATACATATATATATTCACCTGTACGTAGGAGTATTATTTTTTGCTATGCATCTGCCAGTTGAGCTAAGAAAGCTTTGCTAAATACATACATATGTATGTGAAGATGTGAAATTAAATTCATACGAAAAATATTTTTTAATGGCACGAGTGAAATTCAAAGAAAAATTATTGGCTTTTGGCGGTGTATATTATGTACACACTCATTTATTTACTCATGCAAGTAATATATTTGAACTTATTTTCATTGCAAAAAGGCAGGATTAAGGAAATCATTTTAGGATCTACACATTTAGCACCGTAGCAATTATTTAATAGCATACAATTTTTTAGAATACACATATAAGAAATGTTTTCAAAAATAATGAGAATTTTAATTTTTTTAACAAAATATGTATTTGTTTCTCCTCATTAATGCTGCCACCTTCAATATAGATTTTTGAAACACTTCTCAAACGCCAAAGTGGTTCCGCTACGATGATTGGATCTTAGCCACGTCATCATATATGTAAACATAATTTTTCTTCACCTGTCGTAATAGGTTTCAGTAATTCTGTATCCTCGTTGAATGCATCTAGTGATTCTTGAGCAACTTCCATTCGTCCCTGATCTTGTTAAAAATTCAACAACTTTGTACAAAATATTGGACAAAAATTACACGATCCAATCGTGAAGCCATTATCATGTCGCTGATCTCTATTTATGATTCGGCGATCGTTCATAACCAATTCTTTCACATTTTCCACGTTTACATCGGTTGTTGATTTGCTGGGGCGGTCAGGATGTTCATCATTTTCAACGTCTCCCTTGAAAGGCTTATACCACACATAAGCTCTCAACATGGTCCTTTGTCAACTTTCCACACTCTTCTTTCCATTTGTACTTAAAACTTGATACAAATCCTTTGATTCATCATTAAAAAAAGGAAAATCGCCGAGCTCATAAAAATACTTCAAATCTTAGTGGCTGTCACAGGCAAAGTCAACAATGAAAACAATTGCAATTTTTATCATATTTCAGGATATTCAGGATGTATATGGGAACGGACAACGTGGGAGCGGACGAAGAAAACATGGACTGCAGTAACAAACCTATAATAATAGGAAAAAACAAGACGGCAACGCTACAACCGCGAACTTTAAAATAGAACGGCGCACATAAGTTAGTCGTCAAACAAATAGCGAAATGGGCATATCAATATTAATCGTAAACTTTAAATAAATGGAATTTATTTAATAATTGATTAATAACTATAGATTAATGAAGTCTTACAAATTGATTTCAATTATACATACATCTCTTATATTCAATTTAATATTAAATTTTTTATATTCATAAATTTCATTTCAAACATTTTCAATTGTTTTTTTTTTGGTAATTAAATTTTTAAATTGTTGATTCGAAATTTTTTTTAAAATCTTAATTAAAAAACAAGTTATAATTTTTATATTTATATTCGTAAACATTTTTAATAATTTAGCAATTTGATTGTACAATAGCAAAACATTTTTTGACAGGTTGATTGACAGGCCTTTGATTAAAACAAATATTTTCGGTGGGAAGTGTTTTCAGTTCTTAGTAAAAATAGTTCACTTTATCAAAGCATATACATATGTGATGCTGAGTTTTATCAACAAGCTTTTTCATCTTGTTAAAACGAATGGTAGTCCAATTAACCTCTATACAATAAATTTAATTGTATTATAAATAAACCACTTGTCACTTCAAGAAATGTTGGTACCAATAAACAATGATATTAGTAGCTTCTAGGAAAAAAATTAGGAGCCACATATTCAGTTGGAAATATTCTACAAGAAAGTGAACTATGTTTAAAATTTTTTCGTAATTTTAATATCTAAGCATTTTTTCGAATCCTTCACTTAATTTTCGAAAGACTGAGGAATGAGTTTCATAATTATTCAAAAATGGTACGCCATATTAAAAAAAAGTTTGAAACGAGTTAAAGAAATATTTTAGTTTGTTTCTAATGTTTTTTGTTGTTTTTATTAATACAGTATCCGAACTAGGTTTATAGAATAAAATGTTACGACAACCGATCCACCTCCTTTGTCATATTTTTAGATAATGTGAATTAATATTTATATTATTAAAAAATCAATTTTGTTTATGAAATATATTTGTATATATATATGCATATATATACATATATGAAAGTACGCAATTTTCAATTATATACGAGGGCTGTTTGATAAGTTAGTGACTTTCTGAATTTGCCGCGCAAAATACAACACTGCTCGCGTCAAATGTTATCGATTAATAGACTGCTGTACAATTTTGAGTAAGTAGCACCATTTAGCTTGTGTTGGACAGCCATTAAAGAATCTTAACGAAAATGGAAAAGAAAAGAATTTCGTGTGCTGATTAAGCATTATTTTTTGCGTAAAAAACCCATCAGCGATACCAAGGAAAGATTGGGGACTCTGCACCATCAATTTCAATGGTTAAAAAGTGGTTTACTGAGTTCAGTTGTCGTCTTACCAGCACAAGTAACGTCGAACGTTCAGGTCGCCCAAAAGAGGTCGTCACGCCAGAAATCGTCGATAAAATCCCAGGAATGATATTGGACGATCGCAGAATAAAAGTTTGTGAGGTGGTTGAGGCTGTAGTTTTCATAACTGAGCAGGTTCATCACATTTTAAAAGAATATTTGGATATGAAAAAACTATCCGCGCAACGGGTTCCGCGATTGCTCACACACGACTATAAGCGCAACCATGTAATCACTTCAAACGAGTGTTTGACGATGTTCAGCCGCGATCGAAATGAATTTTTGCGCCGTTTCATTACCGTAGACGAAAAGTGGTGTGGTACGGTGGACACCAGCAATCAAGACAGTGGGTTTCTCCAAGTGGTCGTCCACGAAAAAAGGCCAATGTGGGTCTGTAGGCCAACAAGGCCATGGGCGGAGTTTTTTTTGGGAGAAAGGAAGTGTCATTCACCTCGATTGCCTTGAAGAGTGTAAAAAGATCGCCGGCGAATATTATTCTGAGCTTTTGGATATACTCGAAATTGATTTGAAGCAGGACGACCGCATTTGGCGAATAAAGAGCGGTAAGAGCTCGGGTTGAATGAATAGGTCATCCCAGAACAAACGCCTATTTTGAGGTTATTGAAAATATATATTATTTGGCAGGAATTCAAAAATTGGAAAAACGCTGGACTAAATGTTTAGAGCTATAAGGAGATTATGTTAAAAAATAAAACTTTTATTTGTCGAAAAAAAATATTGCATTCAAAAAGTCACTAATTTATCACCACCACACTGTTAGAAATTTAACTTTCTGATGAATTGACGTTCTCTTAATATTAAAACTTCAAGGTTTTCAATACAAAGATGTAAATCCTTAAATTTATAAAATAAGAGACTGCTTAATCTACATATGTATAATACGAATCACTCACGCAATTTTTTTTTAAATTTTTGTTCACAATATCTCACTGCATACTTTTTCATCGCTTCGAATTTTTAAACACGATTTTTTTATGAGAAAGGTGGAAAGGGTTAAGCCTTTTCCCAAAGGCTTTGTATCTAGTAAAGAAAATGTGAACAAAACTGTTTCTATATTACAATTTTTAAAAATATGCGCATTCACTTGGAATTTGGAAATTTTTTTAAGTTTTTGACATTATTTTCACATGACATTGATATTACATGACAATTCATGTTTGCGTTGCTAACTACTTGTATATAAAATTTTGTTCAAAACTAATTTTTAAATATTTTTGAAAATTTAAAATCATTTTTTCGACATAGAACTATGCAGGACGTATTTAGTTCAAATTATTATTAGTTTTAAAAAATATAATGTAGGCTTTTAGAATTTTACAGTCAAAATGTTAAACTGTTATGTTATTTGTGAAATTATGCAGACTTATTTTAAATCTCTGGCAACCCATGGAATCGAACCAACTTTGTCATTAAACATATATTTTTGCTCTTTGCCGTAACCTTCTATTCTAAAAACCTTGGTAATCGAATAAGCTCCGTATTTTGATATTTCAAGAGTAAAAAAAAAAAAATCGATACATTTTTTGCATAAATTTACCTCCATGAATATTCGGTTTATGTCAAGATTTTTACATGCTGATTTTGAGTTTTGAATTTTGTTTGCATGAGTTATAAAGTTTTAAGGTATAGGGATTCTCGATATTAGAAATCTGATATTGCGTTAAGAGTTTGAATTCAGGGTAAGTAATTCAGAGGTTAAGAAATTATAAGTAGTAATTTCGGAAGTTTTGAACTTATATTTGCGATTTTAAGAATAGTTATTCGTGTCATGACTTTATTAGATAAAATTTTCGTTTTAAAGCTTTAGACGGTTAAAAAAGACGGAAGTAAAAGTTTATTTATTCTTTTATCGAAGTAAGCACATACGAAACGAAGATTTTTTTTTCTACGGAAATGGCATTTAAAATATTTATAGCTTTCATTATGCTGCTTTTTTAATATCAGGATAAAACGGTTAAGTGCACGTAACACATATACTAATGAAAAATACACGTAGCACACATTTCTGGCTTGTGTATCGTTACTTTTTTATATTACGATTATTACAACTCACCTGATGCAGGGCTGCTATCGCTTCAACTCCTTTACCATTGAACTTGTTCGCCTTGAAGACTGTCTGTTTATCCCAATCGGTCCAGTAGATGCTATCCTCAAATGTTGTTATCAAAAAGGGATGGCGTAAGTATTCCGTTGAATATAGTATTTGACGACGCTGTGAACCATCATAACTTGCTGACGAGATGACATTCAATTTGCCATCGACCCAACAGATCTAATGTAATGCCATTTGGCCATTTCACATCATAGTTGATGATGGTGGTGCGATGTGAGCCATCCATGCCGGCGCGTTCAATGCGTGGTGAGGCGCCAAAATTGGACCAATACATCCAGCTAAGAAGAATTGAAGCGAAAAGAGTTAAGAATAAATTGAAAAAAAAGTGAACGAGACAATTGAGAAGGGAGTATTTGGCTTATCTAGTTGTTGGTAACAATATTTATATGCATACATTCCTTTTTTTCATTTAACAACATGCTATTGTCAGACATGAAAAATACTATTGAACTAAAAAGCTCTTCAACGCCTGATCACACGCATGTGCATGCATGTGTATGTGTAGAGCTACTGTTCTGGAATAGGTGAGGTGTTACTGCACTGTCTGTGTGACAGTTGAATGTTGATCCTCTTAAATCACTGCAACATTGTATTTAAGCCATTGGATACCCCTATTACCCACTCGCTCTCTCTCTCTCTCTCTTTCTCACACACAGTTTCACACGCAATAATCCCTTCATTGTCGTGGTTTTGTGTCCTCTACTTACCCTTCAATCGGATCCAATGCTATCGAGCGCGGTATATCCAGTCCATCTTCAATGAGCACTTTACCCATGTTGCCATCAAAGTTGGTCAACTCAATGGTGCATTTGTGTGTGTCCGTAAAGTAGATGTGATTGTAAATCCAATCAACTGCCAAACCATCCGACGTCACTGAGTGTTCTTTGAGTACGACGCTTTTGTCGTTGCCCTCATCAATGGGTGCTCTGTGGTCACATATGGATATGCACAGCCATATGCATGAGTATAAGGGGCGAACATATGAATATGTGGAGTAGATAAAAGGAAAATTAAAAATATATTAAAAATCAATGGCTGGTCAATAAATAATTGAAAATATTTCGAAAATGATGATGTTGGAGATATAGGCCAGAAAATACAATTTTTGAGTATTTAAAATTAATTTTTGTTATAGTAAAGTACATTATGGAAGCTAATGTTCTTACTTATATACTATTTGTAAGCGTTAACGTTTGCAAATTCGGATTTAATATTTTTTGTTTCTTTTATATTTAAAAACCTTGAGCTTGAAAGATTTCCTTAGCAATTTTCTAAAATTTTAATATTTTTTTTAGATTATTTTCTTTATTTTCTATTTGATTTAAATTTTAGCTTGAAATAAACAAATGTGTACACAAAATTTTTAATTCGAATTTTTAGGGGAATTTTCTTATGCAGTATTATTTCTAAGAATTAAAAATTATGCTAAAAAATTAGCAATAAGTATTTCTGTAATAAAGTTTATAACCGCTCAAGCGACTTTAGGTCGAGCTCCTTCTCCAATTTTTGGTTTTGTGTCTTGATGTTTTTACCAACTAGTGGAGGGACCTACAGTTTACTCTAAGCTGCCTCCGAACGGCAGATGAATGTTTGAGAGGAGCTTTTATTTCAGAATTTTCATCAGAAGTAAATTCGGAGGACTTAACATTCCCTGCCTAGGGCGACCGCAATTAGAAAAATTATTTTCTATATTTTTAAGTGTTTCTCGAACCTGGACTCGAACCCATTCCTCCCGAATTATTGTACGCTATGCTAACCACTCGTCTATTGCGGCTAAACTAAACTCCTGTTAAGTACTTGGCAACCCTCACCAAAGTTTAGCTTATTGTTTTTCACATACATGTCCAACTAGTACAACAACGCAAAACGCAATCCATCTTCGTGGCACTTATTATGGTGTAATTAAATATTTGCCATGTCTATAAATGTCAGCTCATGTCGATGTTGGAATATTGAAGCGATTTTGAAAGTGAAATCAATAATAAACAAATCATAGTAATTTGGTAGCTTACTGAGCATATATAACACATATACCCAGGTGCACTGTGGGAAGGGTTTGGTTATGAACTTACTGCTAATATGTTATGTAAGGACGTTGGAAGGGCAAAAAGTCGTTTCGTAGGAAATCAAATATGTGCGTATGCCCAAAATTATTGAGAACATTGAAACCACTCGGAACTGTCATTGGTACATGCTGTTTGCTATTTATGCATACATACATGCATCTTGTGCTTTGTAATACAATACAAGCCAAATTGAGCACACACAATCCAAACTCATTAAATTTAGCAGGACCTGAGTGTAAGCAAGCGCCTGATAATATTTGAAATGTATTCCTTATTGATAGTTGTATGTAATTTGAAATTTTGATTCAATGAAAATGTCGAGATCTAAAGCAAGAATTTTTGCTCACTGAATTTACGGTTTCATAGAATAACAAAATTTTTGAGGACAACAATGAAATTTAAATTTTATTTTGTAAAAACATCGGGTAATTTGCTACCATGCAGTAGGTTGTTCACACAGAGGAGAAATCCACTGTTTCTGTACTACTTAACGGCAATTTTTTGTTGTTATAATTATAATCAATTCAATTTTCAGCTCAATTTTTGTTGTTAGGGCTTAAATGTTAAGCTACAACCATAAACTGTTTATTAAGGCGTGTAAAACAAAGATATCTCTGAATATCTTTATAATATCACATTTAATATTATCTGGCAGATAATTAATGTCAAAATGGTATGAATGCTTAATAAAATACCAATAAATAACTATGTGGCAGCACTTTTTGACAAAGCTTAAACTCAAGTATACTTGGACTGAGTTATACTATACATATATGAGGCACAAATTTGCCTGTTAAACTGACATTTATAATTTTTTTAATAATTTAGTTTTACATATTAATTGTCTCTTCTAGTTCACTTTCGTTTAAGCGATTTCTCGCTAACAATACTCACTTGTAAATACTTTGCGTGGATACATCACTTCAAAATATCATACCCGTAATGCAGTTGCCGATTTTGTATTATTCACAATCGATGTGATTTCCATGTGGTCCAAAGCGATTTTCCTGATATCATGACGACGTGCCAATGGAAAGGATGCATGTCCTTCGGTTGCCTTGCAGCGAGTATGATTACGTGGATCACGCATATAGCCCGCCTCACATTCACACTTATACCCGCCAACCCCATTGATACAGATTTGTGAGCAAGCGCCTGGATCCTCACATTCATTAATATCTACGCAGGATTTATTATCGGTCAGTTTGTACCTGAAGAGAGAGAGAGAAAGAGAGAGACGGAAACAGAAAAAGTGAGTAAGAGTGATAAGTGAAAAAATAGATCATGTAAATATGTACCATTGCCAGTGTCTGACATTCAATAACGTTGTTTCAAGTTGTTACACACAAATACTAGCAATGCGTAAGAGAATCGTTTGAACATGGAGAATGTCTAAATTGATTACTTCACGCCTGACTTGAGGTATCAATGCGAATAGCAGTCCTTGCCAATACAGACAAGTAAACACACGCACACACGTACAAATACTTTGCTATTGAGAGACCATCAAGTAGCTGGCTAGGCGGTCAAAGCAGTTTGAGACAAAATGACGAGCCTTCGCCTGCGCCCATTTGAACACTCGACGCAAAGTTTGCCAGATTTTCCTGCATCTGCATACATACACATGTATATGTATGTACTATATTGCTTTTTCAAACATAGCTTAGGATAAGAGCAAATGTGGTTGGAAATGAGATTGGAAGCGAAAATTAACGTTGCCTTAACTAGTCAAATGTACTCGAGTATGTGTGTATATTTGTCCGTCATGTTTAAGTGGTTGCCTATCTGCTGCATGAACATACATACGTACACTCCTATGCTTAAGCGTGCGTAATGGCATATGAACATGCTAGTATTGGGATTTTGGAAATGTTTAATTAAAACCCGTTTCGTACGTGATTTCCTTGCTTATAAGATTAAATTTGACCTCCCGTGCTCGGTAAATGAGGTGTGTAAGGAAATTCGATTAAGCGTACTACAGTAAATGTGATTCAGACGTGAAGGTTTAACTTAAGATATTACTTTTTAGTAAAGTAATTGAGAATAATTTTAATATACGAATATTTTTTCAATAATGAGCAAGAGAAAATTATCATTAACAGTTAATTTTTCAAATTTTAGGCAGGCATTTTTGTAAGTCGCCTATTCAAGCGGAAGAATTTCTTTATATTGTAGGATCAGTGATCAACAACAGTAATCGTAAGTTTTTTTCTTTTGTCAAAATTACAACTAACAAAAATTATTACTTAACTATATATACTTATGTAAAGTAATATGATACATACATATGTCAAATATAAAGTATTTGGGAGCGATATTTAAGAACAAAGTGCAAAAATATTCTAACATGTTTAACATGTGTGAAAATATACATATATTTTCATCTGTTACATATGTATAACATGTATTGTATATACAAATTTTGAAGAAAGGTAAGGATGATTTTGCAAAACTTTTTTTATTCTTTATAGTTGCCATTAGAAGGTTTTTATGAAAAAATTACCTTCTCTCCAGGAAGTGGACTAAGAATGTTATTTATTGTTCGATTTAATTATAACTAGTTACGCAGGGAGCTGTTTGCTTAAAGTAACAAAGGGAATAGTTTTTCATTTGTCGACTTTTTTGAACGAATAAAGGAGCTAATCCTATGTAATATATTTTTTATTTAGAAGTATCTCTTTAACATATCCAAATCCAGTCTCACACATTATTAAGAAACGACTTCAGCAAGTGATTAAATTGCGGAAGAAATTTTATGAATGGAAGTTAATTATAAAAACTTGATATATGATGGACAAAATTAGGTGGTTTTTGTGTTACGATGAAGTAAAGCCTTCGGATCAATATACATGAAGATAGCACATGACTCCAGGAATTGTTTTTACAGAAGAATTATATTAGCATAAACTATCAATATTCACCCAAATAGTGGCTACTCCTTGATCTTTCAAACTTACCCTGAATTGCATTCACAGCGATAGCCAATCGGTTGATCAATACATTTATGCATGCAACCGCCATTATTCACTGCACACTTGCCTGCCGGTTCATCCTCGCCATCCGGGCAATCCTTTTTACGATCGCAAACCTTCGATAATGGTATACACTGACCGCCACCGCAATTGAAATGTGTTGTTGAATTGCATTTGGTGGTCTTGGCAATGCCTGTTGGGTGAACGAAATACAACTTTTTTTTTTTGAAAATTCCTAATTTCTTTTGTATTTGTTTTCTACTTACCGCACTTCACCTCATCACTGCCATCCGCACAATCGGCCACGGAATTGCATGTCAAATGCCCGGCTATACATGAGCGATCGCCACATTGAAATTGATCCGGTCGACATGTGGTATTGCGGCAGTTTGCCTGCAATTCATCATCACCATCGGGACAATCCTTTTCGCCATCACACAGCCAGCTGTGATGCAAGCACGTGATGCGATCACGACATTGAAACTCATGCACCAGACATGGAGAGACAACGCGTGTGCCATTCTTGTCACAAGATTGCTGAAAGAACAACCAAATGAAAACCAGGAGATTATTGAGAAAAATGCAAACGGAAGTTATCATTATGATGGATAATAACAACTTCATATATACATACCTATTTAAAATAAATTACAAAATATAAATAATTACGTAATAACCTGAGATTTCTCGTTGAAATTTGTTGTCTAGTGTTGTCAGTTTTTTAGTATTGAAAAATTTCTTGATATTTTGAATTGTGTTATAAAAACAGTAGTCCACAAATAATTTTTGTGAGCTTTATGAACTATCTGACATAAATTGATTTATTTTAGTTCATTTGATACCATGTTTTTTGCTTGGTTAACTATTCTTTAATACACTTTAAGTCGTAGAAGGATCTGCATGAAGTGATAAGCATAACAGAAAAATCACTACATCAACAACAGTACACGATAGTGGTCTCCGTAGGCATAGAGAGAACCTTTAATAACATTGAAATAGGCAATATCATTGATTCCTTGCCAAAGGTTGATATAGACGATTTGATTTGCAAATTTTTACAATCAATGCTTATAAACAGAACAATTATAATATTCTGCGGCTCAGCGATATTATAATTATATAATTATATAGAAATCCTTCTCGAACTTAACGGAAGTGGAGTGAAGGTAGTAGCTTGCGCAGGTGACCTAGTGATGATGGTGTCAGGACTGTTTCTCTCCACAATCAGTGAGATTATGGTACTCGTAGACCGCGAGCAGTGGACTGGTTGGCAATCCTAATAAGACAGAGCTGATGCTTTTCACAAATAAGACTAAAATACCAAATTTTCAGCTTCTTTTACACAATAGTATTACAATCCTGTCCTCCACGGCAAAAAATCTGGGAATTGAGATTGGTACCAAATTAAATTGGAAGTTGAATATAGATATGCAAGAGAATACTAAACAGGAACGCGGGCCTTAAACCAAAAATAGTCATGTGGATTAAAATCTCCCTCTCTTTACGTCTACTGCATTCAGCTAACATCTCCCAAGCGGAGGCACTAGCAATCGTAGATGGCCTGTAGAGCGCTAAAAATAACAACAATAGTTTAAAGAAAGTACCTACATATATACTCAGATAGTGAGGCAGCATTATTGGCTAAGATAAACTAAAAAAGTCGAGGAAAGGTATACATAGACTAGTAGCCACTATAACGGGTCACTGGCCCTTCGGTAAGCATGTCTGAACAATGGACCTACCCTATAACAGCCGTTTAAAAGAGAATACATCAGGCACTAAACCTAGAAATGCTGTGCACAAAAGCATATCAGACATAAGTAGTTTCATTGAGCACACTAAATGGTTTGAATGTGGTAATGAAACGTTATAGCAGAAATAGTTTTCAGGTCTAACGATAGTGCACCAAAATGGCGGTCCCAGCTTTAATTGGGACCGAGAGTTAGACCCTACGATCAGCGCTCCTATCTTCCTATCTATCTCGAACTCTAAGTATCTCGAAAGATGTTGGCACCATCTTTGACACACCATTATTTTCTGTACCTGTATACAGTCGAATAAGAGCCTGAATGACACCTAGAATCTGATTGTATCCACAATTGATATCAAAAAATGCATTTAATCTGCGCAAAGTCACTAATTCACTTACTAATGCCGTACTGTATACACAACGTCGATGACAACGTCCAACGGGTTGAATTTAGGAGAAAAATAATAGAAAAAAAATAGAAAAGAAACTTGTCGGCCTTGGGTTGTGCGTTTTTCATTGTAAAACATTCAAAAGGCAGTAACATTTAGTTTCACTTCTCTTCTTGTTACACTCTTACTTTCGATAAACTCCCGTTTGCTATTTCTTTTCAATTAATCGAATTTTGCTTACTGAAAAGATTTTGTTTAATAATCCGGAAAACAAGCTATAGTTGTTGCCAAAAACTGCATAAAGAAAACACACAATAAACTCCCAGGAAACTCAACATTCTTTGCATAAATGTAAATTTTTGCTTTATTGTAGTGGAAAATTTGGAAGAAAGGTGTAAAAAAAAATTTTTTTTCATATATATTTTGCTCAAGCATTTGTCTAAGAAAAATTTTAGCCCAGCACTTCCACTCTCATATTCTACACATACATATACATATACCGATATATACTATTCTGTTACCAACCACTCAATTTCCGGCTATGTTTTCCATTGTGGCAAAAGACAGGCATGGAGATAATAGAAATATTTTCCACTGTTGCACACAAAAATTAGAATGCAAAAGTCACATGCACCAACAAAAACAAGCATAATTTTTTGGAAGGAGGATGAGAAAGCGTAGCTTTGTGAATTAGAAAACATATAAATTTATATACAGAAATGTGTGTGTGCATGCAATGCATATTTGGCTGCACGCTCCTTGAGCTCACCAAAGCCGCTGGGGAGGGCTAGAGAAAGTATTGAAGATATGCAAAATAAATTCCATAAGAAAAACCTGTGTTGCTGGTTGAGTGCACTTGTGCTGAAGGCAAGGTACGTTAGCTTGTGGCTGCCACATGTGGTTGGGTTGTGGCATGCCACCAAATATTCTAATTTTGTTACAACCGAGTCGAGAGTGGTAGTAGTGCAACAACTATAACCATTGTGAATTGTAAATGGAATATTGCATGTCTGAGCACATGTGCATATACATATATTCATTATGAGTGTATTGGAAAAGTGGTTGCATACGCGCTCAAAAGTATGCAATACAAAATTTGCTGCAATTCTGAAAAGTGTTTGGAGGAAATTAGAGGTAAGCATTTCCAAAGTAAACATACTGCCACAAAAAGTTAAGCTCAAAGAATTTAGTAACTTATTAAGCCAAACGTTTTTTGAATTGCTAACTACAAGTAATTGAATTGCTAAATCTTTATGAAAGTATTTCAGGATCTATCAATTGAACAGACCATGCATCAGGCTGTCTTGATTTCAGTTGGTATGCACAATATCAACAGAAGGTGTACAAATTAATTCGGTCCATTTTCAAAGGATGGCTCCACCTGTAAGTTGTGACCGATTTTAGAAGCGATTACCTATTAACGTCTATTTATGGCCCCAACATTGTTTTTTGCTTTTTTTTTTTGAAAATGTCCGGATTTGTGTTAAATAAACAGCATTTGCGGAAAGTTTCCTATTTTCCATTTTAATTGAAAGAAAAGTGCAGCTGAAGCCTATAGAATGCTTGTGGAAGTTTTTGGTGAATCTGCGCCGACCAATAAGTCACGAAGTCACAAAAGTGCTGATTTTAGCACCAAAGAGCGTCTCAGCCCAAAAAGATTGAAGATGCAGAGTTATTTATTTATTTATTTATTCAAAAGCTAATATTACAATAAAAAATTAAAATTTAGCTAAGTAGCCATAGCAACAATAGGCCTTAGGCTGAGTAAAATAAAAATAAAATTTTTTATAATATCTTAAAATAAACTTAAATAAATAAAATAAATCATTCTTAAAATACTTCATTGTTTATAAAATAATTTTTGCAAATTCCAATTTTTTTTATACTAAATATACAAAAATTCAATAGATAAGATTAACTCGAAACATTTAAATTTTATAGTAAAGTTTACTTAGCTTAAGAAATTTAATTATACATTTGACATTTTCGTTACTAGGTTCGGATAGTAAATTTAAAGGATTTTTTATTCTTGAAGATATTTTTTCTGATAGGAGAAAATTATTACAATGAAAGAGTAAATGTTCAACTGAGACTATCTGAGAATAATTACAAAAACCACAAAATTTTGAATATGAGCTGTCCAACAAATGTTGATGGGTCAATCTAGTATACCCAAGACTTAGACGTAAATATTTCACTAAATCTAATCTTTTATGCTCTAATTGAGATGATGGTTTAATATCAATGTTATTTTTTTTTTATTACAGTTACATCTTTGATACCAAGTTCTGATAAAAATATTTTTGTAATATGTTTTGATGAGTTTTATAATATCTGTAATATTATAATTGTTAATTGTTAGAAGTGGCAGCATGTGCGCTTCTTTTGCCATTTTGTCACCATATTCATTACCTGTTATATTCACATGACTAGGAAGGTGAAGAGTTAGAGGCCTTACTGGATCATGATCCATGTCAAACGCAAACGGAACTCGTTATCGACTACAACTAAAATTGAGCTGTGTATTGCATAAAAATTTTCCAGAAACGATTGAAAGGCATTTTGGTCATAACAATATTGCCCAAGTGGCTGTAAGGGTCAAAAACTATCTGAAAACACTGAAATCGGAATTCTTACCCCACCCGCCGTACTAAACAGACCTTGCTCCTTCAGACTACTGGCTTTTCCGATGTATGCAAAAGGATTTGGGGGTCACGGGTTCGGGTATTTTGAAGAAACCGAAGAATGGAAGACAGAGAGGTCTAATTTTTCAGAGATGGTATTAGAAAATTACCAGAGAGATAGAAAAAAGTAGTCGTTTCCGACGGACAAAATTTGGAATGATGTATTTTTTTCACTAAAAATATTTTTTTGAACAAGAAAAAAAGGACCGCATTAATTCGACAATATATGTATAAGTATAATGCGATGAATAGTTTGCATAATAATTCCACTTTAGTGAAGTTGTTGAGCTTTTCATCTCTTTTTGTAGTTTGAGTTTGTGATCATATCAAAATTGAAGTATAAATGAAATTTTAGAAAATATTTCGACGACTGATGGATTAAGGCATGACCATAGCACAATTGATTGAAATCTGAACAATCAATCAGCTTATTCACTTTAGAGTTAAGCAAGAGCTGGGAGTTATTTTCCAATGTAAGTAATTTTTTCAAACAAGATATACCATACTGCAAATTTTTTTTTGTTACTTATCAAGGTGATCGTTCGACTTTCTATTGATTAACAGGCTTGCAATATGCATATATATATACAAAATTTTATATTTGTTAATTCGCTTAAAATATACGCAAATTGTTTGTAAGCTTGTTCACTGATGCTGAAATAAAACTTTGCAGACAACCAAACTGAGTCAGACTTCTGCAACTGATACTTCTAAGAGGTTGTAACGAGATCTCTGCTACTTACGTAAGCCGCAGCAGCTGCAGCAATGATTTCGGAATGCAATGCAAAGTACATACTTACATTAAGGCCAAAGTGTTTTAAATTGCTGAAGCCAAAAAATTTACAATAAAAGTGAAAGAAGCCGCGGAACAATGCGCAAAGTTAGCAGCAGGATTAGGGAAAATTGGAAATAGTGTACCGGGAAAGAACTAAAAACACTACGGAATAGCAGCTGTCGTAAATGCCAGCGGTGCCTTTTAATAAACAATGCGCAAGCTCGAAATCGAAAAAGAACAAGGCAAAAAAGTCTAACAACTTGGAAAAAAATTAAGCCAGCAAAAACATTAAAATAGCAAAGGAAAAGGTAAAATAAAAGTAAAAGAGCACACTGAAGTAAATTTCGAATAAAAAAAAGAGCAAAAACTCTTTCCCAGCCGCTAAAGCGTAGAAGTGGAAAATCCGCAGCACCCAAAGTACAAAAAACTTTTCCCATTATACCAAAACGCTTTGACAACACAAGACCGACGACGCACAGTGTCGCGACTATTGAAAAAAATTACCAAAATGCTATGATATAACTATACAAATCTAGGTTAGAAGGTTTATTATAAACTCTTCAAATGAGATAAATCAAAAATTTTGAGTAAATATAATTAAAGGGTTATCCATTAGTGGTTTCGAAAGTGCAGGGCTGTAGTTTGACATATGTCAAACTTAACTGTCAAACCAAACATGCTCTGTCTTAATTAAATATCAGGCATTTATGAAAATGGATCGTTTAACAACCGCACAATGCGTTAAAATTGTTGAAACCTACGTTTCATGCTTCAAGAGGAAATTATACTCCAGCAATTGGTAAAGTTTTAAAGAAATTTGATGAAACTGGATCGGTTGCAGACTTGGTAATGCCTCTGCATAACCGTTTTGCTCGTTCCTCCTCAAATATTACTGCTGTAAGTGAAAGTATAGCCGAAGACCCGAATGTGGCTATTTCTCGACGTTCTCAAGAGCTGGGACTTTCGTGAGACATTATGGCGTATTTTGCAATTGTACTTACACCTACATCCACTTCTCCAGCGACGAGGCACATTTCTCACTAAGTAGATATGTAAATAAGTAAAATTGTTGCTTTTGGCCTACGAGAATACTCAAATAATTGAACCCAAAAAAAATTACTGTCTGATGTGCTCTTTGGTCCGCAGGTGTGATTCGAAATTACTTCTTTAAAAACGATAACAGCGAGACTGTCACTGTCAATTCAGAGCTTTATGGTCGTATGATAACACTGTGCAACAAGATTCTACGTAATTGATGAAACCAATTGGAGATGAAACTTTATCCCTCTCATATCAAAACCTCATACTGGGTTTTTTGTATATCGCCTTTTTTTGGATCGAGGAACTCATTTTTGACATTAACTTTTACCTAAATCTTACGATAGGTGGCGCTGTCATACAATTTTCTTTTTCTTTTTGATAGTTTTTATGCAAAAATAGTATTAATATATGTAGTTTTTTTTACCAATCACAATTTCTGTGAGTTTCGTGTCAGCTCTCTTGCAATAACACAGCAAAATAAATTCTGAAGATTTTGGTAGCGTAAAGCGTCTTATAAAATGAATTTAAAATGAATAAATGTTTGCGAAAGTTAGCTCTTTATTGCTATGTTTGCGGTAAATTCAGCATAGCAACCAATCTGGTTGGTATAAGTGTTAGTGCGAAAGAGTGGTATGAACATTATTTTCGGATGCCGGTTGTTCAAGACGTAAATTGGGCTCCCAAAGATATATGTAGAACCTGCTACGACGACTTACGTCTCTGGGTTAAAGGAATAAAAAAATCGCTGAAGTTTGGTGTTCCGATGATTTGGACTGATCCAGGTAAGTTTATTTTATTTAATGTGTTGAATCTATGTACTCATCCAGAATGGTTGTGCATTCAGGTGAGCATAGTGAAGCGAGTTGTTATGTGTGTTTGAATGATGTAAGTGGAAAAACTAAAAGATCGCGAAGATCATTGAAATATATTGGAACAGATTATGTAAGCCTGCCATTATCGCATTCAGATGATATTCCTGAACCACGGCCACCAAGCCCTACTACGATTTCTATATGGACTGCGAACTAGCAAAACCAGTTGCAGGATCCTGATTATGAAATATCTGAAGCTTCCAAAAATATGATACCAATATCTCAAAATTGGATGGATGACGTGGTAAAATATGTCAATTTATCAAAACGTGATGCAGAGTATATAGCACATAAGTTAAAACAAAATAATTTACTGACACCTGATGTTAAAGTTACTGGTTACCGTCATTGCCAAGCAAAATTTCAGCCATTTTTCTCTGCCAATGAAGAAAACACCTTGGTTTACTGTAACGATATTGAAAAACTTGTTGCAGAAATGGGTATGACTTATATTCCCCACGAATGGAGGTTATTTATTGATTCATCCAAAACTAGTATGAAAGCAGTTTTGCTGTACTACAACAACAAGAAACCTAGCGTTCCGATAGCATACAATTTGAACACTAAATAAACGTACGAATTTGTGAGGCATCTACTAGAAGCAATAAACTATGAAAGCCATAAATGGCGTATATGTTGCGATTTGAAAATGGTAGCTCTGCTTTGTGGATTACAAGGTGGATATACGAAGAATATGTGTTTTATATGTTTGTGGAATACACGTTATAAAGGGAACCAATACCAAAAACATGACTGGGAGAACAGAGAAGATTTGGTTGTGGGATCAGATTATGTAATACACACGTCCCTTGTTCCAATTGAAAAAGTGTTGCTACCTCCACTACATATCAAATTGGGTATTTTTAAAAATTTTGTAAAAGCACTTCCTGCAGATGGACCAGCTTTTATTACACTAAGGTCAATATTTCCACGACTTAGTGCAAGCAAAGCAAAAGAAGGTATTTTATATTTACACATAAAATAAGATTTTTTAAGATTTATGTAATTGCTATATCGTTTTACAGGTATGTTTAATGGTCCAGACATAAGAAAATTAATAAAAAATAGTAAGTTTGATAACTCTTTAAATGAAAATGAGCTAAATGCCTGGAATGCCATAAAAGACGTAATAGCTAATATTCTCGGTAAACATCGTGCCACGAACATCAGAGAAAAAGTGGATCATCTCATGAATATGTTTGAGAAACTCGGTGTACATATGAGTTTGAAGGTACATTTTCTCCATCACCATATAGATTGGTTTGAACACCAAATCGCAACGGAATCAGATGAACAAGGCGAACGTTTTCACCAGGTCGCTTTAACAAAGGAGACACTGTATAGGGGGAAAAAACTACTACCAATGTTAGCAGATCTATGCTGGTTGCTAACGAGAAACGAAGAAGACAATACCGACGAGGAAGAGGAGGAAGTAAACTTACCGCCTTCAAAAAGATTCAAGTTTTAGTTTTTAAGCACCGTTATTTTTGTAAGCTTTTATGGCATATTTTTTCAAAATGTCAGAAAATAATTTAATTCTTAACAGAAATATTACTTTGTGCGTATACTTAATTTTTTATTTCAAACTTTTCACGCCTACATATGTGCATATGTATACTATTTATCATCTTTTTTTGTGTGCCAAATATAGTGTAATGTTCCTTTCTATATGTATCATATACGATAATTTCTACAATAAAACTAAAAATATTATTTTTCATGAAAAATAAGACAAATTGTATGACAGCGCCACCTATCGTAAGATTTAGGTAAAACTTAATGTCAAAAATGAGTTCCTCGATCCAAAAAAAAAGCGATATACAAAAAAACCCATCTAAAATTGCTTCATTTGATCAAGTTTTAATCAACTTTTCTCATACATAGGGTTGCCAACTTTAAATAAAAGTAAAAATGAAACCAGACCTATAGGCCAAACACCCAGTATAAGGTTTTGATATGAGAGGGATAAAGTTTCATCTCCATTACGGAGAGATGAACCCTCATTTTGTGTCACAGTGTAATCGACTTTTTTTGGATTGGAATTGAAGAACACGACTTGGACGATGTGTGGTTCCAACAAAATAGTGCCCCTTGCTACACAACACGAGGGAATATGGCTTTATTGCGAGAGAAATTTCCCAGCTGCGTAATCTCTCTTCTTGGCGATGTAAACTGGCCACCGAGGTCGTGCGATTTAACATCGTTGAACGTTTTTTGTGAGACTATTCGAAAGACCGTGTTTATGCGGATAAACCTTTAAGTCTGGAACACTTGAAAACCAACATTCGTCAAGTGATGGCTGAGATCCCATTGCCCAAAACTGCTCGAAGCTTGCAATAATTCACGAGGTTGTCATTTAAATGATGTAGAGTCCAACGTATAATGCCAGGGTTCAAACTATATAATAAAAAGGAAATTCATGAAAAAAATTATTTTAAATGTATTTTATTTACCGTAAAATTGATAGCCCTGTATTAGTCAAAAAATACTCTGAAAATTTTCAGTTTATTTCTTCATTTTAGGGTAAATTATTTCAGAATAAATTACGAAAAATACATACATAACAAAATCTCCGTGATCGTTTGAACATTTGATCTGTACTGTCATGAGCTTACTGAATTTGTTTGCGCAAACTCAAGATATTGTTACTTTTCGGAGAGAACCCCTGTGTAAATTCGCGAAATTTTCAGTTAAGCGCCCATGGCTGCGAAATGGAAATTTTAAAAATTGTATTCCACAAACTTTTGAAAAATCACTAAAAGCAGACAAAGACAAGGAATTAAATCTAATCCATAGAGTCCGTTTTGAATATAAATAGTGTACCTAGCTTTATACACTCTTTGGAAAAAAAGGACAATGAGGCAAAGGTAGAATGAATACGATGCTCCTTCAACATCAAAAAGTGCATTAACCACATTTCCTCGGATATTTTAATGTATAATGCGCGTGCTGAGCTCCGATCTCTTCCGAATTTCATATTTTTACTTTAGAACGGAACACTTCTACTTTTTCCGCTCGCTTGCATAGAGGGCGTGACAGTAGACAAATTTTCACAATATTTCGGATTTCTTCTTTATACGATAAATGAGAATGCTACATTGAATTAAAGCGAAATTAAACCACGCAAACTATTTTTGTCAATCGTTACTATAGGCTCGCGACACCGTGTTTGGATGGCGACTAGAGAGACGTCGTTTGAGCTGCGCAATAAAAAAGAAGTTGCAAGAAGTTCAATACTAAACTCAAATAGAACCACTGAATGGAGCACCGGCATAGAATTAACCCATTATAGCAAATTGGTGAAGGAAGGAAAAAAACATCCTCAAAGTGTGGGCAAATTAAGGTGCAACGATACCAGCAAGATACGCCAATAATCCGCACTATCAGCAATTTGCAGCGTGAATACAAGAAAGTGTATTAAAATGTAGCATAAAACGCACTGCCTGTGGTGGGGAGAGTGATTGTAGCAATAAAGTGCAAACCGGAACAAGTAGCCAGCTATTCAAGCTGTGATAATACTAAGAAGAAACAATAGTAACCACTACGACCAGCGGTAACGGCAGTAGTGGTAACATTAAAAACGTAGCCAACAATTACAATAACTACAACACAGAAAACTACTTCAACCACAGCGAAAACATATATCCTTCGTTTAAGCACGCTCCGACGGAGGTCAGTTGGACGCTGACTTGACTACACACAAACAGCTAACTGGCTGGATGGAGCCCCCGCAATCACTCGATTTGCTGTGCTTTTGTACGTTTGATTGCTGGAAAATACGCTGGAGATTAATTACTTATACACACAATAAATGAATGTTTTGCGTGGGCGCGTTGGGCGTGGTGCACACCATACAAAGTTGAGTCTGCACTAAGCGTTGAACTCTAAGATCTCAGACATACAAGTATATATACAAATATGGCAAACTCTGCTTTTATATTTACAACTACTCTTAGGTCTTAATCCTTTCAGCTGTGTGTGTGTGTGGGTTTGTGTTTGCGTTTTTTCATACTTTAGAAGAACAAAATTGTTATAGAGTTGTATTAACATTTACTTCTTCTTCTTACTTGTGGTTGTAGTTGTTGTTTTTTAAATTACACTCCAAAGTTCCAAACAATGCCTGTGTAAAATTATAACAACAACAACAAAAACAATAGCAAAAACATCGCCATTTGATGTAACAGGGTCCGAGTAACAACTCGACCAACTCATTTGCGGTCGCCGGCATACTCAGCGCTTTCAAAGTAAAAGGCCATATGAAAGTTTAATTATACTTTTCGATTTATTGTTTGTGTTTAAGTTTCGTTGTTGCTGCTAAATTGGTAAGCTTGGGTTGAAGAGTTGGAAGAGATTTGCCAGGAGACTGTTTTGCTTTAACAGTTTTTAAGAACTTCATTGGTACGGTTACAGGGTGTAGGCAAAGAGGAAGAAGAAATGTTGAGATCTCCAAAGATGGTATAAAAATTAATATTTTATTGTTTGTTTATTATTCAATTATAAAAATTAAACCAATTATACAATAATTGATCTTTGCAGATCAGTGCTTGATCCCACATGTTGATCACTCTCGCTTTTCGCGGGTCAGAACCAGCATTTATTTTTATTAATTTTTATTTTTTTCAGTCAAGTAAACGAGAAATTCTTACTAACTACGAGGATCAATGTCTTATGGCTATTTAAATAATAGAGTACGAACTGCTCCACAGGATAGTGACAAATCAATATTCATAATGCTATTTAACTCCATTAGTGCTCTCATTAAAGAGGCTCACTTGACGTAATTAGATTTTGCAAACTCAACATAAAAATATTTCGACTACGCACGTTCAAGTGTAGTCTTTCGAAAAGGTTAGACCAATCGACTGATCCATTTACAATTCTGGATACAGAAGTGGCAGCGAGGAAAGAGAGTCCACTGCTCAGAGGTTTAATATCCATAAGCAGATATTGCGTATCACCCGAAGGAGTCAGATCAGAAAAATTTACGAAGCGTAAGACGAATTTTATGAAAATTAGAATAGGCATAACCGAGCCTTGCTCTTACCAGAGAAACATAAATAATCTTCAATTTGTAGGGATCTGAAACGAGTATCGAAATTATGAATTTTTCGGGTGTAAGTGGAGTGAGAACATTTTTTGTCCTTCAATAATAAGTGATTCCGGATGAACCAATATAATTTGGAAACTAGGACAGTCTTCAGTACAAACAGATTTTGATACCTTTGACAAGGCCATGTTGATTGGTGCAAATCAGACTATTCACCGAGAGTAATATTTTATTTTAACAATTATTTCAAATATTTTAGAAACAGTAGACAATTTCCCTCAAAACACCATCATCAGTTAAAACCAGCGACTCAAAAGCTGGAGGAGTTTCGGGGATACAGCTGCTGTAGTGCAAAACATCTGAGCCTGAAGCGAAATTTGAGCAAAAAAAAAAACTGACCGATAGTATTAGCAACTTCTTTAGGAGTACTAGCATGTCCGGCGAAATAACAGTCAAAAGAGGAAAGAGTAACAGAACTAGATTTCTTAATTTATTATATATAACTCTACAACTTTTGATATCTTT
This sequence comes from Neoceratitis asiatica, assembly GCA_030068015.2. Lineage (NCBI taxonomy): Eukaryota > Metazoa > Arthropoda > Insecta > Diptera > Tephritidae > Neoceratitis > Neoceratitis asiatica. Next base: position 30,937,271 of record CM061529.1, read on the forward strand.
TGATATTGGCTTCATATTTATAACTATATTTTTTGTAAATTAATTTATCAAGTCTATTAAATTAAACTAAATGGTGTTTGTGCTGACTGTAGTAAATCTCTATTTCATATTCTTAAGGTGTTTCAATACTTTCTTGCACCATAGTACCTTATAAACCCGCCTAAGAAGAGTGATCAATACACAAATTATAGATACGTATCTTAATTAGTTTTCATTTTATTAAAATATTGAATTTTACTATAGAGTATTTCAGCTTTTAGTGAAATCTTGAAAGCTGGATTTTCGTCTCTTTTTGGATTTGCATTAATTTCAAAGTTATGACAACATACCAAAGGTGATAAGAAGAAAAAGACTCACATTTTTTTTAAAGCAACTCAAACTAAAAATATATTTATGTATTAAATTTAAGAATATATCGCCTGCTACTAGTTTTCTATTTTCTTTGTTCCCCATATATGCGGTAATTTTTTTATTGAGAATTTTTTATGTTGGTACTCGTAATAATCTGCAGCCCGAAAAGTCAGTATATTTGACAAGCTGTCATTGTAAATACAACCCTGCTCCCGTCAACTGTTATCGATTAATAGGCTGTTGTCAAATTTTGAGCAAGCAAAATTTTTTAAAAATTGAAGCCGAACGTTAAGGTCGCTCAAAACATGTAGTCCCGCCAGAAATCGTGGATAAAATGCATGGAACGATTCGGATCATATTGGACGATCGGAGAATAAATATTTCGACATGAAAAAACTATCAGTATGATGGCTTGCTCACACATGAGCATAAGCGCAGCCGTGTAACCACTTCAAAAGAGTGTTTGGCGATGTTCAAGGTCAATCCAGACCAATTTTTGCGCCATTTCGTTACCGTAGTTGAAATATGGATCCCTCACTCTACACCAGAGACCAAGAGAAAGTCAAGGTGGGTCTGTCACCTAACGAGGTCATGTCCACAGTTTTTTGGTATGCACGGGGGGTCATTCACAATATTATTCAGAACTTTTGGAGAGATACGATATTGATTTGAAGCAGAAACGATCGAAATACACGGGTGCATATGTCATTTGGAAGGGAGACAAAAAAATGTTGAGAATTAAAATGCTTATTTGTCGAAAATAACATATTTTATTCAAGAAGTCACTGACTTACCAAATCACCCTGGTATTATTCAACTGATTCTTGTACATATGCATTAACCCCCAAATGCAGTTTCTGAAAACTAAAGAAAAATCTTCAAATTTTATGTTCTACAAGAATTCACAATGTACGTTTCGAAAATTAAAATTGAATCAAAAAACCTGGCGCTTTTTTTGCTCAGTAAAAAGGTTAATTTTTACCCAAAAATCGGAGAGGTTAGTTTTTGGCTCACCCTAATGTACATGTTACATGCACGTTATAGTATATCCTTGAAGCTTAACGTGCCAGCGCTGTACAACTTTTGCCATATACATATGTCATGTACAAGTACAATTATCGTGTCTCAGTAGAACTTTGAAGTGAATTTTATTGAACCGCAACATAGACGCTTCAATATTTATAGCCACATATGTATGCATGTACATACGATTTATATATGTATAAGTAGTATGTAAAATATATTGTAGTATTACATGCTCTCACAAAAATAATTTTATATAAAAATGTTTACATTGATGTTTGCTCTTGTTGCAGGCAATCAGTATTGGATTTTAATGAGCTCTTGGGTATACTATTTTTTGTTTGCTGCAAAGTTTTGCAATTATCGAAGGAATAAATTTGTTGCAATTGAGATATTGATCTATGTATATGTTACAAGTGCTACGGACGTTAACATTTTATTTAACTTTAATTGTGTTGCCAATAAATTTTATGTTTTCGAATAAGTAGGCAGAGACTAAATCAATTATTATTATTTCATTTTCGCCATCAATTTTGTATTTAAAAAAATTTAATTACAATTAAATATTTATGTATTATTGAAAGATCTGGACCAAAATGTTGAAATTATTATTGAAATTGAACTGACTCAGCAGGTCTTCACGAAGCAGTCATAACGGCATTAATCTTAAATATTCTGCGCCTGTAGATAATGTCACGCTTATTTATATTATTATTTTTTATCTAAGATAAAAAAGATTTATTCGAAAAAAATACAGACTTCTTTAACGCGGCATTGTGTCGAAACGTGACCCATAACTGCGTTAACTCCTTTAAACGATAAAGATTTTGACTGTCTGAACCTTCTCGATTAGTTTCAATTCGCTCGCTATGGATACTACTAATTAATATTCAAATACCTCACCATTAAAGTAAACATACACCAAATGAAATTTGAGTAGTAAAGTAATTAGAAACAACAATGTAAGCATTAAAACTGCAAAAGAAAGCAAACCAAAAAAGTACTAACCAAAAGAATGTGTCGAAAGGGTAAATTGAAACTGCAATGGCAGAGCACATTTTCTATTTCATGGCATACCATGTTGCCACAGAATTTAATTTAGCATACACGCACTCGAAATGGAAACGTAGAAACAAAGGGAAAACCGCTACGAAGTCAGATGGTGTTACCACATTGAAAACCAACTACAAATGGCGAGTGTCAAAAAGGATTAGATGGAAAAAAACAAAAACCATATCCACACCTTCATATTGGGAAAATCGCAAATGGTGACCGTCCATGAGTAAGCAGGTGCTGGAGGAAAGTTAATTCAAATTTAGTACCGAATTTGGAACCAAAGTGCAGAACTCATTTCTTTTTGTTTGTGCCGAAGGATGCGAACAGCGGGTGTTTTTATGTACACGAGAGTATGCCAAATGATGTCGGACACGTTCATTGAATGCAAGCTCGGTTTTTTTTTTTGCTTGCATTGTGATGAAATTCATGACTGCCATATTGTTCAGTGTCAGCGCTTAGAGGAGAAACTTTGAGGACTTTCACGAAAGACAAAAAACATCATAAACGAGTATATGTGTACATGTATGAAATTACAGTTGAGCCGTTCCGCAGGGCACTGATACTCCACTGGTGGGTATCATCAGGAAGTAAGCAATGCAATTCTCTTGTTGTTCTTACAGTTGCTGGTATTTGGGAAATTTCATGTTTCTGCTCTCACATTAGCTGCGCACAGACGCGCTCGAGCGCACACACATGAGAGAATTCTTACAAGTGCACGTTACAAGCTCAATTATATTTCGCTACACATATATATACATACATATGTATGCATATAATTTTCATTTTCGCTTTGCACTCTTTTAGTGGTATTTAAAAAATTTGCAATTGACATTCTTATATACTTTTAATTATTTATATCCGGTAAAATGTTTGAAAAAAATACTCTTGCATATATGTATGATCCCAACAAAAATATGCAAATGTGAATATGGATGCAAATCTAATTATCTCAGCCATAACTAGAAGAATGTTGGTTTTCAAGTGCTCAAGAGTGAAAGGTTTATCCGCATAAATACGATCCTTCGAATAGTATCATAAAAAAAAGTCCAACGGTGTCAAAGCGCACGATTACGCGGCTAAGAAATTTCTCTTGCAATAAAGCCATATTCGTTCGTGTTGTGTGGCGTGTGGCATCATCTTGTTGGAACCATATGTTGTCCATATCGTGTTCCTCAATTGGAGGCCGAAAAAATGTCGGTTATCATATAACAGTGCATCCATATTTCGTCTACAGTTGCGGAATGGTGCAAACATCCGTTGCGCCGCAAATTCAACAGTCTCGTCTTATCAAACAGCCCTCGTAGATTTTTCTAAAATCTAAAGCTGATACAAACAAACGGACTTTATTTATTGGATCTTTAGATCATAGGAAATGACGCTCCCTTGTGTTATTTTTTAAATGGCATATAGAAACTAACGAATATTCCAAAATGTTCCAAAATCGTTTCAATGCAGTAATACACTGTTCTTACATTCGATGGCTCTTCTTTAATAACTGTATTAAGAACTTTTTTATAACTTTAGAAGATTTCTTAAATAAATTTTCATATTCCAACAATTCAAAATTTCATTACGGCATTATATTTCACACTGCAGTATGCTGCTTCCATAAGCATATGTAGTAAATCTTAAAATTAGAAAAGAATAAGTACTACAAGCTACAACTACTTACCTGCTCATCGGAGCCATCTAAGCAATCCGGTTCACCATCGCAAACCCAACGTTTGGTAACACAACCGCCATCAGTACATGTGAATTCGGTAGTTGGGTGACATGCTTTCGGCGGGCAACCCTGCTCATCGCTACCATCACCGCAGTCGTCGTCGTGATCACATACCCAACGCTTTTGTATGCAACGTCCATTGCCGCAGGTGTACTCGTCGGAGCGGCAGGTCTCATCTGTAGCATGCGGTAGTGGCAACAGCAACAACAGTAAATGCACATAAAATACAGTTGGACACAGTAAAGATAGTGGCGCCGTGATAGAGAGAGGGAGAGGAGAGAAGAAATGTGCTATTAGCAAAGTATAATTAATTTTGTTGCGGTCATTATTAATACAAAGGAGGATTTTAGTAACTAAAAATGTTATTTTGTTTAGTCTACTTGTACATGCATAAATACATATATGTAAAGGGTGTTTTTTATAGAGGTATAGAACTTTAAGTTGCAATAAAACAACGATGGATTATTCGATTGACATGAATTTTATTTATCCGAAAGGTAATCTTGTGGCATTACATTTTAAATATGATTTCTGGCATATGACCGCCACGGCTGGCGCGGCTGTAGTCCAATCTGGACGTCCAATTTTCGATGACTTCCTCCAACATTTGTGGCCGTATATCGGCAATAACACGGCGAATGTTGTCTTCTTATGTAAATCGGGAACAACGGTAATCTCGTTTTGGGCCCATTCGACGAACCTACGCCTTACTTGATGATCGTTTGGCTTCAAGTCTTGCACGAGTTGGATTTTGTAAGCACGCAAACCAAGATCCTTCCGCAAAATCTTCCATAAAGTGGATGGACACAGATCCAATTCCTGTACTCGATGGCGGATGGACTCATTCGGGTCTTCCTCAATGCTACGCTCTACAGCAGCAATAGCTTCTTCTGTACGCACCGTACGGCGACTCTGGGGATGCGAGTTATCAATAAGAGTAAACGTGGTGCGAAAACGTTTCATGGTTAATCTAATTAACTGCTCTGATGGACGATTTTGTTGACGATAAAATGGACGTAGTGCGCGATACGTTTTCCGCACAGAACCATTATTTTCGAAATAAAATTGCACTATTTGCAAGCGTTGTTCAGGCGTGAGTCTATTCATGATGAATTGCCAAACTGAGAATAAATCACTTGACATCTGTTAAATCGGTCGCCATCTTGAAAAGTAATGCCAAATTAAAGTTCTATACCCTTATAAAAAACACCCTTTATATATACTGCTGGATTAACGCTTGGGTTTTGTAAGTGTAGTGATAAAACAACTGAAAGGTGAGTAAAATAAAATATGAATGAGTGTATGAATATACAAGATGAAATATATACATATGAATGTATGATACTAATTAAAAAGAAAGCAAGCTGGTATCTAATTAAAAAGTATTTGTGGTGCTTTTTTTGGCGTAGTAGTATTATGTATATAACATAAGTATAAAATAATACGTTCGGTTGGGATTAGTAATCTATTACTGTATGTTTTTTAATAAATAAAAATTATTTGAATATACCACAGTGGTATACGAAATCTCACAGCATTAGAAGTTTTTTTCGACGGATTTTTTACTTAAAACCTCTGAATATCTGAATAAATCGGTTGTATGGGGCTATATGATATAGTCGACCGAATTGGCTGGTTACAACAAATTCTTCCACATACTAAGTTTCGTGGAAATATCTCAAAAAATGATAGACTTGTTTGCGTTCAAACAAACATTCTGATATGATCGGTATACATTTTTCTTCTTCTTTTACTTGCATACTTCGGACGAAAGTTAATATACCGTTTCATGTACATGAAAGGTATAACAATGTTAAAACTCAGTTTGTCAGCAATCTTGTCAATTTGATAAGCGAATCTCGATTTTTGCTCAATTAGTTGTTGATTTTGCTTACAAAAATAATATATAATAAAACGTTATTTATGGGGAAGGTAGGCCACTAAAATTAAAATTGAGGACTACTTGGGTCGGACGTAAAAAGTCTGTTACGTGTGACAGATTTGTGAACCATACGATTGGACCCAAATGTAGGCGATATTACACTACTGTAGAATTTTATCCCGCGCTTAGATTAATGTTAATTGTTTAAATTTAATTTATTTTTATGTAACACTGTAAATTAATTTAGTAATTTCGGTCAAACAAAATAATGTGTATTTTTTTAAATTAAAAAGAAATTCTTTGATTTTGTATAATCTATTAAGCAACTGACTAAACCCATTCAAAGGAAGAAAAAACCTTTGATAAAACATATTAAATACTAAGCTGTTACATACATATTCACATATATTAGAATTAACTACCACCACTACTTATGTAAAACTATATTCACCAAATAGCCCAGCCAAATTAGACAAAAAAAAAAAAAAAAAAATTTGACTGAAGGCGTAAAAACTCGCAGCCAGCTGAAAGTTGGTAGAATAGTTCAAAATACTATTATATCTTAAGTCTTCATGTATCCGATACCTGTAAAAAAATGTATGCGTGGCCAAAGCCCACGTCACAAAACCGGGTTACCGCGCGACTTCCAGTAAAAAGCTAAGTTTAATTATAAAATTATTTACACAAATTTTTTAGATCAGCCATACAGCTGGGTGCGAATTATAGTAACCTCGGATATCTAAAAAAAAATATAAAAGATATAAAAATATATTTAAATTTGAGAAAATATGCGAGAGAAACCTTTATCCAAAATGTTACAAAAGCTTGGGTAAGAAGAAAAAAGTCACAAATCATGTCGTTAAAATATATCCAACACCAAAAATAAATGGAATACACAAAAAAAAAATCACACAAAAAATAATTATTTGTAAGGCTTTAAAGAATCTAAGTAAAAATCAAAAAAGTGCAACGCAACCAAAAGGAAGCTACAGCTTTCCTTTGTAAACAAGGAGAAAATTGTTTACGTAAAAAGTGCTTGGAAAGTATATTTTTGTGAAAATTTATTGTATTGAAAATTATTTTATTTTGATATATTATTCTCTTACTGCATGAAGCCTCATCGGAACCATCGGAGCAATCTTTATTTTGATCGCACATCCATGCTAATGGAATGCATTCACCCCCGCCGGATTTACATGAATACTGATCGGGAGAACAGGTTTTCTTTGCTCTAAAAAAATTTTTAAAAAAATTTTTAACGCATGGGAAATTTATGAAAATATGGAAATTTCATTTTTTTTTTGTATTTGTTGTTGTGCTCTTGAGTATTATGTCTTAAGTATTACGCTGAAGTTGAACATAATGCAACTGCGTATGTACTTAATTTTCCAAAAAAAAAAATAAAGCATCGTTGCAACGAGAAGAAATTTGCTATCTTGTAAACACAAACATTAACATACATATAAATTATAGGAAATATCGCATTTATTTCCTATTCAATCGTCAGCTATTCAAATTCAGCTATTCAATTAGGCATTAACAGCCTTTCAATGCATCAGAGTTTTTTAACTAAGCTTCTCATTTACGCAAACTATTTTAGCTCATTGCCTATACTAATTTTCACTTGCATGCTAAGCCTTTACCAATATTAACGCACAAATGCATTTCAGCTAAGTGCCAAGTATTTAGTATTTTTTTAAAGCTGTTTATGTATGGAAGATGCTATTCATACAAGAATTTGACACTCGATTTGTAATTATCCTACATTTGTGATTGATTTTATGCATTCACTATAATTGTGTGCATTCAGTATATGTAGTTATCAAATGAGCAAATATGGTACGTCAGTAGATATTTACATATACTAGGTTATATATGTATAATGTGTAAATGCATTCAACCACACATATGTATATACAGTAAAACATATATTTACATACATATGTAGCAAAAATACCAGAAAGTTCCGCTAATTACCTCAATTTTAGTCTATCGCAAATATGTTTATGTATTTCGAAAATGTAAAATGTTTTTTGAAAATATATATAATATATGCAAATTTAAATTCTTTTAATCCTTCAATTGCAAAATATTTGTTCGTTTATTCTAATGAATTTTAATTAATACTTGTAATTTAGTTAATCACGATGTTGGTTTTGATAGTGAAAGATATTGTGTTGTGATTTTGATATTTGGAAATCATTACAAGTTATATTTTCCTTTTTATTGCTTTAATGGGAAGAGAGAGAGAGAGAGAGAGAAATACATATAAGAATGTTTAGTTTTGGTAATGAAAGTTGTGGCCTTTGCAGGACGATTGTATGCTGATTGACACACTAAAGGTGGCGTCAGAAGCAACAATTAATCAATCTCAAATTGCATGACAAAATGAAAAATTTCGAAATTTAGTTTCAAATGCACTCACTCGTAGCAGAAAAAAAAATTTAAAAAAAAATACCCATAAATATAAGTCGAGCCCGACAACCAATCCTACTTATATACATTTCTCAGACTATTAATGCCTGAATGTATGCAGGATTGCAAAATACTCGCTAACCCAACATTAAGTAAAAATAGCGGCTAAATATTAGCGCACTTAATAGTTGTTGGTTAATAAAAAATTTAATAATACAACAACAGATTACATGGCAGGCGTTGGCTCAGTTGGTAGAGCACTCGCCTGTGATGCCAGAATCCGTCGGTTCGATTCCTGGCAAAAGAAGTCTGATGAGGAGATGTGGTGATCTCCGAAACAGCTGTCACTTCTACCATTTTTTCTTAGTTGTATAACAAAATATTCAATGAAAAAATTATATTTCTAACAAAAATAGGCCTTTGAATACAGCTCATTTACTTATAACCAAAAACAATTACAGGCCGCATTAAAAATACCCAAAATTAAGGAAATTTATTTTCAATTACTGGAAATTAGTCTGAATGGACATTTTGTGAATTTTAATTTCTTTAGAAATGTTCATATCCCTTGTGTTTTCACTTTCAAGAGAAACACATGAGCGCGGTTACAGACTGTAATTTTTATTCCCACATTATCATGCAATTAAATTGTAGAAATTAGCTGCTCACATGTGACAAAATGTGTCAAATAAAAATTGTGGGGAAAATGCTACGTCTGACAGTGCTTTAATAAGCATCAGTCCTTTACACAGACCGCACGAAAAGTACGGTGATAGAAAAAAGAAGGTACAATGCATATTTGTTACAAAAAGTAAGAGTATATAGGCTCTCACGGTGGTGTTACGAGTTTAAAAACGGTCGTACGTCTGTGCATGATGAACGGAGGAGCGGAAGGCCTTAAATTGTGGCTGATGAAAGTAATAAAAAAAACGAAAATGGGCTCCGTAAAATTTTCCGATATCTATTATATGGGACTGTCCACGAGATTTTGTTGGCGGCAAACTACTTCGAAGTAGTCATTCACTCACTTTTCTTAGGTTTTTAGTTATCTGACATGAATGGATTTGCAGATTTTGCTTTATTTTTGAACTCCCAATTTCGTTTATTAAAAAATAAATATTAATATCCCAAATAGAAAATATATTATTGTAAACACACAAAAATTGGAAAATATGTACGACACACTCACCCTTTAATGAATATTTTATAAAATCTAATAGAAATAAAAAAATTTTATAAAAAAATGTATTAAATATTAAAAGTGTCAGTGTTTTATACAAAATCATGTTGTTTAAAAATCGCCAAGTGTCAAATTTATTTTCACTAAAATTTCTTCTTCCTTTCTTTTTGTATCATGAAGAGCACTTTGGGTGTTTTGTAGACCTTTTTTAGATATACTGACGTGTGAAGTTATTTTATGAATATTTTCCTATTATTTTAACCGAAGTCTCTTGTGTAATCTCTTTGCTTTGTTTCTAGAATACAAAAATACTTCAAGTCCCACGGTATTGTTTCCGCTTACCGTCCCCATAGTAAATTCTTCGCAGTCAATTAACTAAGCCACCAACCACGTCACACATAACCATATATACTTATATATATATATATATATATATATATGTATGATTACGTAGGGTGTCCTTGATTAATTTTCTTCTGCAAAGAATGCATTAATTAACAGATATGTGTCTCCAAAATATGTATGTATGTAAAGATAAAAAAGGCAAGATAAAAAAAATAAAGAATATCGAACAATTAATAGAAGTTGAAACTTCGTTACGAAGAATTTCTCAAGAAGCTGACAAGTGAGGAGCAGACATTTTTTCAAAAATACGGCAAGTAAAACTACGTTAGAAAAATTGGAAGCATGGAAAGTTCATATCGAAAGTATTTAGTAGATACAGTGAAAAGGGGTACGAGCAGAGAGAGCGTTGTAAGACTGGAATAATTTGCTTTTTGCTTTATATATACATGGTATATTGTAATTATGTACATCCACATATGTGAGCAGTCTGCTCCAGGCTGCTTTACTTAGTGTTGCACATTGGAATAAAAGCTTTTAAAATTAAATTACAATTGAATTTAATATTTACTAACGAAACTAACATACATATGTACATATATAGATGAGTAAAAACAGTGTTGCACTTGTCTAATATACGATTATGAATATGCCATTGTGTAAACACTGCCTCATGTAAAGAGCAAAATACTTTCCAAATACATGTCGATATAAATTATACATACGTACGCATATTGAATATTAATTTTATAAATACGAGTATATTGTATTTAATTGAATATTTGAAGCTTACAGTTATATATTAATTTTTTTGTAATCTTAGGCCAATAAAATCTTTAATAAAGATAGATGTTTATATACTCGTATAACAGGAGGATAGTAATATTAAAAAATATATATTAAATATATATATCAACCAATAAAAAAAATATATATATATAAAATAATAAATAAATAAAAATTGTTCTTTTGTTTTGGTTGAAAGTTTGGAAATACTATTTTATTAATCATCGAAAGTGGCTTTATTATTTTTCAAAATATTGTCAATTAATATCTATACACATTTGCATCCGTTTGGACCGATTATCGAAGCAATTTTGCCCCTCTGATTGAGGTATATTCAAGGCACCCGTTCTGAAGGCAACAACAGCATCTTCATGTGTCGAAAATCGTTGACCCCTCAGGAAAGTAAGGTGGATGACTCATTGATGTTTTGAATGCTCAAGAATGCAGTTTCAGTCGTTGTGTGAGAGCTCGCATTGTCCTGGCGAAGAGTGATCCATCTGCAGATATTGGGTTTCTTGATTTCTTGAAAAACAACTGACAAACAAATGGATATATGCCACTCAGAATATATTACACTGCGCTGTTCAAGTGGTACGGCTGCGATCTATCCAGTTTTTCCAAAATAATACATTCAACCATTTTATTCCAACTTTTGTTTCATTCGGCTCATCTGGAAACACCCATAGAGACTACTGCTGTTTACTTTCGAGCTCATAAGAGTAGGTGCACGATTCATCACTTGTCACGATGTCATAGACGTGTTTCGAAGCATCTCTTTCGTATTTTTTTAACATTGCTCCCTACCAATCGACACGAGCTTTTTTTGAGAGACCACAATTCTCGGGAAAAAAAATTTGTTCATATAGTTTACAATATATATATCTATATTTGCTGCTTTGTAACCGCTGAAGCGATTTCCGGCCGTCTCTAATAATCCGTATACTATTAGGCATCCAGCGAATTTTAGGGCAACTTCTGAAACTATGCATATATAGAAATTATACTAAAATACAGTATTTTTGTATCAAATTATTAGAAAAAAGTTTCAATTGATGAGAAAACTGACTATGCAATTCGCATTTTTCCAAGGGGTTTTAACCTCCAGAAGCCACCTACCTCCCCTCTGCATGCGGCTCTCGTTGGGAACGTAAAAAATTATTCTTTATCACTAGATCTATTTCATTTTTGGTAGATTATGTTAGACAATCTAATGTCATGGTTAATGTTTAGCCATTAGTTAAATTTATAAACATATTTTCTTTTTGTAATGATTATTTTCTTTCCAAACTCTTCAACTGAGATAGTTTTGTTATGCTTTAAAAGTAATAATAATTTAACAACTGTTGGAAATATCCCTTCGTTTAATAATGTTCGGTGATTTAAGTGAAAACTGTGCTTGATTTTTGTTAAACTGAAATCTCAGTCTTTTTATCACAAATAAAAAAAAGATTTTTAAAAATTATTCAGTATAGTGAAATATTTAAAATACATGAGCGTATGCAAGAGACTATAAGAGTAATGCACACTAAAGTCATCTAAGGCTTTTATGGCCATGCCCTTATACACCAACCTATATCCACATACATATGCACATGATAAAAGCAAGTTATTTTTCTAAGAATTTGCACAGAATCAAAATTTATTACAATCACTCAAAGTGAAGTGAATCTTCATGTGCCGCTAAGAGGTCCTTGAAATTTTTGCGATAAAACAATAAGAAACGACTTCAAGCGTAGACTGGCAAAAAAAATTCTCACCAGAACAGCTATGTAGACTGCCATATTCATTCTACACACACATTTATATATATGTATATATATCAAATATGAGTTAAGGGCATGTTAAACACACCTCTGCACAACATTTCACTACATCTGTATGCTTATACGAGTACTCGTATCTGATTTTCCATGTCTTTCCAACACCTGCAAAATCTCAACTTTTGTTTAAAAACAAAAAATATGGACAAAAAGTAATAAAATATATTAAATAATATTCAAAAAAAAAAAGGTACAAAAGAACAGAATTTTAAGCCGTAAATACTTCCATTCACTTTTAAAGGCGCAAGCGCCAAAGGACTACCAGCTTAACATTGATAAGCTTTTACATCGTCAAATAGCAATGCACAAATAGTTATACATATATATTTGTATATGTAATACAAAATTAAATAAAAAACAAATGGCGTAAAATAAAAGGAAAATACATACAATAGAAACTGAAATTTGAATGAAATAAAAAAGAATCTTCAAGAATGAATATAAAGAACCAAAGCTCAAAAGACTTAAAAGCATTTGTGGCCAACAGTCGAGGGAAGAAACGCAGCAGACTAATGCGAAGCGAGCTTTTCACTGAAACCACCATTTGGCCCGTTTTGTATGCATGTTGTTTTGTTGGCTTACATCAGTGCTTGTATTCGCATATTTAAATGTTGAATAGTGAGGTATAAGTTGTGGTTGAAAATATGTAAAGCAAATGTTTGCCATATAAATTTTCGTTGATACATATTACTTGTGAAGGCTTTTTATTTTACTTTCAATGATTATTTGTTAGGTCTGTATGAGAAAAGTACCTCTAAAGCTATTTAAGTGCGATGAATAGAAATGAAGTGTAAAAGATACAAAAACTGTTTGTAAAGCACATAAAGATTTGGCTTCTCTTTGACCTGGTGTATTTGGCCTGTGTAGTGGGTAAATTTAGTTTATAAAAGGAGGCTGCAAGTTTTAACTTTAGGTACCTCCATTTATTAAAAAAAAAAAAAATATTTAAAAACACACACCACGCATTTGAGGGTGGTGGTGGAGCTCGGCCGAAAATCGCTACAGCGGTTACAAAGCGCCAATTATTTATATAATTTATTTTTCTCTGCAATTTTTAATTTCTGGTTACAAACAAATTAGTTTCGAATTTTTATGAGCATATCAAATTTATTGTATGGCATTTTAGGATTAAATATTAATTCTCATTTATGAAAATCAGGTGTTCTGATCCCGCCCCCGAAATGTAGTGGCAACGAATGAAAATGAACATTATATTTTTGAAGGAATCTATATACACATGGCCGAAAAAGTTTGCGTTCACTCACTGTATTAAAGTATTCAACCAAAACAGTTAAGCATTTTAAAACAATCACTATTTTATTTTCACTTATTTTGAAGACAATTATTTGAAATATGTTCGAGTAAAATTTTGTAGAGTTTGAGCTGCGTCGTTCTGTGTTAACGGAATTGTAGGACCGTTACTTAAGTAAGTTGAGCAGAAAAAGTGCGTGTTCACTTTAAATAGCGATGATTTGTTGTATTGAAAATACAAATTATTTGCGTTTAATTTAATTTTAAATGATACACGATAGTAATCGCGATTAGGAAGAAGCTAAAGCGTATATAAATATAGGAGAAACTTATTATTTTATTTATTATGGGCCCAAAAGCGAAAATAACTAGAAATTGGCGAAAGGAAGATCATTGTTGGTTTGTGACAGATTGAAACAAACAAAATTGTATGAGTTTAAGCCTCGTTCTGGTCGTCCAAGAAAACTGACAGAAAGAGAAGAGCGCAGAATAACCATTCTTTTGAAGTCTAACCCACGTCTAATAGCAAGCAAAATTTTAAAAGACATTGATTTAAAATACGAAAGGAAATTATCTCCAGATACGGTATGAAAAATATTGAAAAAAAACCGGATTTCAATGCAGAGTCGCACGAAGAAAGTCCTTCATATCAAGAGTAAATCGCCTCAAGCGGATGGCCTTTACGAAGGAACACTTAAACAAGCCTCCAGAGTTTTGGAATAAATTTTTTTGGGATGCATTTTGGAGGAAAAGTGAAACAGCGCTGCAAAATCAAAGTCTTGTACCTACGGTAAAACACGGTGGTGGAGGTGCTATGATGTGGGGGTGGGGATGGCACGTTCGGGTGTAGGAAAATATCAGTTTATTGAGTCGATCATGAACAAGCATGATTACCTTAATATTTTGAAAACAAATTTAAATTGCTGTATTTAATACTGGGACTCGGTGAGCAATTTAATTTCCAACAGAACAACGATCCGAAGCACACAACAGAAATTGTTAAGTTTTGGTTGCTGTAAAATATTCTTAAAGAACTGCGTAATCACCTGAGCACTTATGGGAGGTAATAGAAAGGGCAGCGTATTATACCAGCAAGAAAATTCTTAGGAGCGCGCTTGAAGAGGAATGGGAAGTTATAAGCCCAGAAGTAATAACCAAACTCGTAATATATCTCTTTTAATTTTTAGCTTTTTATTTCGGTATTCTTGAAGTGAACGCAGACTTTTCTGTTTGGTTTGAATGGCCTTTTTGTTTATATGTGATCTCATTTTAAATTTATATTAATTATCAGTACCAAAGTTTGTGTAGTAGTTACTTTTTCTTGAACTAAATAAAATAATGTAAAAAAAGTTTATGAATGATTTACTCTTTTCGACTTTTCATAGAGCAAAAAAAAATATATTTAGATGAACGCAGACTTTTTCTGCTGTGTATATATATATATAACAGAGTTATTTTAGTTATTATGCATATAATTCAAGAACGCATTGACCGATTTCGATGATTCGCATCAATTTGGATTGGTATCCGACCAAACAAGAAGAATCCGAAAGCAATTTCCTGGAAGATATCAAGAACCGATGTATTCGAAAAAATAGTAAAATTTTTGGTTCGATTTACTTAAAATTTGTTACATAGGTAACCTTTTGCCTAAATATTTATATAGGAGATACTGATCTATTCCAAAAATCGTATATTCAATTTATTTCATTCAATTTACCTGGAATTCGGTGCGCAAGTGGTTTTTAGCTAAGTTTAATATGGAAAAAATATTGATTATTCGATTTTATATTCTTTTCTTTCCCGAGCCAGATAATGATTTTTTTTTTAAGTAAAAAAAGTTTATTATTAAAATTATATTTATGATTCAATTTGGTTGAATACTTGGTCGAAGGTTAGAAAAGTTGGATGAAAATTAGTAGGATGTTAATATGCTGCGGCTGGGGGTTGTTTTGAGTTTTACGGTGCTGCTACATCCATAGCGCTTGAAGGCTATGCTTATGCTTACATATCTTTAACGTTATTGAGCGTAAATTTATGTTAGATCAGAGTAGTGGTGTTCGCCTCACTTCGTGTTATTCATATTCAAACTTCCCTAAAAGACGTTGAGAAGAAAACATACAAATACTTAGCTAGATCTATAATATAATGGAAAATTTAATGTTGTTGTTGTTGTTGTTCCCCAAGATGTTCCTTGGCCGGATAAAAATACGGGTCGTTCTGGTATAAAGGCCCGACTGCCGCGGGAACTATTGGATTTTAGTCACCTCTTTCGACAGGCATGCCTTACCGCGGGTAAATTCGTGAACTCCTACCCGCAGGGGTTTTAATTTGCATTAGTTAAATATTAATTGTGGCTTTTAGTCATTCTTTACCCATACCCTCATTTAGAATGCCAACTATAAAACTTAAATTGAACAAAATACAGAAAGTCACAACTACATGGGTCGGATCTTGTAGTATTTTATATTTGTAAAGAAGTTGTGTGCATTAATTAAAAGTATTCCAGTTAAAGACTAATACTGTTATTTAACTTTGATATAGAATATGAGTAATATATGATCTTTTTGAATTGTATAAATTTAATAATTAAAAATAAATTATTTTTATATATATTAATGGCTTGTGTACGAGTATACCAAAAACTTAGATCATTTTTATTTCAGCCCTTAACGAGATAAAAAAATGCCTTCGAAGCATTTGAAACACACTCAAAATACAAAAAAAAACGTCATTTGTTCAGTGTCATATTTGGTGACAATTTTTTGAAAACCTTGAAAAAATTTATTCATGATATTCAAAAGACAATTAAGATCGGCTCGAATCCAACACATAAACGAAAACTGATGATTATAGATACATATATCAGTAAAAAAATACTGATAATTATGTTTCCTTACATTCATTAAACTTAGTCTCCCATATATTTCGGTTGTATGGGGGCTATATGTTATAGTGGTCAGATTTAGCCGGTTTCGACACTGATCGTATAAATATAAAAATAGATCTGCGTAGAAGTTTGGTTGAAATATCTGAAAAATTGACGAACTTGTTTGTGTTCAAACATATTTACAGATGAATATGGCTAAATCAACTCAACTCATCATTCTGATCGGTTCGGTATAAATTTTGTTGGGTCTATTTCTTATCCTTTTGACACTTATATACTTCGGACCAAAGTTAATATACGATTTCATGTACATGAAAGTTATACATACATCGAATCATCTAGTAATATGTTATGTAACTTCTCGCTTAAGAGGTATTCCAAAAATTAGAAATATTAAACAACATTCATCGTTCACTCGTATTTTTTATGAAGAAATCATTTCAATTCTGCGAATTGACCAGTAGATACGACTATATAAGTATGAGTACATCATCATCTAAGCACTTTCTCAAATAAGTTTAATACACCCAAAGCATTTACACTTCAAATGAATGCAACATCTGACAGACATTTAAATGTAATTTATTTTGATATTTGTAAATGTATTGGTAATTTGCAAACGAATATACCACAAAACCACCTGTACAAATTTACTTAACTAGCTTTCATTTACCGTTGAGCATAATCACTTAAGTTGAGTGACGAAATTTACGATTTAAATTACTTTTTCTTTTCTTTCGTAGTCTGGAAAAGTTATTAAGTTTCAAGATTGTTCGTGCCGCCGTTTTGGCAGGCAATCAAGGTAAGTGATGAGCAAATGATAAGGATCCTACATGTCATTAGGATGACCTTCGGTGAGTGAAACAAATACAACTGAGTAGAAGTTCAAAAGGAAAGAACAAAAATATACAGAAAAATAAGAAAATAAAGAGATGAGCGTTGAGTAAGAGAAAGTGAAATGTGAATGTGGTTGACAATGTTTTGGAATATGATGTAAAAAAAGTAAACACATGAGACAGATGCTTTACTTTTTCGTTTAAATATTGATTTATTTATTTTTTAATTGTTTTCTTTTTATTACATTTATTTTTAATTTTCAAAATTTAAACTTTATCAAAAGAGTATTTTTGAAAATTTTGTTTGCTTGCATTAAACTTGCCAGTTGTGCACATTCAGTTTGTATTTTCATATTTCTTCCTCTGGAACTGCTGTTCGCTTTCAATGTCAGCTGCAAACTTTCTTAAACACCAATACTATCTATTAAAAGTTCATCAGCAGGTACATTGGCAATACCAATGACAAGTACTTGTAGCGGCAAACAAGTTTTCAAATTCAAAGTAAGAAAAACTTTCCGCAATGTTCATTTGTATATCGGGCACGCAATGAGAAAAGTTTTACTGAGAGTTTTGCATTAAAATAATGTTAAAGAAAATTTAATATAATTAAAGTTTTTAAAAAGGGAGAACAAGGCGCAATAAAATAATACAAAAGTGCTAATATCAGTATCAATATAAAAATGGAAATGAGGTCAAAAAATCAGAAAATTTAATCTTTTTGATTAGTACTATATATACGATGGTGGCTTGATAAGTCAGTGACTTTTTGAATAAAATATATTTTTTTCGCAATAAATGAGTAGCCTCCTCTTAGCTCTATACATTTAGTGCGGCGTTTTTGAAATTTTTTATTCCTTCTAAATAATAAGTTTTTTCAAGACCTTAAAGATGGGCGTTTGTTCCTGAAATTACTTCTTTATTCGACCCAAAGTTTATGAATTTTTGCCAATGCACACTCGTGCATTGTTCTAATTTTTCACTAATTGCGCTCGTTGCTGCTTCAAACCAATATTGAATCTGTTAAAAACTTCTGAATAATATTCGCCGGTGAAAGTTTTGTCTTCTTCAAAATAACTGATGTTAATGACACCTCATATATTCCAAGATACTAGTGGCCATGACCTTGTTGGCCGACAGACCAACATTTTCGTTAAAATTCACGAGGTCGTCTGCTTTGAATGTCTGTCTGTCAAATACATACTAAATGGCCCTGCTTGCTCGAAATTTTACAATTCTTGGAACGACCCAGATTTTTATCAAGTCAAGGATTGTCACTTCCGCAATATCCCCCCGTCATCATCGCACACCTCTTGTGAGCTCACTATAGAAGTGTTGTTTATCGAAGATGCTGACTTAAAAGCCTAAATAATTGCAATCATTATCCATTCTTACATTGTTTCTTCCATTAGGCAGTTACGCAGAGAGGTTGGTCGTACCATCAAACAACGAAGTAGATGAAACCTTAAAGCACTTCCTTTGCAAATGCGCCGCATTTTGTAGAAGTCAGTTGAACTCCCAAATGGCGGCAAACTTTTAGAGACTTGAGCATTTATTTGACTATGGGATGGGGGTCATTAGGTCAGTGGTATCACAACTTCTTCAAACTAACCTAACCTTAGTGTATTAAGTTAACAATTTTTTTCATTAATTTTTTTAATATTTCTGAAATAAAATGATATAAGTGGACATAATTCTACTACAACCGCAAAATTTAAAAAAAAAATTTAATTCATACTTGAACTGCGACTCCTTACCAGTATGTTTTTGTAATTATAAACTTTTTTTATTAAAAATTGCACTGTAATCGAGGACAAGGTGATTCGGAATATTATTTTTGTTTCTCATGACCTGTATTCATAAAATTACTTTTTGTTTGTAAAATGATACCAACATATTTAGAATATTTAATGATGATTCCTTATATGAACAAAATTCACATGCACATAACTCTAAATATTCACTCTCCTACACACAGAAGTTTTAGGCAGCATTAAAATGACGGGCGTGTAAGCTTATCGCATAAAATGGAGAATAGTGCTGGTGATAACTATGCTACCAACACATTGTAAGAACCTATATACATATAAATTAATAATAAATATAAACAGGCTATGAAGAGAAAGTGAGAAAATTACTATATGTACATATATGTATGAGTATATAAATAAACTCACCCACAAAAAACACACAGCGTGCAATACACTGACCTACACAAGCAAACATAAACTTTACCGCTACATTTGAGATTGTTTGTTTATGGGCATGTGGTTGCGAGCATGTGTAGGTGATATGGATAACAAACAAAAAAAAACAGAAAAAAGGTGAAACGTTTACTTACAACAATAAGCAGTAAACACTGCTGCTCAGCTTGACGGCTAAGTGAGTATGTTTTATAAAACCAAAAGCACTCAAAGGTAAGTGAGGAAATATAGTATGTATGTATGTGTAAACATAAACACGAACACGTATTAAAATGGGAAACCACATATACATATATACATATATGCAGTCATATATGTAAGAAATAATGTATAACCACATCCGTATGTTGTTGAATGTTGGTGGAAACGCATGATTACATACGTATATAAAATTCAATCGCTATCATGAGTGTATGTATGTAGTATGTCGTGTCAGTCGTTCCTGAAATGTTTATATCCTTGTGGCTGACCATTTTCTTTCTTCATTAGATGACATGACTGGCACATTTTTTGCAAAACAAATGTTTGCACATATTTATGTCATCACTTAGAGGTTTATATGTAAACAGGAAGGGAGATATGACCAAAATGCCTCAAAGCGTACTAAAACTACATCTTTACGAATGCATTAGAATGGCCCAAATAATTATATAATCTTTTTTGTTTTTACTCTTAACATGACGGTTTAGCAATACGTACATACATACACAAACAAAAGGCAAAATTCGGTTTCGATATTTTCAAATTTCACGCATTTAGATGCCTTTTGATGGATTTGTGACCCAAAACCTCATATCTGAAGAAATTGGTTGTATGAGAACTGTATAATATAGTCGAGTAATTTAGGCTGTTCCTAAAAATTATCAATACATTACAAAAATACATCCGCTTCCTAAGTTTCATTAATATATCTCAAAAAACTGCGGGATTAGTTTGCGCTCAAACAGACGGGCTTACGAACAGACTTGGCTAAATTACCCAAGTTCCATTCTGATCATATTGGTATAAATGTTCTTTGTCTGATACTTACATACTTCATGAAAAGTATAATATATACGAGTATATAGTATTTTTCTGTTCTTTACATTTTTAGAATTTCTTGTCAAATTGCAAACGTTCCATTTTTCATTTTTGTTTTTGATAGCAAACAAATTTAGCCAAATAAAAGAATTTCCTTTAAAAAAAACACTGATGAAGTTCCCATCAAATGAAGTTTTACTTGTTGAAGTAAGTTTTTAAGGAAATATTTAGAAACGAAGATTCAAAACTATACATATTCAATAAATTCATATACTAAAGAAGAGGCCACTCGTTGTTGTGTTATTCAGTATTACTAAAGAGGAAAAAACATATATATAGAAAGATTTGATATCGACTTAATTCGCTTTAATAATTATTCTAACTAATTATCCCGTATATAATAATATAATATATTCTTTAAAAAGTACTCCAGTGCCTATACGAACAGACTTTTTTTTTTTTTTTTTTTTTGAGAAATTAATGGCATGCAGCGAATTAGCTATTGTCGAAAGGTGTTGCATTAACATTTAATATTTTGAATATTATTTTGCTGAAACGTCCGTTCGAAAGAAAACATTATAAATAAATTTTTCATTGAAATTATTTAAATCTTTTTACATAGAAATGTTGAATTTTAATTAAAAGTGTCTTTTTCTCTGTCTAATTTTTTTTCGTGCAAGCAATATATACACCCTTATACATTAAGAGCATGTAAAAATTTGTTCTTCTCTACAACACTTACAGTGTGTTGGGTGAATGTCTTTGGTACATTCCATTCTGTCCACAATAAGTTGTGTGAATGTGAAAGTTTTAAATAAAACTACGTGGTGTCTCTATTATTGTCTGTCCTATTAGTAGTGTGAATGGTGAGATAAAAAGGAATTTACTTTAATTGTGTACCTGAAATTACTCATACGCCACATACCCGACAGTTTACTAAATATTTATGTCCTATGTATGAAATGTAAGAATAGACTGAGGCATTGTCTTTAATTAACACATTAGTAAGGAAAATAAAAATGAATAAATTGATTTTTTTTGATATAAACGCCAGAGCAACATCTGCTGCGCTCAGTTTTATGTTCAGTTTTCAGCTCAATAGCGAAACCCTCTTTTTAGGGGCGGTGGCTTAAGTTCTTCTTCACTTAAGTTCTGCTTTAGGTGCATAAATCAGTTTTTTAACTTTGCCTTGAATAAATCCATTCCTTTATTTTATGCTTTAATTTTCTATATGCCGTTATTTATTGAGCAAATTCTCGGCTGGTCCAATAAAATTTGAATATATGTATGTGCATACATGCGTTATCATTTGAAAGCATAAAATGTCACTTGCGCTTACTTTGCCCTTACCGATGCTAATAGAGAATGCCTACAAGCAAACTATTGACACACATGTATATATGTACCTTTACCATATTCAATATGCCTACATGTGAACGTGTGCGTAATTTAAAATTATTGCCATTACGTGCAAGCACGCTTGGCATGCATTCGTGTGCGTTAATGAGGGCAGTAAATTTCAGTAGAGCGCATAAATCCAAAATATGCCCTAGGATGATACGAGTGTGAGACACAATGAGTATGAAAATGAGTGTTTTGTGTATTTTTTTTGATTCTTGCCCGATAAACTAGAAGTTATGGTTGGCATATATAGGTTAATACGGAATAATATATTCAGAAAATATAATTTACATATTTAAGAAGTACAGTATTCTGGAAAAAATGATTTGCTTATATTGTTGATGTTGTTGATATTACTGTATTATAATTATTTCTAAATATAAAAGGTCAAAAACATATGTGTTATAATATTCCAAATTCTGTTGCTATTTGTTATTAACACATGTTTTAATAATACCACTGCTTAACATAAAATATTACTAAAATTTTTTTTCACAATAAAATTTATTTTCGCTTTAATAAATTTTCGCCAGTTTGGTATAAAATCTTTTGAATAGAAAATTTCATTGTAACCACCAGTTGGGCATATTTTATCATTTAAATTTGGTATTTAAATTATTTTTTTCGATTTATGAAATATTTTTGCTTAACCGACTATCAACCGTCGGCATTTGCATAACCCAAAACGGCTAATCGACTACAAAACTGCGATAAATTTATCCCCGCTTCGGAGTGTAAGTAAATTTGATCTATCAATCTGTCGGACTAAAAATAAGTTGGAAAAAATTGAAACAAAAGTTTTTGTTTACTTAAAACTCAAATTCCATAGATAAAAGGTGTACGATTGTAAAAGAAAAATTTTAGACTTTAAATTTTCCATTTATATGGCGATTACAGTTTGTTTACAGATTAATTTTTTTCTGAAATTTTTATAAAAGGGTTTAGGTAAGCCTCTTCATCGATTATTTTTTGTAATTATAGAGCTACTGGAGGTATATTTCGGTATAAAAATTCGTAAAGACATTAGAGTCTCCATCAATATTCGTAAAAATGTAGGCGAATTTTTAACAACCGGGAAAAATTTGAGTTTTCTCCTTTTTTTAGGCCGAAATTAAAAATGGCAAAAATATGTTTGTTCAAAGCATGAAAAACATTCTTCGTATGAAATTTATTCCAGATTGCAGAACTGTCCTACTGGTTGCTGAGATCTTGGTTGTTAAAGCCAAAAGTATCGTTTTGCATTTAAAAATGGATATCCTTAAAACAAGTCATCGTGTAGAGAAGTTAAAAGAAAAAATCGAACGCAAATATCGAAAAAAACCCAAATAATTTGAGTGTTTTGCGTTATTTCTTAGATTTTCACCGATATACAAAAAAAATGCTCACCAAAAAACTCAACGCGAGAATCCTAATGTTTCAAACCGCTATTTTTAAAATCTCTATACCATCATTTTTCACAGATATACAGCACTTCAAAAATTCCTAAAAAATTTGAGTTTTTTTCCTTAATTTTTTTGCAGAAGTATACTACAGGATACTGGGTCACTAGCAAAATCAACATATTGACCTACTACTTGTAATATAAAACCGTTACCTGTGCAAACCTATGAAGCCTTAAGTACGTGGTACATACCGATATAAAGGGTTATCAATTTAGTGGCTTCGAAAGCGCTGGGCTGTATTTTAACATTTGTTTTAGCTTAGTGAAAAGTCAGGCATTTATGAAAACGGATCGCTTAACAACCGCACAACGCGTCAAATTGGACTACACTGTACATTCATATAAAATCGAACTCACTCAACAACTGAAGCCATCTGACCATTCACAACCCTATTTCCAACAATGCCACACAATACCAGCGAGAGAAATTTCTCGGTCGCATAATCTCTCGCCTGACAATGTCGATTGGCCACCGAGATCGTGCGATTTGACATCGTTGCACTTTTTCTGTGAGACTATTCGAAAGCCCGTGTTTATGAAAACCAACATTTGTCAAGTTATGGTCATTTGAATGATTTAGAGTTTCGCAGAAACCGCAAAATGGATAGCCCTGTATAAACATGTATCAGAGTATTAAGGGCTTTGGTTCATAATTGTGCTAGTTTTCCGCAAACATATTCAATCAAACATATCTCCGAGTGAGCAATTAAGCTGTACATTTAATTCCACAACATATTTGGTAGCTTCAGTGTGTGTGTATTTGTATTAATGATTAAACGTAAATAACAAATATAACAATTTTCACATTGAACCGTAATTCATGGATAAAATGAAAAGGTATTTATGAATTTATTCCCGTCATCAATATATACATTTTAAGTAAATGTATTTAAAGCTTGTGCTAATTCAGTTAAATTGCAGATATTTATTCACTTTTAGAGCAAACTATGTCAAGTGTAAACTTTAGTAAAGAGGTAAAATGAAAATGTTGTGAGTAATTTATTCAAGTGAATATTATTAATACTTCAATAATTCCTACAAATATATCAAAGTTGAAGCTTTTAAACAAGTATTTGATTAAACATATTTGATTGGACATCTAAAAAACTTGTACAAAATGCCAAAAGCGATATGAAAAGTTTTCAAACTATAAATACAACTCTTTTGAACTGACTTCAAAAATATTTAAAAAAGTGTAAAATACTTACAAAATTTAATGTAATCGACTATTTATATCGAACACAATACAAGGATTTACCGTCATCTTATGAATTTATCATTAAATCTATATATATTACTATATATATAAATAAAATAATTCATTATTCAGTTTGAATAATTCAGACATAACGACGAAGAAGCAGCTTTTTTCGTGCTGTCGAAGGCTGCTTTAAAATCAACGAAGAATTGTCGATCATCTTTGCACGGGACTTTTTCAAGATTTAAAGTATGGTGAATATAGGTAAAAGTGTAGATTTTCCCGATCTAAAGCCACACCCATAAGGTCCCATCAGTTTGTGGACGCTCAATTGGATCTTATATGCGATATTAAGGAGGCTTATCCCCCTGTAATTGGTGCAGACTCTTTTTTATGGATTGGGTAGAGTACACTCGTAGGCATGCTTTTATTCGATCAAATTCTGTAAAGAAGCTGATGCGTGCAATTTGCTAGCTCTTCACCGCCGTAATTGAATAGCTCGGCCATCGGCTTCCGCCGCATTGCTGTTTTTCAAACGGTCAATTGCTTCTCTAACTTCTTCATAGTAGGGTAGTGGAACATGTATTTCATCATAATCGATTCGAGAATCCGGTTATCCATCTTCAGGTGTTTAATTTTCTCTGCTATTCAGCAGGCAAAATATTCTATCCATAAGTTCAGTATATTCTGAGCGACAGTCGCTAGATTATCTCTTTGATTCCTAAACGAGTATGCTCCGGACTTGGAACGTTTTGTAAGTCATCGCAAATTTCGTAGAATTCTCGAGCATTGCCGCTGTCAGCCAGTTTTTCAAAGTCTTTATATTCACGTATCTTGTTTTTGTTTGCATATGTGCCTCGCCTCCCTCTTCAGTTCTCGGTATCTATCCCAATGGTATTATTTGATAACTTATTTAATTGTCCGATTGCATGTTATATATAGGCGCGGCGTAAGCTTTGTCATGCAGGAGTGCCGCCATTTCACTTCAGCAATAAAGCAATTTGCTCTGACCGGCACTAAATTAAGAATATTGGCTTTTTAAGATATCATTGGTAATACCATTCTATGGAAAGTTTGCAAAAGTCATTAACTTTTTGAAAATATACAAAATATTATGTAATTATTTTCTACATAGAATGCTGTTAACTCAAGACCGATGTGGTTTTATCAACATTTTAAAAAATATCACATTTTTACGAATGTAAATAATTTGATCACATCATTGATCATTACGAATTGTATGCTTTATTCTCATTTTAAAAACGAAACATTCCATATCCGGTTAGCAGAATG
Organism: Neoceratitis asiatica; assembly: GCA_030068015.2. Taxonomy (NCBI): domain Eukaryota; kingdom Metazoa; phylum Arthropoda; class Insecta; order Diptera; family Tephritidae; genus Neoceratitis; species Neoceratitis asiatica. The sequence continues at coordinate 30,963,380 of CM061529.1, forward strand.
AATGCACTGATTTTATTTCCTCGTTGCAGGTATTGATATTTTTGTAACCAAAAATATACATACATATATTGTATTTATAAAATAAATATTTTGTCACTATCCTCGCTTCTCTTGCTTTCTTTTGTGTATGTTGTGTGCTACATTACTATATAAATTGTATATTATTTATTAACATCAACATTTTTCAATGTAAAACGAAAAAAGTTGTTTTCATCTTTTTGCATGTGGTAGGATTTCAAATATAAATATTATATACATTTTATTATTTTTGTATATATCTTTTATTTTGCATATTTGCTGCCGTTGTAGCTTCACAATACAATGAAAATTGTTTATTTAAAAGTATGTTCATGTACATGTACCCACAAGTTTTGAATAAATTCATAAGGAATATATAAAATTGTATAAAAATACATTTATATACATACGTGTATGTACATTGTATGAAATATTATGTCACTTGCTGTTTTTTTCGTTCATTTACATTGCTCTGTTTGTGATATATTGGCATCTAAAATTAAAATCTTCAGCCGAATGGCGATGCAGTTGCAAACAGTGGTAGTGGGAGACATTTATTTTTATGTTTCACTTCTATTACTTTGTACTATTTTCAATTAGCTTAAATGTCATGAATGCTTTAAATATGCTTTATTATTTTACGTACGTAAGTATACAAATGCGAATTCAGTTTTTTTTATTTTTTATATATAAAAGTAATTTTGCATTTATCTTTCGATTTGATTAAATAATTGAAAAAGGCATCCACAAAAAATATTGAATATTTTATTTCTTTCAAGCGGAACCTCAAATTCACAATCATTTGCCTAGATAAGGTGAAATAGTCTTAATCCATTGTGTTTAATTTCATTGTCACTTAGAAATATATTTTTATTTTTATTTTATTTCATACATTTCACAACCTTGTAATTTATAATGAAATTTGATCAGCGTTTGAAATCCATAATAGATTTAAAAAAATAAAAATAAACGTTTGGATTTCATCACATAAAACCTTTTTAACGATGAAAGAGATGCTATAACTAACCTAATTGTGAAGTAAACTAACTAATAAAAATATATTTTAATATTTAATTTAATATTATAATTTAATTTTAATTAAACTATGTGAATACTATTATATATAAGTTGTCTTAAGCTCACTTTTGCTGACAAATTTTAAATATTTCATCATGTTGCATGGGAAAATCCTAAGGTGTTTAAATTATTGCTGTCAGCTTGTTTCTATTATTCTTCCTACAACTTACGTTGGGGTTCGGTTTCTTAGAAATAAGCCAACCACATTCTCTAGCCGCGAAATTGATGTTCAATCAAGAATATTCCAGTGATACAGTTAAAACGTCCTACTTTTTACATCAGTCTATTTCCTCAATGAAAATAATACAGTAAGAAGGACTATGCAACTCACTATTCAGCTAAACAAATTTGCACTGTAACGCATACAATAAAAAGTGGATAATTAATAGAAAAAATTCAAAGTTCTTAATTTTTTATTTGAACGGAAAAAATTTATTTAAGGGGTTATATATGTTGAGGTCAGCCCAAAAATCAAAAATTTTTCTATTTTTTCATTTCAAAGTATATGTTCTTAGGTATGTTGTCCCAAATTTCTATACATATCCAGGCAGTAGAAGCAACGTTATAGCGTGTTTCACCTTGTCCTCTTGCGAAAGCTTAAAGTATAATTGAAACTTTTAGGGCGATCACCACGAATTCATGTTTTTTCAAAAACGTCATTGCGGTTTCAAAAAACCTTTTTTTAATTGTTTTTAATTTATCTGCCGTGTCCTTGAACGATCCTTTTTTTCGTTACCGTAAAAAAATTGTCCAAGGACACACCGCAAGTCCCTATACAATTTTTTTTCGTTTTATGCTTTCAGTTCAGCTCTTGAGCTGGGATTACCGCCACGGGAAGCTTCTTTGGAAAACGCTACACTAAAAAAGCAATTCAACATATATAACCCCTTAAGATCTAAGATCATTCTAACTGTCGTGATTTCAGATGCGACCACACAAATTTTGGTGTCTAGTGTGTTTAATCCTAACAAGATCATTTCATCGATACGATCATTTTTCTCGTCTTTTGACACTTTGTTATTTGTCTTATTTTTATTTTTCTTACTGCTGACTCTTAATCCAATAATATTTTATACTCAGTAATATCCTGTGGCATTTCGGTAGTTAGTTCCCAAGTAATAGTTTCAAGTTCTACCTTTGCTTTTTGCTTTTGTTTGATCAAATGTCTTTCATCTCTGATCAGGATTTAAATGATTTGCTCGTTCGACTTCAAATTAAATTGAAAAAAAAATTGCAGCCATTAAACTTGAAGCGTTTTTTCTGGATTTAACCCGGTTTGACTGGAATTTTGGCTGGTAGCTGGAAGCTCCAGACGAAAAACTAGACTTCCTAGAACAAAATTTTTGTATTTTTTTAACAAGCAACTACCTCTTCACAAGTGAATTTCAAAGTCAACTATGCCCGAAATTCGTCTACTTTTTCTGTATGGCGAAAGAAGAACTTCTTCTGTTCAAGGCTCAAGTATCGTAGCCAATGGGCTAAAGGTTTCCTTTGCATTGTCGACTAATTATATGTCTAGAACAAAAAACGTTTCGTCTTAGGCCCATTATTATTTAATATTTTCATAAACGATATTTTTATTACATGTACACATTCACGCTTAAATGCTTATGCCGATGAGGTATAGTGGTATTTCTCTAGCGAACTTGAATCGATTCAGCTTGTGTGCCAGCTTGTAAACTTAATATTAGCATGGTACACGTAGCATTTCCCTTGCCCCAATGCGCTAAAATCTGGTGTAATATAGCTTGGTAAGGAGAAAATGTGGCCTCCGAGTTTCCTACTTTATTTATTGGAACCAATCAGCTTGATGTAGTTGATAAAGCTAAGAACTTGGGACTTTCGTGTGATGATCATAGAGTAACTTCATCTCATGTACAGGTTGCCACTAAGAAAAAGTTAATTACAAGTTTAATTATTCCTTAAATCACTTTTTTTGAAAGGCAAATTAGTCTCTCATATACTGCATAAATTCAACATCGCCATTAACTCCACCACAAGATAAATAAATATTTGGTTTAAAGAAATACGATCCTCATCTATGCGTTATTCCAAACTTGGCTGTATTTTACAAAATTTCGTAAAGGCGCGTAATTACATTTTTATTTTTCAAATATTTGCTAGTAAGAACCGAGAATGTATGTACAATAAATATAAGTTCTCAAAGAGTACACACTCCTCCGGGTTTGAGCTATACGAGGATGTTCAAAGGAAAAGGTGAATTTTGATTTTTCGCGGGCTGTGTACATTCGATTATCGATATGTGCTTGCATTAGGAGCCAATTTCGATTAGTAGTTTGTTTTTGACAACAGAAGAGGTTAGTAGCGTTTTTGTATGCTCTTCGATTTTTGACTTTTGAAAGAAATGGATCAAAGAATATGTATTAAATTTAGAGTTAAAAATGGAATAAATGGTACAAGCGCTTTACAGAAGACCGAGAAAACGTTGATGACGATAAGCATTCTGGAGTCAGCAAGCTAAAAAAACAGTGAAAAAATTGTTTCTTGAAAATCGTCGAATCACTGTTAGGGAAGTTGCAGAGGATGTTGGCATATCAATCGGCTAATGTCATTCAATTTTCTCGAATGTTTTGGGCATGAAACGTGTGGCAGCGAAGATTGTTCCGAAATTGTAAATTTTGAGCAAAAGTAATGTCACACTGGCGACGAATCGTGGGTATATGGCTATGAAGTCGAAACCAAGGTCCAATCATGTCAAAGGAAGCTGCCAGATGAGCCAAGACCGAAAAAGTCACGCCAAGTTCGATCAAATGTGAAGGTTTTGCTCACTGTTTTCTTTGATTAAAATGGTGTGGTGAATCATGAGTTCCTTCCAAAAGGTAGTACAGATAATAAGGAATACTACAAGGAAGTAATGCAACGTTTGCGTGAAGCAATACGACTTAAACGATCGGAATTGTGGAAAAACAAGTCGTGGATTGTGCATCACGACAATGCACCAGCTCACACATCAATGCTTATTCGTGATTTTTTGGGCAAAAACATGCCTTAACCACTGTATTCACCAGATTTGGCTCCCTGATAATTTTTCCTATTTCCAAACTAAAGAAACCAATGAAAGGAAACACGTTTTGCCACAACTGATGAGATCAAGTCAGCATCGAAAAAAGAGCTGATGGCCATACCGAACAGCGCATTTCAGAAGTGCTTAGAGGATTGGAAAAAGCGTTGGCACAAGTGTATTATATCAGAAGGTGATTATTTTGAATGGGACAAAATAGATATTGATGAATAAATAAGTATAAAAAAAAATTAAAAATTCACCTTTTCCACCTCGTACATGCACATCTAGATGTTTTTTTCTTAATAAAATGCGACTCCTTACCCCTGTCTTTAAAGAATCCGTTGTACAAAAGCAACTTCAAAAAACTTCTATTTAACTATATATATATATATATATATTTTATATTTCATATGAATTACATAAGTTTCTAGAACGAAATGATTTGAACGAAATGATGATGAAAAATTTTGCATTCCATTGTGCATTGTAACTATTGGAATTCCAGAAGTTACAAAAGTTGAAGCGTGATTTTGTTTTTAAAATAAAATATGAAAATTTATAATTTTTTTGCTCCATTTAAATTGGTGATGTTTTTATTTTCATTTGTAGTGAACTCACAGCAAAAAAAACCGGCAAAACTTAGAACCGACCAACATAGCGTGTGAGCACTATATGTATATTTTATTTAAAGCTAACTGACAGTAATGGTCAGTACTGTTTGTAAAAAATTCAGTTCAGCTCAGTCAAATGCATAAAAGAATAATAAAATGGATAAAGTATGCCGTATTTACATGTTTGCGCCAACTATAAGTATATAAAAGTAAATCAAAGCACTATTTGACATCTACTTAAATTGGCTGGCAAAAGCGAATAAAGTTTAAATTTTTTTTTAATTTCCATTTGAATCGCTTACAAAAAGGAAGATAATTTAATATTCATACTTGTTGTTGAACCGTATTAGACTCATTATTTATGTGGCAGGTTTCATTTGTGGCATAGCTTTTGGTAGCTGTGACATGTGTTAATGTGGCCATAAAAACTTGCATAACTACAAAAAAAATATGTTGCTCGCACACTTTGGATGAATGCTACAACTAATCCTCTCATTGCTATGCTCATACATATATGATCCTGTATAAATATATACTTATATATTATATTTTTGCATACATTAATTTATATTAACTGTTGCATTAATATCTCAAATGAAAAGAGCAAAAATAATATATTTGTTAATCTGTTGCGGCATAATTTCAAAATTTTATATTATCACCAATGTGCTTTGTTTCCAAATATATGACAAGTCGTTAAGCTGAATGCAAACTCTATACGGACCTAAAATAAAATATATTTGTACAAAAAAAAATTCCTTAGGATCAGAGTTTTCACAACATTTTTTATACTAGTTATAATAATAATAATAATTATATGAATATAAAATTTCTTCTAAATATGTTTAAATTTAGTAAAAATTTTATTTATTTAAATATATTTATGTATCCAATAATCAATAACCACATTTTTATAATTTAGATACATTTTTAATAGAGTAGCTAAATCGAAAAATAGAATAAAAAAATTTAAAAAAAAGAAAAATCAAGAAAAAGCGGCCATGCCGAATCCTTCATAACTTTAAAGAACATATCAAATGTATTGTACGGCATTTTAGGATTTAATATATATTCTAATAACTAAACAAACCTATTATGTGTGAGCTGAATTATATAGTCCTCCCATTTCAGTGATTTTCGGTGACAATATTTAGTTGTAACTACGTGTGTTGTATACCAAATTTCACGCTCTTAGATTAATTTTTGACGTATTTTTGACCCAAAACCTGAACAAATCGGTTGTATGAAAACTATTTGATAATAGTGCTCCGATTTTGATGATTTTCAATATAATGCTCAATTCATTATATGTATATATGGTGCAGAATACCAAATTTCATTTTCTTAGACGCTTCATTAAAGTATTTATGAACAAATATCATAAATCTGATAAATTCGTTTTGAAGAGAACTGACTGGTTCCGACAAATAATCAATGCATTACAAAAATACTTGAGCCTATTAAGTTTCGTGAAAATATTTCAAAAACTGAATGACTAGTTTGCGTTCAAACAGACGAACGGAAATTTAAACTAAACCAAGCGAAATAATTGAATACAAAGAAATATTGCTGAAAACTTACTAAAAATTTATAGAAAAGTATTTTATAGGAAATTACAAATTGTCTAATTTATGCGTATATTAGAACTTATAAAAAAAACTAATTCAAACAAAGAAGAATTGTTGTGAAAAATTGAGTTTATTTGAAAATATTATTTAGTGCGGAATACCTTTGACATTGAACTCTACGCTCATAAAAGTTTTATTTAGTAAGTTTTCAAAAAAAAAAAGAGATTAATACTGAACTATTATGGTTAGAAGCTTTAATTAAATTATTTTTCTTTAATACTTATTGAGTGGAAACTGCTGCTTAAAATTATTTTAGAAATGGTCGTGGAATAAAATTATACTTTTATGCAAATAATATTACAAACACTGGAGTGGTTAGCACTAATCTGTAATCTATATATTCGTGTAAATATGTAGAATGAAAACTTTGTTAACAGCTAGTGTAAAAGCACCTCCAATTACCACTTGCCTAAATCTTAACACAACGAACACAAAGTACGCAACATTTATTAGATTTTCGTAAATGTATATTAATTATAGTACATGTATAGGTATATTTTAATTATGTTGCAAAAAAAAAAATTTATATTTGCTAATAAATGAATTAAATTCAAGCCTCAAGTCAGCAAAGTCTCGTGTATGTAGTCACTTTAATTAACCGCAGGACAACCTCTACTTATCAACAAATATTTAGTTTTAACAGACAATCATGCTTATAGTTATTACATATTACATTTTATGCTAATAAGTTGCGTAGAAATTTACTTTAGAAAAAATAGTAGTTTATAAAGCAAAATATTTACATCGTTATATAAATATTTGAGTTAACATTAATGCACTAATGTTTTAATTTACATTGTTAAATAGTAATACCAGCTATCAATTGGCTCAAGGCTCAAATGTTTTTAAAGGATGTTTCACTGACTTTTGAAACATCGTAAATTAATTACGCATACGCCATTAAGTGTTGAAGGCAATACACGCATGAGGGCTTCAGAGCAATGTTATAATAGTAGACGAGAGTGCTGCTTGCCTGTGTGATTATCCCTATGACCTTTACAAGTCACTACGGGCTCTATTTATAAGTATATATGTATGTAATATTTGTAAGTACAGAATATATAGTATTATATGTATGTAGTACTCGTAGTGTAGGGTTATTTTAATGCATAGACATTATTGAAAATTCAACTGGAGGACTCGTGTAGAAAAAAATAATATTAAGAATTTCATATCATATTTATACAAAGTATAATTAAGTTTGTTATACATATGATTTTTGAATAAATGAATTAAATAATGTTTCTAATTACGTCGTTTGCCAAGCATTTGGGGAAAGAAAATAATAAATACAAGAAATAGTAAAATCTATAAAATTTCAGCAAATTAGAGCTATTAAAATTTATTTTTCAATATTATTTCAGGTTGAGCGTGCAATTATTTTTACATGATTATTAATTATATAACGTATACACACTGTTGTACTAACAAAGTACAAAATCTGTTAAAAATCGTATATCCCACTTAACTCGTGAGGAAGAAATTTATTTAAATTAGAAACAAAATTCTCATGTGCTATTTTCAGCAAACTAAAAATATTTTTTAAAGTTTTAAATCGCGCTTTTTTAGCGAGAAGTATGAGACTAAGACTTTCTTGCAAATATTACTGCTACAAAATTCGTTGTCGGAAAGCTATAACAGACTTTACTATAGTTGAATATTGCAAGTACTTTTCATTGTTACTTTTAAGTTTTAAGGCCGGTATGCAGCTCTAATCAAAACCAAAAGCTTCATTTAAAAAAGTGTAAAAAAACTATGTGCGAAATTTTTTTTTATTTCTAAAGTTTTTAAACAAATACGAAGCATGGCAACACAGGTTTCCGAGCAAAATAAATAGTCTCACATATATTTCGCGACAAACAAGAACAAGGCTAATTCTTAAATGTATTAAAGCAAGATTATAAAGCAATTTATGTAATGTTTTTAGTTTTTTCATCAATTTCTACGCCTTTTATGTATTGTTAGCCATGAAAAATATTAGAATACATAATCAGCGACAAATATTTACCGCACTCTGCTCATGCCTTTAGTTTCTTTATTTACGTTTGTACATCTTTTTCCTATGTACATAGCTGTTCACAATTGAAAATCTATCTGTCAAATTTCCCTGCCTACTACATTTTTTCATCTACGATATATATGAGTTTTTCTTCATTAGAGCGGTCGGTACGCAACTACAAAATTTATTATATCAACTCACTCTAACGTATAATCAGCAGAAAAAATAATAACATTGCTGCATTTGCGCTGGCGGTTTTTAAGCTTATACATATGTGAGAATGACGGTGAAAATTTAATATTTGAAAAAATAAAAAGTAACTATTTTCGCTGTGGGAACACTAAGAATATTTTTTATTTATTTTAAACAAAACGATAAAATTTATCATATAGTCGAGTTGATAATTGAGAATATCATTATGAATACCAACTTAGTCAAGCTTCTGCAGAATGCAAAAATTTTTGATTTATCGAAAACGAACTATAACCTGAACTTTGAACGATCACCCTAATGTTTATACATTTTCACAAATATAGTCCTATAACGTAAAGCTTAAATAATAACATTGACACTGAAATCGATGGCAAATATAAGCCTATAAGTAACAAATACAAAACAAAAGGGCAAAAAATAAAAGGAGAGAAACAAAAACAGAAGGCGGACGGTAAGAAGATACACTTGAAGGAACCAACAGGATGCTAAAGGCGACTCATGGTGTCATAGAGAAAAAAGAAGACTAGCATACAACGTAATATGACCACAGAAATTCAAATGAACCCACGCAAGCCAAAACAGACTTAACGATAATTCCGATACGCGCCAACTTGGCAGTTGACAGTTTGTAGGTTTAAATTTTGTAAGCGAGCACGTTAGCTGATTACACATGCACACTCGCATGATAATAATTATTACGTATATATGTATACACAAATAAACGTGGAGAGCATTTGAGTGCCCTTAGAAATAAGCACAGATTTTTCCATTCCACACACCATTCTAAGAAAAATACAACAAATATACTGATACATACATATATGAATGTAACTGTAATTGCCCTGCAGAAAACAATACTAGTTGCTAACTAGAAAGCGACTAGTTTGTATCTATTCGCTAACTAATTAATCTTCCATCATTTTAATTCATTTGTAAGCAAATGGTAACCTGGAAGATTTGTACGCTGGCCCATGTGGTTGAGTTAAGTAAGCGTGTAGAAAGTTAATTAACAACTAGCAAGTGGTGTGCGTTAGTGCACTAGAACACAACTCACACACACAACATAAATATGTAAGTCAAAGATATGCATAAGGGTTCACACTAAAGACGCAAGAAAGCGAGTATTTGGGAAATCAACTTCAGCGGCCATATAAAGGCGAGCAAATTTGATGTTGGATTTGTGGTGAGAGAGAGACCCCAACGACCCGGTGATTGAATGTCTAAAAGAAAATTAAGGTATATTTAGCACAATAGTGGAAAAATTCAGTCTCCATGACGAAACATCCCAAAACGGGCTGATGCTTTCTATTTCGCCAGGAAATCCAGCAAACAATTCGGCTGTCGCATGATTGAAAAACACTAAGCCTAATTGATCATGTTGTGACAGATGAAAGATATATATCTAATGTTTTGGATAAGCATACTATCTGAGGTCCTAACATGGACTGCGACAATTTCCTTGCAGAGTAGCTTTTGTGCAGCGATGAACGCCTGTGAACAAAAACTAGGAAAATTCGACGCTGACAACCTCCCATCACAGCAGACAGCAGAACAAGTTTCTACTCGATTTGTACTCCTGCTCTCTGAGAGCCGGTAAAAGGAAGCTATAAGGCGACATTACAAACACCTGACGTATCGCAAACAAAGAAGCAGTTAGTTTGTGATAATATCGGAAGAAGGGTTGGAACAATGTGTAAGACGGTGCCGTAATAGGGATAAACCAGTCGTGCAAAGGGAGCAGTATGTGAAAGCTACCAAGAGTTGTAGAAGGAAGAGAGACACATTTACATAAGAAAAAAGAAAAAGGGCGAAATGGTTTTGTACGAAGAGCTTGAAGAGCTGCTCTACAGTAGTAATATACAAAAATTCTATGAGAAGAGGTGGCTATTTACTGAAACTTCCAGGACCGGAGCATACTATGAAGGAACGAGAAAGACGGTCTGGGGACCGTTGTTCAAGCAAACTGAGTTCAAGAAGGGAACATTTCTCCAGCCCACTCAATTGCAGTGATGAAGACATCACAGATGATGATGATGAAAAATTTCGATCCGTTCGTAAAAACGAGTTTTCAGAGAGGGTGACTTTCCTTTGCGGGATTTTTCAACTTAAAGCTTAAGAAAATTATACGAACTGCAGAATTAAACAGAGAAGTTACAATATTCTATAAAACTGCTTGCGTATACCGCTGATATGGATATCATTGGTCTCAACAACCGCACCGTTAGTTCTGCGTTCTACAGACCGAATAAGCAAACGAGACGAGTGGGTCGGGTATTGAACGAGGGCAATACGAAATATCTCCTGTCATCGAATAAACAGTCAGTCATCCGTCACTGTTGACAGTCATAACTGCAAAGGCGCAGATAATTTCGTCTATCTTGGAACTTGCAGAAACATCTAACGCAGGAATTCTCTTGCCAACAGATGCTACTTTGACTTGTGAAGGAAATTGAAAAAGAAAGTCCTTTCTATACGCATCAAAACCAAACTCTACAAGTCACTCATTATTCTCGTCCTGTTATGTAGTGTACAAGCGTCGACTAATCGACTGTTGGAATTTTCCATAGAGAGATTTGACAAGCAATTTACGACTCTTTGCACATTGGCAGCGGCGAATACCGCAGAGGATGACACGATGAGGTGTGCGAGATATACGGCGACATTGACATAGTTCAGCGAATAAAAAGACATCGGTCATGTTGGCTCTACGGGCGACAACACTCCAGATTTGTAAGTTTTCGGTGCTGTACCCACCGGTGGAAGCAGATGAGTAGGAAGACCTCAACTACGTTTGAATAATCGGTTGGAAAAGGATCTGGTTTCACTTAGTGTTCTAAATTAGCAACAACCTGTTAAGAAAGGAGGCGATTATCTCGATAATATTGACTTGCCTATAATCACGTAAGCAGTGCCTGCACCAATTTGATAAGTAAGTAAGTAAGTTAGGAAGTAAATGATTGAGTAAGTAAATACAAGTTGTAAATAAGACACAACTTAGTGCGAACGAGAATAGAGCATGTTGGAAGTATAATAACATTGGTCTGACCACCATACAAGTTGCGATATGAATACTGCTGATGCTTGATGGGCATGATAATAACAATAATGTTTCCACAATAGAAAGTTGAATTAAAACTGCTGTGATAAGCGAAATAAAGAATTAAATTTTGTTATTGCCTTGATTGTTGTTAGAATAAAATTAACCTTCAAATTAAAAGCGTGCACGTCTAGACAACATTACAAAGTGCAGACATACATACACATGCGCAAATGAAAATGTGTACGCCAGCAATATGTAAGATAAACAAAACAAAAAGCTCAGCTTTCCAGCATACAATGCATAATAAACAGTCGACAAAGTTTGGCATACATTCAAAGAAAACCACAAAGCGTATGAAAGTGAAATGTTTGGGGTGAAAAATTTATGTTGGTAAAGATTAGGCTTATGCCGCGCCGTAAGGTAGTTTTTGGAGCATTCTATGATCTCAAGTGGAAAACCAAATCAGTGACTTTTTATTTTGAAGATGTGTTCAAGGCTAAAACCATTCGCAAATAACTTTATAATTTATTATATTTATATGCTTTAGAATTTTCGCAACACACTAAGCTGGTATAGAAACATAAGTTGGTCCAATAGTACACCCATAGGAGTATATTTCTAGGTACTACAATGGACCATATGGCTTACAAATAATTGCAGGGCTACAACACTGAGTTTGCGTTCGATTGTTGGAATGCTGGGTTAAAAAAAAAGACACATCCCAATTCATTCAGTAGTGTCCGATCCAGTTGTTGAAAATTTTTGGGCCCAGCTTTATAATATGTATTGATCTTTTTTCCAAAATAAAACTTTAAAAAGTATTAGAAATAATAAAAAATAATAATTTAATTTTTTAGGTTTCTAAATTAGTTTGTTCATTATTTATCGTGAGTTACACCGCAGCACTTCTAATGATTTAAATAATTTTCTTTCTCTAACATAATTGTGTGTTGTCAAACTAAGCTGCAAAACAAAACATGTTTTTTTTTCAGTTAGGAGTCCGGAATTTATGAAAATGGATTGCTTAGCAACCACACAACACGTTAAAATTGTTGATGAAACCTCCTACATAAATAGTGATTCAAAAGTGGCCAAGAAAATTGGTAAACTTTTGAAGAAACTTGAAGAGGTTGGATCGGTTCCAGATATTGTAAGGCCTGTGTATCATGTTTTTGCTCGTTCCACCACAAATATCGCTGCTGTAAGTGAAAGTGTAAGCGAAGTTCTGAATGCGTCTAGTTTTCGACGTTCTCAAGTGCTGAGACTTTCATACAGCACATTATGACATATTTTGCACTTCGGCCTGCACCTACATCCATATAAAGTCGAGCTCACTCAACAACTGAAACCAGCTGACCCTTTAAAACGCCGTAATTACTTCGATTGGGTGCTTGAAGAACAAGCAGTGGACCGCCATTTTCCCAACAAAATATTCTTTAGCAACGAGACACATTTCTCACTCGGTGGATACGTAAATAACCAAAATTGTCGCATTTGGTGCTCCGATAATCCTCTAATAATTGAAGAGGCCAAAAAAAAAAAAATACTCTCTGGTGCGCTATTTGGTCCGGAGGTGTGGTTGGGCCTTACATCTTTGAAAGCTATAATGGCGAGACTATCACTGTCAATTCGGAGCATTATGGTCTGATTATAACCGACGTTTTTTGGCCTGCAATTCAAGAAAACGTGTTGGACAGTATGTGGTTCTAACGAGATGGTTTCACATGCCACATAACACGAGCGAACATGGCTTTATTGCGAGAGAAATTTCTCGGCCGCGTAATCTGTCGTCTTGGCGATGTAAATTTTTGTGGAGCTACGCGAAAGACCTTGTTTATGAAGATAACTCTTGAGCACTTGAAAACCAACATTCGTCAATTTATGGCTGAGATACCGGCCAGTATGTGAAAGTGGTCGAAAATTACCAACAAAATTCACGAAGGGTCGTTTGAATGATGCAGTGTTTCACATATAATGCCCAGGTTCAAACTTTATAATAAAAAAAGAATTTCATAAAAAAATTATTTTAAATGCATTTTATTTACGTTTATTTTGGAAACCGGGCTACAAACAATCTTACCAGCTGAAATAGTATTGGTAAAGTATATCCAAACTAACGCCTTTCCAAAGGAAATTACTTCTTGCATGTCCAACAGACAAATACCACTGCGGAGTCGTCTAATACGTCTTCAACCGTTTTTGGATGCTGATGGTGTACTTCTACTCTACAATGGCTAAGCTCATATTGCTCGACATTCATCGCAGTACGCTGCACGCTGGCCCGCAAATCATGCAAACCATTCTACAACGTCGCTTCTGGGTGCTCGGTTCTCGCAATCTTGTACGTGCAATCTACCATAAATGCATCAAATGTAAACGTATAATCCGCCAACCGTTGGGCCAAGTAATATCAGATATTCCCGGTAGTCGCCTTACGAGCTCTCGATGTTTTCTTCACAGCGCTGCCGATTTCGCAGGCCCATACTTCATAAAGTTTTCACAAGGCAGAGGTGCAAGGTCATGCAAGACATATATATCCAGCTTCATCTGCATGAGCACTGGGGCAATATACCTTGAGCTCGTTGGGGATCTTTCGTCACCCGCGTTTATTGCTGCTTTCTCAAGATTTATGAATAGAAGAGGATTTTGTCAGCATCTATATTCGGAAAACGGCACAAATTTTGTAGGCGCCGAAAAAGAGTTACACGCCGCATATCAACTTTGTTCCACTTCAACCCACCAAGTGCGCCACATATGGGTGGTTATTGGGAAGCATATACAAACTTACACTTTTGCCAACAAAAAATGACATATTTTCTTTGTAATATAACGTAATTTTTAATCATTTTTGTAAATATTAATATCTTTGCAATTTGAATTTAATTTTGAACTTAATACAGTCGTTGAAGGCGGCCGGTATGTTCGCGCTTATATGGCAACTTCCTTTTAAATATAAAATATTTTTTGTACGCACCGCTTTTGAAAAAATAAAGATTGAAATATACATTGTTTGAAGCCGTATGCGCTGAACCGCAGAACTAAATACATACATAATTATTATCTAATTAAAGTGACAATATAATTTTGTATAAAAATTACAAAAATTGAATAAATAAGTTTTTGTACGCAACAATAGGTTAAAAGTACACATCACTTATTGCAAGTTTTAATGCACATTACACGGGTCAATTAAATTGAGACGTTTTAGTCACATTAAAACTTCTATCAATACATACACATCATGTTTTATTATGGCATCAAAGTATATATATTCTATAAAAAAAAAGCACAGAAATCTACATTTACAAAAGTTTTATTGCTTATTCATGAATATTTTGCTTTTGGTAGGTCCCTTCCAAGTCCCGAACAATAATCTGCTAGCATTTGTGAACACCATTTCCCGTAATAACACTTTTCAATTAAGGAAATAATCTGATGGAACTCCTCATCTTGTTTGTCACTCAAAGCACCCAAGTCCATTTTATAACTCTTTATATATTTCCGCTTCATTATTTCCAAGAAAGTTTTGGACGACATTAATAAACAATTGCCAGAAATGGTTTTCCTGCTTAGTCAGTTTGCCTTTAATCCTTTATCAGTTGTCGTATTTGTAGACGTACAAATATTCCCCCTTTAAGTTGATGGTTTATAGAATGGGTTCCTATCTCTCTATAGAATTCGGTCTTTCTGACCGATTTGGAGGTTTTGGCACAGGCTTAACGTCACTATGTAGGATGTGTATTTTTTTTACAAGACAAGTTTGAATATTAGATAATGTGTTAGTTGTAATGCCTTCTGTTTGAGTCAAGCAAAAATAACAATCACTTAAGTGATTCTTTGGTTCCGTCCAAAGCATTGGTATAACAAAAGGCAATTATCTAGCCTATTCTTCAGCCCAACCTAATACAAGTCTCACATCCAGCATTTATATGGAACGCAAGATTTATCTTGAAATCCAAAATAATGTAAGGAGCACTGTCCAATTAATGATATAAAATTTCGATACTGAGATTTAAAAGTTAATATTCCACAAACACAACAGAAACTGTTTTCGATTATTACATCATATTTACGAAGTAATTAAAGCAAATTTTATGTATATCAATTGAATGAAATAGTTGTATACTCGCCTAAGTGAAGTTATTCAAATAAAGAAACGTATATAAAGTCAAATAATTATAAATATTTAATGAGGCTAAACTGACTTAAACAAAAATCTTCAAAAAATTCGTGTGACAAAAACAGTGTTTACCAGTGTTATTATGTTGAAGCATTTCTATAAATTTCGTCATATGCAAATATATGTAGATTTATGTTCGTAAACTCAATAAGTAACCGCTTATTAACATATTACCATAATTTTTCAATATTCCATCAAAAAGCGTGTACAAGAAAAAAGTTATCTCCCTTACTATGTATTATTTCTGCTGCTTTTTATTTCTGGCCCTATTATTTCCCAATATTTCCAAAATCTTCACATTTTTCTTTACTTTCTTTACACTTTAATGTTCATGTACCTAATAATACTTATGCCCTTTATCATATATACATCATACGTGTTTGCTGAAAGTGTTTAGTTGTTGGCTGTGTAAGGAAAATTTTTGCTTTCGACAAATAAAAGGTGTTTTTATAGAGGTATAGAACTTTAAGTTGCAATAAAACAACGATGGATTATTAGATTGACATGAATTTTATTTATCCAAAAGATAATCTTGTGGCATTACATTTTAAATATGATCTGGCATATGACCGCCACGGCTTGCACGGATGTAGTCCAATCTGGACGTCCAATTTTCGATGACTTTTTCCAACATTTGTGGCCGTATATCGGCAATAACACGGCGAATGTTGTCTTCCAAATGGTCAAGCGTTTGTGGCTTATCCGCATAGATCAATGACTTTACATAGCCCCACAGAAAGTAGTCTAGCGGTGTTAAATCACAAGATCTTGGAGGCTAATTCACAGGTCCAAAACGTGAAATTAGGCGGTCACCAAACGTGTCTTTCAATAAATCTATTGTGGCACGAGCTGTGTGACATGTTGCGCCGTCTTGTTGAAACCACATCTCCTGGACATCATGGTTATTCAATTCAGGAATGAAAAAGTTAGTAATCATGGCTCTATACCGATCACCATTGACTGTAACGTTCTGGCCACCATCGTTTTTGAAAAAGTACGGACCAATGATTCCACCAGCCCATAAAGCGCACAAAAGAGTCAGTTTTTCTGGATGTAACGGTGTTTCAACATACACTTGAGGATTACCTTCACTCCAAATGCGGCAGTTTTGTTTGTTGACGTAGCCATTCAACCAGAAGTTCGCTTCATCACTAAACACCGCACAGAACCATTATTTTCGAAATAAAATTGCACTATTTGCAAGCGTTGTTCAGGCGTGAGTCTATTCATGATGAATTGCCAAACCAAACTGAGAATAAATCACTTGACAGCTATTAAATCGGTCGCCATCTTGAAAAGTAATGCCAACTTAAAGTTCTATACCTCTATAAAAAACACCCTTTAATATGCGCATTTTAGGTGGCTTTTTGAGGCAAATGCAAAGTAAAATAAAATAAAATAGTGCAATGCTTGTATATATAAAATAAATAAAGCAAATAAATACACTGAGAATCAAGGTGAACTAACAGCTGTGTGAAAGTGGCTGATAGAAGTAACCAGTGAAGAATTTTCAAGTGAGGTTAGAAAAGCTGTTAAGTACTCTATTGTTGCAAGAAAGCGCATATATTAAGGAACATTTGACACTTTGCGACTAAATAGTTAAAAATAAAACCTCTACGAAGAGTACAAGGAATGAGAATCGGATAGCTTCCTATTGGGAACGTTCGTAATAAAAATTTGGAAAATGGAAAAAATTTGTATGTCAGGTTGGATTTACTTTAAATTTAGTACAAAGCTAGCTTCTTTTTTTATTAGATAGACGGTTTCGAAAAATTAAGATTTAAATTTGGTAGAGTAAAATCGGGTATTGTTAGCTGTTCGGTTAATGTGGGCATCATCTGTAATTTTCACTCTAAGAGGAATGCATTTTTATGCTTACATGCGTGGTTTTAGACGAATAATCAGCCTATTTTTGAGCGAGTGAACAGAATGTTTGGACCATCGTTAGGTATAAAAGGAGTGACAGCAGCTATTGCAGGCAATCGAGTTGAAAACTCAGTTGTAATAACACTGGTGTACAGTAAAGCGGAAAATAATTGTGTGAGAAAGATTTGTAAAGTAAACCGATGTGTATAGTGAAGAAAATTGTAATTTAAAATAAACATTGAGTAAATTCCTGACGATTAAGACATTTTATTTGGCGATCCAGTGATCGGACTTGAAGGATTTGGGAAATTATCGACGATAGCTGCGAAAAACGGCGAAAAACGTTACAATAGGGAGATTCTCTGTGTCTAGGAAATGGATACTATTCAAATATTTCCTATGGAATTGTGCTAGAGATAAAAGCACCATCGTTGCAAAATTGTGACATATTCAAGTGAAACAATATGTGGGAAATAAATATACATAGGTGTTTTGTTGTTGTGCCATTGCACGGATAGGAAAAATTTGCTATCCGTGCATCGTAGCATGCATTTCCTACACATAGGGAATCCCCCTAATATTTTGGAAAGTTTTGCATAAATTTCATGCTCTCTTTATTTGTGGTGAGTATTTTATGTGTAGTTTATATATA
Organism: Neoceratitis asiatica; assembly: GCA_030068015.2. Taxonomy (NCBI): domain Eukaryota; kingdom Metazoa; phylum Arthropoda; class Insecta; order Diptera; family Tephritidae; genus Neoceratitis; species Neoceratitis asiatica. The sequence continues at coordinate 30,981,689 of CM061529.1, forward strand.
TTTTATAGACGGAGAAATCTTAAAATTTTACTAAAGAAATATTTATTTAATTTAAGGTAATAGAATGCCGCGAGTTTGTGAAAATTCTACAGTGAGTTTTTGCTACATTTGTGGTGAGTTTACTCTAAAAGTACAACCAAGTGTCATCACGAACAAAAAAATTTCCTCGAATCAGTGGCAAAGCATAAAAAAAGCTTGGGTGGTTTTTAGAAAAATGTGTCATAATTTTCTCGGGAATACAAAAACTGAAAACTACCGACAAATCATCCGAGAGCTTATTTTTGCTTATAAAGCTTTAGGATGTATTACGTCGCTCAAAACTCATTTTTTTTGGACGCGCACGTAGGTTTCTTTTCTCAAAATCTTGGGTACGTCTCAGATTAGCATGGTGAAAGGTTTCATCAGGATCATATGCAAATTGAAAAACGCTACAATGGGAAATGATCAGCAGCAATTCTTACTGCTTTCTGTTGGTCGATTCAACGCGAAAGTCCAGTAACTTTAATATTTTCATCAAGATATGATAATTTACTGATATTTGTGACTGTAAAATTATCATTTTTCACTGTAAAACTAGACAAGACACAATACCATTTTTATTGAAATTTTCCCATCAATTTACTAAAACAATTAACATAAAATTTTGCTTTCAATATACATACATACATATTACATAGGACACTTATACTACATCTCTACTAGAGCTCCAGATACCCGGGTATCGAGTATTGCGAGGAGCTCGATGCTCACTAGATAATCGCTTATTATTCAACTGCTCAGCAGAACAAAAAAATTTAATTTTGTTTGTCAAAATTTCTTTGGCGTTTCAATGATTTTTACACTTTGCATAAATAAATCTAAAATTATTTAAAAAAGCTTTGAGAAAAAAATTATTTTTATGCGAGGGTAGTATTAAGTCAGTTACTTTTTTATTAAATAATTTTATTTTTATTTTAATTATCCTTTTGCTCTATACGCTTAGTCCAGCGGTTTTCCAATTATTTTTTTACTCCCAAATAATAGGTTTTTCAAGGCTCTCAAAATAGGCGTTTGTTTCTGTGATGACCTCTTTACCTCGGTTGAAAATCGCCAAACACTCTTTTGAAGTGATTATGCGATTGCGCTTATGGTCGTGTGTGAGTAATCGCGGCACTCATCGCGCAGATAGCTCTTTCATGTCTAAATATTCATCTATAATGTGATGTACTTGCTCAGTCGAGATACCTACAATCTCAGCCATCTCACGAACTTTTATTCTCCGATCCTTCAATATCATTTCATGGATTTTATCGACGATTTCATATGCATTAAATTATTTCAATGTTTTATTATGATGTATCTATTTTTCCAAGCCATAGTAATAACAGAAGAGCTCAAGCGGGTATTTTACGCGTCAGAAAAGCATATGGCTAGAAACCTTTGAACGCTGCAATATACTCCTACCACATATGATTCCTTAATATAGGGGATTACTTTGATGGAAGCAAGTCATATTAATCAAATAGTCGATTACCATAAAAACTCGAATATTTCCGTTTAAGGCAAGGAAACAATAAAATGGGTGAGTTAGTAGTTAAATTTCACTTTTTTTTTTAATTTTAATAATCGGTTGTGACCTTTGGACACGTCAAAATCGTTACTCATATGTGTATATATTACGTATAGTTATATTTAAATACCATAATTATAAATAAAAATATTTGCACGATAATTCAATTACCTTTAGTAGGGGTTAGTTTGAAAGGTAAAAAGTTGAAAATTGTCTTACAGCTGCGACCACTACTAGTAAAGCAATTGCTTTTGGAGTTCATTCAATAAATGGACGTAATAAACTGAAAATTCTCAACAATATATCACACAATATTCTAAGCAAGAGAATCGCATCTAATTGGTTTAAAAGCGTAGTCGTAAGCTACATAAGTGTGCCGAACAAGAACAGAATCATCAATATAATTTCATATACGAGAAGTAATTTAATCTTGTGATTTTTTTTAAATAAATTTTTAATTTAACATTACTGTAATTTGAACTAATATTTAATTTTATGTTCTTACTTTTTCTCTACAAATTAATTTATTATAAATTAACAGTTTTGAAAACTTGAACCTAATAATTTCCCTACTGGGTTTTCCAATCTCCTTGTTCAAATTTAGGTATACTACATACAGTGGCAGACAAAAGTCTACATACGTTGAATTGTTTCGTTGAATTGAAGGTCCAAAAGGTTTATTGGAAAATTTACCGATACAGTTTATTTCAATTATTTTCCCTTATCATAAAAAACCAACAAAAAATAATTTTTTAACATGAAATAGTAAATCCAACAATGACAAAAGTCTACAAACAGTACATACATAACTTATCTTAGCGCAAACACTTTGATTAATATCAGGTAACATGATCATTTTAATATTTAGTTGGTCCATCGTTCGCATGAATAACAGCTTGAAGCCATCGCGGCATCGAATCTACTAAATTTGTCAATTCTGAGAGAGTAATACTGTCCCAAGCTTCAATAAGACCTTCTTTGATTAATGTTGAACTGGAAATCTGATTTTTTCTAATTCCAATTAACATTGAAATCTGGGCTTTGTGGTGGTGTGTGTAGTTGCCTTGGAGCATGATAACACAACCAATCCTTAACAATGTGGATCGTGTGCTTTGGATCGTTATCCTGCTGAAAGATCCAGCCTGGGCCAAGCTCCAAACTGTCCACCGAAAGCTTCAGATTAGCTTCCAACAATGACTTATAATTTAACCGATCCATATTACCCTCAATAAAAACAAGCTTTCCAACTCCAAATGCCGCAACCGCTCCCCAATCTATTACGTTGCCGCCACGATGCTTCACTGTTGGTACTATAATTTTGGAGTTAATTGCAGTATTTTCTTTTCTCCAAACTTCTACCCTTTCAGGGCTTCCGAATGTATTAAACCTCGATGCTCGATGCTTTAGCGAACTCCAAGCGAAGTTTACGATTTTTTCAGAAATGAAAGGCTTTTTACGTGGCGTTCTACTATGGAAGCCGTTATCGTTCAGAGCTCTTCGAATTATTCTTGGATGGACACACTTTCTTGATGAGCTTGCAATATTTTCGGCTGATTTTGGAGCACTAACTTTAGGCTATTTTTCAGTGGATCCATTTTTTTCTAAGTTTTTTACAATGGTCTGTACCTTTTGTGGACTTAAGTTTAAAATTTTTGAAATTTCACCATACGATTTCTTCTCTTTTCTGTGCTGAATAACTAAGACTCGTACGTCAATGGATATTTCTTTTCACGGAACCATTGTTGATGCTAATGTGTTTATATCACAAGTAAATTCAATACTAGTAAATTAGAAACATAGTTAAAAAACTGCTAGTAAACCCGTGGTGTATGTAGACTTTTGTCAAGGACATTTTTGCGTTTTTCCTCCATAATTGTTTTATTTTATGTTAGAGAATGGATTTGTTTTAATATATATAATTAGAGAAGGATTTAAAATAAAACTGTATACCTACATTTGCCAGCAAAGTGATAGTACTTTCTACACATGGAATACAAGCGGTGTATGTAGACTTTTGTTCGCCACTGTATATGTATGTATTTACGTAAATGCTTAAAATAAGCATCGTATGTGCATTCCCTTTAAAATCATTGTTAAGTTCAGTGGCAAAAGTGTCAAAGCTATGGCCTAAAGATATTTGCCAAATTGGCAACGAAATGTGCCTCCCAAACAGAAAAAAATGTCACGTTCCTTTCAATAACTATGTCAACGAATAATTGTATTTTCTGTGCTGCGTGCAATTGAAATTTTTGTTTCTGTTTTGTTTGCCCAGTTTCTTAAACTTTGTCATCAAGCAATTTATTAGCTTAAGTCACTTAGCGTATTTTTTCTGTGATTTTTACCCGTTATTCGGAAAGCATGATTTTCTATCTTGCTTTACTTAAATAATTGGCAAACGATTTACGAAATATTCATGAGCGCATGTACATATTGGTAACGAAATATTTTGTTGATAAGCTAATGCAATTTATATGAATTAAATACTTTTATAATGAATTATACAATAATTTAGTATTTTTTTCACAGAAGTTATTTCCATAAATTTTCTATAATAACTTTATAACCGCTGAAGCGATTTTTCGCCGAGCTCCAACCCAATTTTTGTTATGCGTCTTAATCACAACAAGTGATGGATTTTTATGAAGAGCTTAATGTCAGAAATACACTTTTTTATAATTAATTTTCTACAACTTTAGAAGTGGATCCGCCAAGAAACCATGTATATAAAGCTTCGTAAAAAGCGTTGGAAATCAACACTTTGAAAAATGAATTAAAAGAAATTTTTGGCTTCACAGTGAAAGATTTAAGTGAAACTTAAAATTTATATAGTGTTTTCAATATGGAAATAAGGCTGTTTTTATACTTTTAATTAGTATTATATTTTAAGTTTTGATATTTATGTATAATTTGTTTTTACAGCGTATTGGTGTTCTTCGTTTATATATTTTTTAATAACCAGCCCATTTTCCAATGTGAGAGCTTGGCTCTTCTTCTTGGTAACAAATCTCGGAAGGGGTGGGTTACCGTCCATAATAATTGCATTTTTCGCCAAATTGTTGATTTATTTTTTCGAAATAAAAAGATCTCAGAATGGTGGAGATCAGATGATTGACTTGACCATTGCACGTGACTTTAGAACTACCAACCACTCCACTCCACTCCACCGGATAATTTGTCAATTGTCATTGTCAATAAATCATCAGTATGTGTGGACAGAATTCTAATTCTAAATTTCTCGTTCGTATATGCTTAATTGTGTAAATCAGTTTTGTCGAAGCTACGTGCATACATATATGTCATAGTGGTCCGATCTACATACCGAATTTCTTTCACATACATATCTCAAAAATAGAGAAACTAGTTTATTATTCAGGCTATACTCAATTCCTATTTTTGCGTTCACGTCGCGCACCCTAATAACGTGAGCAATCTTTTCGCAATACGCGGTAACCAACCCGTGTGGAGACTTGGATCACGGCTAAAGAGGGGGAGCTTTAGTGAAGCCCCTCTGACATATTCGTTTAAAGGTTCGCTGAAGTCTAGTTGCACCAGAGGCGCGGCCTCGAGTGGGCTAGTAATTCCTTCACTTCTCGTGTGGCGAGGTTTTGTGCTGGCTTTGGAACTCGCCTGTTAGAAACCAGCTCTAACGAAAAATTACAAAATCCTCGGATTGGAACTTCCAATTTCGAGTAGGACCACTGCAGACGTATTAAGGACACTGATTTAAGGGTATTTCACCTGAAATGTTCGGTCTTTTAATTGGGAATATGCTGATGCATAGCTGGTTGATGTCCTCGTAAAAAGTAAGGCTGACATCACCGCCATCCAGAAAATGCAATAAACGAGACAAAGACGGAAGAACATAGGTGTTTGTGACTTTTATTACAGTGATTTATGCTCACGCCCCGTTGCAAGAGCCCATTCATTGTGAATTGAGTAATGTAGTCATGGAAATATTTTATTTACTGAATTGGAGCACATTCAATTAATGCATGAAGAGGAATGAAAATAAAGAAAAGTAAAAGGTTAAGTAAACAAACTGATGAACTTCTTTAAAGTCAAAATTTGGAATATAAGATATACCCATATCAATATAAAAATAGTTTACTAAATCTGCTATAAACGTATATATTAAAAAATGAATTGTTTTATTTAATTTAAAATTAAATAAATTTTAATTTTTTTTTTAAATTAAAGCTATTCTTTGAAATGCTTAAAACAAAAAATATTCTTTTTGGTTATAAGTAAATGAGCTGTATTCAAAGGCCTTTTTTTGTTAGAAACATTATTTTTTTCATTGAATATTTTTGTTATACAACAAAGAAAAAATGGTACAAGTGACATTTGTTTCGGAGATCACCACATCTTTTCATCAGACTTCTTTTGCCAGGAATCGAACCGACGTATTCTGGCATCACAGGCGAGTGCTCTACCAACTGAGCCAACGCCTGCCATGTAATCTGTTGTTGTATTATTCAATTTTTTACTAACCAACAACTATTAAGTGCGCTAATATTTAGCCGCTATTTTTAATTAATGTTGGGTTAGCGAGTATTTTGCAATCCTGCATGCATTCAGGCATTAATAGTCTTAGAAATGTATATAAGTAGGATTGCTTGTCGGGTTCGACTTATATATTATGGATTGTTTAATGCGGCCTGTAATTGTCTTTGGCTATAAGTAAATAATATTATTATTTATTAGAGCAAAATAAAATGTATAACTTTGTTAAATGGTCAACGAATAATTGTAACTATTTCGAAACTATTTACTTCGAAATCGAAATTAATTTGACTGTTATGTCGATCGTTGCATACCAAAATTTTTCATTCCCTTTCTTGAGTGTTAATAATATATTTTTCTGTATAATTTATTGCGCACACACAATTCAATTAAATTTTATGGAAATTGTGAAAACGACATCGGCGTGCGTGAGAACGAAAAAAACAGTAAACAAACAATCAAAATCACATGGATTCTAACACAAAACCGCATCTTTTGATTATTGCGCCTTTATAACTGTTAATTAATGCTAGGAGCATTGATTTATTAAACTATATATTTTTAACATTTCATATCGTATAACATAGTATACATTAATTAATATTAGTTGAATGTGAAATCTATTTGGTTGGCACCGGATCGTACGAAGAGATTGACTTAGTTACTAATAGGTTAGACATACAGATAAATTTCTTGAAATTGCTCAGTCGATTCATTTTATAAAGACAATTACAAGCAAGTCATTGATACATACTTATTGAAATATTAAATTAAAGGTGATTCTGTTCAAAAGTGCTAAAAAATCATTTTGTTTAGTTCACATATATGTACATATTCATTGTATATACATATATACATCCATATGCATTTGCATACATTCGCTGGCGTTCAAGCGTTCGCTTAATTTCAATTAAATAAATTTACATAAATTACGTAAAAAATGTTTACGTATGTTCAAATTAATAATTGTTTGTGCCATCATTGTTTTCATACATATTTATGTATCTAGCTTGAAAGTATGCCAAATGATATTTCGTAGCGAAATCTCTTTATTTGAATTGATTTGCTTTCTTGCGATTTCCTATAATTTAGTGCATTGATTAATTGTGACTTTTGATTCAAATTTTTGCATATTTTTAAGTTTTGATTTATTTTATTTGGCACAAAACTGTTATTTAACCACAAAAAGTTTAGATACACTTGCAGAAATCGCATGGATTTCTATGAAAATAAATGTTTTTACTAGCCAAATAAAAAAGTAAATATTGACAACAAAAAATGTCCGCAGTTTTTTTGTATATTTTTGAAGAAAATGTTTCTTAATTGAAAATTAATTGTGATCAAGTGCATATTGATCATTATTATATATGACCCTTTGCCATTTTTCGATTATCTTCATAATCTCATCTGTGTAAAACAACTGTACTTTAGCGGCGAAGAACTTGGGCAAATGATTTTCAGCGGCTCTGCCATAACGATTTTTTTTTAGTAGTCTGCATTATATTAGGGGAGCATCAAAACCAACTAAACTTCGTCAATTTTGCTTGGTAATCAAAGATATATTTATGTATGTTTGAAGTAAACTGTTTAATTGTTGACAGTAGAGCTCAGAATTGAGCGTTTAACCTCTTATAATAAACGATTCCTTCCAGTCTCACCATAGACTCAGCACCCCTTTGTTAGGCGGCAGTTCCGGCTTTGACGTCATTTGTATAAGGTCATCATCCTTAGACCATGTTTTATTTATTTGATATTCTCGTATTTAGCCCATTTTTGTCACCCGTGATGAGTCGCTTCAGAAATCGTTCGATTTTGTCCCGTTTCAAAAGCGTTTTACTAATGGTAAATCCGTACCATCCAAACATCGAGCTTCTTTGGGTAACCAGCCTTTCTAAAATGATTTCAAATTGTTACCTGAGTGCCGCCTAATTCCTCCGTCATTTTTTGGCAGCTAGCAAGTCGGTCTTGCTGCAAAAGTTGCTGAATTTCATCAACTCTTTGAGTGGCTGGCCGACCAGAACTAGCTGGATCTTTGACATCAATATTTCCGGAACGGAATCGAGGAAACCACTCCTTTCATTAATTTTTAAATTAAAATAACCATCTAGTAACAAATAACCATCAAATGACTTAAATATTTAAGATTTTAAAGTAAGATATTTGGAAGAAAGAAATTGTTATGAAATGATAATATTAATAAAGAAATTTAATAGTTAGAGCACATAAATGGGGCAAACAAAAAAGTAGTGCTGAGAGGTATAATATACTTATATAGTATAAATATTTATTTGGTCTCAAATGTGCAGAATTCCAAATTACACTATCTTAAATGCTTTTATTTACGACCCAAAATCTCTAAAACTTTAAAAATACATCTGCGTACCAAAAATGTCTGAAATATCTCGAAAACAGAGGTATAAGTACCCTTAAAATATATAACCTCCGTACAACCGATTTGTTCAGATATAATGTTTTGGATACAAAATCAGCCCAAAAAACACTTAGGAGCTTGAAATTTGGTATTATATACACATATTATGAATTTCATATTGATAGAGAAAATCATCGAAATCGGAATACTATATCATAAAGCCCAGACAACCGATTTGCTTAGATATGAGCTTTTGGGTCAAAAAGCTGCCAAAGAAAACTTTAGGAGCATGAAATTTTGTATGCTATACAAGTATATACGAGGGTCGCGGTTCATATTTTGAGATTAGAGAACAAATACAAATCTTAATCATCGAAAATCGCTCTATTGAAATATTGTCCATTAAGATCAATATACTTTTGGATGCCTCTTCAGGTATCCAAGAATATTGACCTCTCATTTCAGTTCAGTGCCAAGTCCATAAGTGACTCATCAAATCGATGTTTTGAGTGTTGGAAAATGCAATTGTTTCGGTCGATGTGTAAGAGCATTGTCGTGGTGAAGAGTGAACCGCCTTCAACGGTTGGTTTTCCTAATTTCTTGAAAAACAACTGGTAAACAAATGAGTGTATACCACTCGGAATTTACTGCCCTGCGTTGTTCTAGTGGTGCAACATGTCCAATTTTTCCAAAAACCAGGCAACTACTTGCTTGGAAGTGCTTCGTGCGCGAACAACTTTTCTTGGATTCTGCTCATCTGGAAACCCCCATACAGCCGACTTCTGTTTACTTTCGAACTCATACGCGTAAATTAACAATTCACAATCGAATTACCGCTAAGGTATTTTTTTAACATTGCTCTCGACCAATCAACACTACCCTTTTTTTTTTTGAGCGATGGACAAATAGTGTTTAATCCAACGAAAACAATTTTTTTACAATCAAATGTTCATACACTGTTGAGTTTATGCTGGTCCCACTAATGCCTTTGTTTTCCCAACCTCACGATAGGTCAAATGACGTTCGTGCAATATCAGTTTGCGCACAACATCAATAATTTACGGATCAACAACTGTTTTTGGATGACCTTCACAAATTCGTCTTGGAGTTATTTATGACCTCGTTTGAATTTGAATTTTGAATGTTCGCGATTTAATTCCGTTTTTGGTCGAGATTAATATTTTATGTTATTGCCAACAACACACAACAAATCTCGAAATATAAACCGCAACCCTCGTACAAATAAATATTGACAAATTTAAAAATCTGTCAAAGGAGAAGCTAAGATCGGTAAATTAGGTTTTTTACAAATGTAAATTAAATGACACTGAAAGTCATCAATTTGCAATAAATTGGATATGTTCATGAAAGGTATAGAGACTTCGACTTAGCCGAAGACAGCACTTTTTTTGTCTAAGAAATCAACTACTGCGTAGTGTTGTATTTTTATGAGAAGCTTATTTATTTAATTCCAAAAAAAAAAACATTCGAAAAAGTTAATAACTCCCAGCCGTTTTTAAATGTTCGTCAGGACTCGAACCCATGACCCTCCACTATGTAGTAGTAACCACTACTTGCTATTACTATTTACTATTCAGATGAATTTACATACAATTTACCATGTCTTAATTTTTGAGAATTGAGAATACATTCTGGAATCTTATCGTACAGAAAAAAGTAACATATCGTTTATTAACTTTTGTGAAAATTTCAATTAAAAAATATATCTCGTAAAGGCATTAGGTTTTAATTTTACATGCTAGTAGAAGTAGATTCTTTCACCCTATGTTTCTTCTAAGAATTTTGTAAAGGTATCTGCACATCTGCTCTATACTGCACGTAAATTCAAATATAATATTTAAGCCCAAAATGCTATATGCACGAATGGTAGAAATCATTCGCCATATCAGAAACTAGCTATTTTTCTTGTTTCTTTATTAAGATTAATTTTTTTGTATAAAACTACTGAAACCTTTTATAGCTAGTTCTCATGATTCACGAAGTAGTCCACTCATTGTTCGGGAATATGATTATTTTTCTTTCATTTTATTTGACCCATATTGTTGTAATGTTTTCATATTCTGTTACCGGAGGGAGGATGGAGGATTCAAAATACTCTAGCAAAACAAACCATCTAATGTAGTTACATATGTATGTAAATATTTATTACGAGGAGAAGAGACAAGATAGCTGCAGGTGTTTTTTCCATAGCATATTTGGTATATAAAAATGTAATTATTGTTGTTTGTTGGCAAATGATGTAAATTTGTTGGTGAAATATATAGTATTTTTTCAGCGTATCGTAGATAAAAATAGATACAAGGACACATTTTGCGTCAATAGTATTACAAACACACACCGTAAAGAGTACAACTCACTACAACAACAACAAAAACTGTAATTCAAAAACATTCCTGCCTGTTTAACGTGAAAAGAGCAATGTATTACATAAATCGCAATACAAGAGAAAATGAAACTTAAAATTCCACCTCTACTTCATATTAGTGGAAGTAATACACTTTAGCAAGGCTTAATAATTGAAACCACTTGTAATTATCACTACGAAGTACATTTTAATGAGTGAAGTATATATTGTGCTAACATATGAAGAACACTTCAAAAATGCTCTCCACAAGAATTTTACTTTCACATTGCTTGCCATCTTTTCTTAATACTTTGCAAAGAGTTTATGAGCTTCCACTAAAAAACTTCTATAATGATTTCTGAATTCATATCATGCTGCACATCTACCAATTAGCAGGAGACTAAAAACAGTACTTCCGTTTGCAAATCTTCTTAATGGCGAGTACTGCAATAGTTTAGATCAATTATCAAAGGATTAAATGGATATCAATACCGCAAAGCTCTTTGAAGTTGTATATATTATAGTATTGAAATAAAAATAAAGAACTAAACATTAAAATAGCATGTATGAGCGGAATGTACTCATCAGTATCGTGTGTACATCCCTGCGTATACGTCACCTAATCTGTTTCACCAGTAAAAAATCGCGCAATTTTATTATATAACATCGAAAGTGGTGAATTTCTGGTAAAAGTTCTTGTTCTTGTGAAAATAAGTAAATATTTATTTTAATAATACCTACATAACATTTTTTGTTAAAATTTTACAGATATTAAAATCGAAATTCAAATTCAAATTCAAATTAAATTAAAATTTATAATTTTATTGACGGTCATTATTACATACTCATATAAAATATACATTGAATATTATACATTTACATACATTAAATGCAATCATTTAATTTTCATTAATTTTATCATATCATGAAGACATGGAAGGAAGGCAAAATGCTGCCACAAATAACGCTGCCAATGCTGTGCAAAATCCTAGTCCAAATGTTAATGCTTACACTACTGCAGCTTATAGATAAAACCCTGATGTTATGGCTTCTTCAAATATTACGCTTACTGGAAATTCATTGTGTTAGGTAACTTGCCTGTTAATCAAGAAGCTAAAGTAACATTTAGCGATTGCAGCGCGGGATTTTGTGGTGGGCAAAGTAATAGCCGTGTCGAATACTTTATTGCTGCTATACTCGTTTACAAAGATGCTAAAAAGGTTACTGATGACCGAGCTTTGGTTAGTCTCCTATTGCTCCTAGAAGGTTACGCAGCAAACTGGTGACAAGGTGTTAAAAATGAGACGAGGTCTTTTAATGATGCCATTAAACTGCTCAGAAAAGCATTCGGTCCACCGAAGCCTGATTGGCGTATATTTGCCGAATATAATTAGGAGAAACAAAAATTTTCTGAATCAACAGATGCTTTCATATGCAAGAAAATACAATTATTTGCAAAACTAAGAAAAAGACTAAGTGAGACAACAGTGTTAAATATAATTTATACCCAACTTCTGAAAGCGTAAAATCATTTCACGAGCTTCTAGACAAAGCAAGGGAAGCGGAAATGTTGATCATAGAAAATAAAGATGATGTAAGTACGAGAGAACTCCTGTTAAATCCGTTGCTGCTGTAAAGTTTGCTATTCGTTGTAAATATTGTAGTAGAAGAAACCATACCACTGAAAATTGCTACAAAAAAATTTAAATTGAAAAGAAAAACGCAATAATGGTGACAGAAACCAGGGTAAATTGTTACGGTAGTGCTGCTGCCGGTTATTATAGGTCTAATTATCAAAATTTCAATTGAAGGAACTCGGAAAACAGCTCTCAAAATCGTGGTTTTAATTCAGTGCAAAACACTCTTGTTGGTAGAGATGTACCCACCATAGGCATAAATGTAAACGGTTTAAATGGTGAGGCATATTTAGATACTGCTGCGCGTATGAGCGTTGCTAGTAATAGACTCTTTGAAAAGCTAAAGCAAATGGGCGTAGAGTTCCAAGAAGTATTTGCCGAAATTGTATTCGGCTGATGGCATACCTCGTAAGGACAAAGTGTACTCGGCAATCGTTGATATTTTGATTGGTCAACGTTATAAGCGCATTCGTTTTATATACTAATCAACTGTTAAAAGTAACAGAACACTGATAGGTATAGATTTTCTCGAGCAAACCGGCATCGTTATGGATTTAGCTCAGCGAACGTGGCTTTTTAAGGATAATCCCGCCACATTATTCGAGTTTAAAATGCATCCAATAAAATCTGAAGACTATGTAAAACTAACAGCGACAAATGAGCTAAATCCTGCCCGTAATTATGATTCTTTTCATTTTATGTCCTACTTTGAGAAAGCCAACTCTGAAGCATCAAATACCAAATATCCTGCCGTTTATGGATTATCAAACAACAGTGAAAACAATTCATTTCTGTCTATGAAAAAAAGCAAGTGCATTCTTTGAAATAAAATCGCACTTAGTAGCGAAGAACAGAAAACGATTTCAGAAAAGCTACTAAGAAAACAGAAAAATATTTTCAAAACCTGTGTAATGCCAATAGTGTATGTCGAACATTGCATTAAAACACAAGACCATCCCAATATTTTATATCAGCCATATCGTATTTTTCCAGCTATGTGATTACCCATTGTCAGGAAGGATTTACTTCACGCAGCTGAGGCTACTCATTATTCAATCGGTCGCACCACCAGTCGAATCTCACCCGCATTATTATTGGAAAGGTGTGCGCACAGAAAGTGCCGATTATATGAAATAGTGCTTAGAATGTAAGAAATATAAGCCTACAAACTTAAAGCCTGTTGGCCTACTTCAAACAATTTGTAGTAATAAAAGGTTGATAATGGTTGAAATTGACTTGCTAGGGCATCTCGGATCTGGATCCTCGTCGTTTAAGACATTTGCAGCAGATGGGTAGAGCTTTTCGCCTTAAGAGCTGCTACAGCAGAAAAGTGTGCAACAATCGTTTTGAATAAATTCATATTGAGGTACGGCGTTCCTATAAGTACACATTCGGCAATCGTTTACTCCCGTTCATCACCCAGGGGCAAATTAAATCGACAGTAAGAATAGAGATCTAAAACCCCAATTATCGATATATGTGAAAAAAATCATACAGAATGGGACACTGTTTATACATAAATGTACCTCACAATGCGCCGAGAACAAAGAATAAAACTTGAAATTCACCATGCTTTGAAAGTTATCGTTGAAGTAGAAAACTTCATACCGCAAATATGGCTCCTTTGATAAAATCAACCTCACCTCTTAAAATTGGCAATGAAGACGCAAGAAATAAAAACCTCGTTAACGGAAAGAGAAGACCACGACCCACTTTTAATATTGAAGACTAGGCAAGTGACGTGTAACGCCGAAATTTGCCACACGTCGAGATGGTCTGTATCCCATTATAGCAAAGAAAGGAGCATCATCATACTATACCGTCGCTTCGTTTAATGGTACTGACAATCCAATAGCAACACACCACGCAGCCAAGGTCAAGACGCAGGCCGACAAATGAAGAAAGTGAAACACAACAACAATAACGACAACAACACCGGGATGACATTACGACGAAGGAAGTTACCCCGAATGCTGAATGCTTCATCGGGAAATTAAAATCAAAATCAAAACTAAAGTTCAAATTCAAATTTAAATTCAAATTCAAATTCAAATTCAAATTTATATTCAAATTAAAATTAAAATTAAAATTAAAATTAAAACTAAAATTAAATTAAAATTAAAATTATAATGGTTTTGTAGGCATATCTGCTGCATTCTGTGCTGTCGGGATGTACTCAATGTCGATCTCATTGTACTTTTTTTACGAATACGCATCGACATCCGATTATTTTTTTGCCAGGTTGACGATCAGTTAGAGTCCAAGCATCACTTTTTATGAGGGAATCACTTTCCGCCTGCATCCCGGCCCTCCACTGCGAACTTTCACTAGATTTCATGGCTTCTGCGACTGATGTAGGATTTTCAACCGACAAATTTAAAACTTCAGGATAGTCAGCTATGTACTTTTTCTTTGGAGGACCCACCTTTCCAGTTCTACATATACGTGGTCTTCCACGCTTTCTTTTACCTAAAACTATCTCGCCTTCTTCACTCGAAACAGATTCTTCACTAAATTCTTCTTCTTGCTCATCTTAGCCTTCAACTTTTTCAATGTCAATAGCTCTCAAACTGTTTTCTATTTCTATTTCATTTTTGTTGTTTCTATTTTCATTAATTTTTTCTTCATTTATGCTTATTAATTCAATATTAACGTTTTCAGTTTCTTCCTTATCAATTTTCGGTAAAATATTTGCAAAAAATATTACGTCACGTGCTATTACGATGCCTTTTTTCACTGAATCATAAAGTATATATCCCTTTGTATGGTCAGCGTAACCATCGAATCGAACCTTTGAACCTTTGCAATCGAATTTCGATCTACCTGGTTGTTTATGTAAAACAACAGCTTCGCAGCTAAACACTTTTAAATGGTTGAAACTTGGTTTGTAACCTCGAAAACATACATAAGGCGTTTTATTTTTTAAATTGTATTTGGGCACCGATTTCTCATGTAAGCGGCCGTATTTACCGCCTCGGACCACAACGACTTTGGAAGGTTTGATGACATCAACAAACACCTTGCCATCTCTACTAATGTTCGGTTGGCACGTTCTGCCACCCCATCCTGTTCCGGCGTATAAGCCACAGTCTTTTGATGCACAATACCTTTAGCTTTTAAATAATTTTGGAATTTGGCGCTTAAATATTCGCGTCCGTTGTCACTACGTAGACACTTCACTTTGCCACCGCTTGTCTTAACGCTTCGAATGCCTTTTTCTTTAAAAAATTTACTTCAATAAAGCGGGAAAAATCATCTATAAAAGCTATGAAATAATTTGAACCGCCTTGCGACGTTGTACGCATTGGCCCGCTTATATCCGAGTGTATAACTTCTAGACATTTTGTCGATCTAACGTTGGTGTATTTACCGAATGCACTTCTTTTTATTTTGCAAATAGCACAAATGTCACAATCAAAATTTCTATAGTTTTTGAATACCAATTAACGCACCATATTCTTTACCGAGAGTGTATGCAAATCTTTATAATTTAAATGGCCGAAACGCCGATACCATTTTTCTATATTTTCATCATTCTTTTGTACGATTGAATTAATTTTTTAATTTTTAAGCGCACTAAAATTCATGTGAAAAACTCCGTTATACATTCTCGAGACGAACACTAATTTATTTTCTTTCGTTTTCACTATTGCTTTATTGTTTTTAAAATGCACCTCTTTACCATTACTGAGTATTTTGCTCACTGCTAAAAAATTGTTCTTTAGTTTAAATTATATCCACCAACAAAATATCACCAAAATTGGATTTGAGCAAAATCTTTCCATCTCTCTCTGCGTGTACACCTTCTCCAGATGCTAAAAATACCTTTTGAGTAGATTTGCGCAAAGAATTGAATAATGAGATATCACTGCACAAGTGAGATGATGCTCCGCTATCGAGAATCCAGGTGTTCTCACCACACGATCTTTGTAAGTTTGAGTCACATAAATTAAGTACAGTTGGAAGTTGTGATCTTTTGCGTTGCGCTTTAATGTGACCTCTCTTACCGCAACAATAACACTTCACATTGGGCATATTGCGCTTGATATTCTTCGGTATTTTATTATTGCGATTGTCACGCTCATTGGAAATATTCGATGACTGATCACTTTTCTCTGGCCTTATATGGTAATCAGCGGAAAAAACTTTTTCGGCTTTAGTAAACTGTTGACTCGTCTTCGCTGTTCTTCCAATAATTTTATTTTTAAAGCTTCCATTTTCGGCAACGTGTCTCTGTTTTCAATTGCTATTACGAAGCTCTCTAATTCATCTGGTAGACTACACAACAATAATATGCAAACCAGGTCATCAGGTACAGTTATGCCAATTTTACTAAGGCTGTCGACGATCGAGCAGAATTCATTAATTTAAAGCGCAAATTTTTCCTAAACTGCACCAATTTTTTTAATAAATTTACCTTTCAAGCTGGACCATCGGCATAATAGAGATCGATTAAAAGAATCCAAGCTTCTTTCGCCGTTTCACACTTCTTAACGTGAATTAATTCTGATGGCCTTACGCATAGATGTATCATTGCCAATTTCTTTTGGTCGGCAGTCTTCCATGCCCTTGCTTCTAACTCTGAAGGTTCCACCTTAGGATTTTCTTCGATCACGTACCACAAATCTTGAGTTACCAGCAAACACCGCATCAAGAGCGACCACGTAGAATAATTCTCGCCATTGAGATTTTCTATATTTGTTAACGAGGAACTCATTTCGCGTCGTAACTAACTTATTTAATCAAACCAAATCGACCAACAACAATTTATTTGAAAAACGATACTATTGAATTTTAAAGAACCACGTGATCTGGGCCCATAACCCATGTAAAATGTTGCTGTTAGATATTAGAACACAACCGTTTGCTCTAAGTTCATTTATTCAAGTATAAAGAAAATGCAATGTGAATACTATACTAAACGTTTGTACTAAAAGTTATATCGTATTTGGGTTGCCTAAGTTGCATTCTTCAGCTAGGCATTTTCTAAAATAGAATAAAAATTAAAAATAAAATCAAAATTAAAATTAAAACTAAAACTAAAATTAAAATTAAATCTGAAATTAGAATTAAAATTAAAATATAGAATTAAAAAAATTAAAATATAATTAAAATTAAAGCGGTTGAAGTATTTCAAGTAAGCGCAAATCAACTATATACTCATACTAAGCATGAAATAAAGGGACATATGCACATTTAAATAAGTGTATTTTGTTGTTGATGTTGTAATTTATTTACTTATTTCAAATATGCTGTTATTGCAGTCCTTGCTTGTTTTCCCATGAAATGAAGGTTCGTGTCAAGCAAATAGCATAGTTTATTAAATTGTTCGTACCGAATGGTAAATATAGTAAAGTTTAAAGGATACGTGTCCTTGCACTAAATGAGCGAAAAGTTCAATGTGTAGAAATTACAGGATGTTAGAGACCAAACAAATTTAAACAAAATATTAAATTAACTTTTGTAATTGCTATCCCACCTCATAATATTAAGCCCTTCGATTGTATTGCTGGCATGAAATAAAGGCTCCTCACAAAAATCCATCAACTGTTCGGAGACGGCGTAGTATAAATTGTAGCTTCCTCCATTTGTTAGAAAAAACATTAAACATTAATTATATATATGGATATATTTAAATATCAGAAGAGGAAATAAATATTTACTTCAAAATCTTGCCCCTGCGGGGGTCGTCATCAGAATGGGACTCTCTAATTCGAAAGATCTGAAAACCTACCTCTTCTTACTTTGGCTCACCTCTAAGCGGATGTTTGTAGGCTAATCAGAGGATATTTGGTCTAAGGCCGGAAGTCGTGAGATACTTTAGCCATATGTAAAATAACACAATCAAAGAATTTCACTACCTACGAGATCTTCTATACATGGTCCCATCCACCGCTTCTAGGGTTATTTATTTGTTGAATATTTAAATTAAATGTGCAGCATGATTTTTAAATCAGTATAAAATGTCCATATTTCAACAAGAATTTAATTATTTTTACAACTTTCTTACTACTTTTTTACTACTTTCTTAGGAGTAAGCTTCTTTAAAACTCTTATATTCTTCAACAATGTATATAGTTGTAAGTTCAATTTTGAATTTAAAACTCTTCATTGATCTACAGTTTTTTAATATTTGTTAGAATATATGAGATGTAAAAAACGACTAAGTAAAATATTAACATAACTACTTTTTCACTCCCTTTTGGATACACTTTCACTGCCTTTTCACAAATCGGGAAATATTTTATCCCCCTTTCACTACTTTCCAAATGCAACCGTTTGTAAGGGAGTTCAGAACTCACTTATCACTATTTATCCAACCTGTAATTTAATTGAGTTATGCCTTTAACATTATGTATATCATTTAGAATAATAGAATCTCTAGAAAGTGTTCTTTGCTTTCATCGAAGTGTTTTTTTTACAAAAATCTTTATTCTTAAACATTTATCATCTTCATGAACATTTAAATAATATAATTTAATGCAAAATATTTGCATATATTTACAAGATATACAATTTCTAAAACTCTTGTATTAACTCTGTATTAAAAATGAAATGCCTTTGTTAAATATGTGCACCAGTGCGTATACGCACTAACTATACAAATGAATTGATGATGAAAGAAAGCATAAAGCAAATAATCGTTATTCAATGGGCTGAACTTTAAATATGCAAAAGATAAACAAAGACAGCAATGACGGAAATATAAAGCTGCTTGCTTAACCTAAACAGAAAAGCGTGAAAAAACGAAATGACGCAACTGCAACAAAAGCAATAAAAAAGTTATTGATAAAATAAAAATTACTTTCCCAACGATACCATCTAATGAAATTGGCATTAGAAGCGATTGTTATTACACAATGAACGCTTTTTTACGGCTAGGCGTCTACCATGCATGTGTACATGTTAAAAATCAATAAAGAATCAAATGCCGCTAAATTTCGATGATTATTTTATCAATTTGGACGACTTTTTTTAGTCTAACTGAGATTACGGTATTTTTAATTTTTATACAATAATATTTTATCAGTTCGCATTTTTTCGATTACTTTTGCACGTGCCGTTACACACCAATATATATGTATACGTTTTCTGACCATTCAAACCACGATTGCACGTGCAACCGGCATACAAAAAAGCCGGCGGCACATTTCACTTACATTTTATGTTTGGACATTCGCATGTTCTATACACATACATACATATGTCTACTGTATTTCCTTAATACGTTTTATTTTCATTCTTCAATTCACTGTTGTTTGTGCATTTTTAACCTTTCTTTAGGATTATATGTTTATAAATATAAAATGACTTATTGGATTGTTATGTGCATATGCACGAGTATGTGTACATTTACTTGCATATAAGTATTTAAAGATGTACATACATATACATATGTATAAGTTTGCTCACAGGATTTGTTATATATATTTTTTTCTCCCTTCGATATTTCTATTTCAAACTATTTGCCAAATAAATATTACTATTCACATATCGAAACGTTTTTAGTACCATATTTATGCAAAAACCAAGTTACATTCATTACATACTTATAAACATATAACATACACATGTATACATATCAAATCGGCTCTGTTACGATGTTTTCTGCTCATATACATTATTCAAATATGTCTGTATGTAATTTATTTACGATATTTGTTTGGCTTTTAATGTTAATGCAAAAAAATTCAAAACTAAACTGAATTGTTGCACACTTCCGCGAATGCGGAAAAGCTGTGCCGTCAACAGTTTCTAAAATGTTTCGATTGCCAATTTTTTACACGACGTCAGGCGGTAGTTTCTTACTTTGTTTTTGTTTGAATATTCTTAATTTGATTTTTGCTTTTATGTTGTTTCTTTTGCTTTTTCTGAGATCTCAGCATCTGCATGTACATCAGGAGTGTTAGCCCAGCAGAAAAGGAATTCAAGTAATGTTTTTATTCCATTTCTTTGTAGTCCTATTCTGACTCATAAAGCCATAAGAAGTCATACGAAATGAAATGCCAAAGTTTTCTTGGTTGAAAATTAAATTTTAACAATACATATTGACCGTTATTATCTTTTACAATTTTACAGGTAGCTTCATAATTCATAAAGTGTAGACCTTCTGTGGTTTATCGGCGAAGAACTTGTCCAAAAGATTTTCATCACCTGTTGTTGTGGTAGCGGCAATACGCCAGCCCCGTCTAGGGTCTGGCAAGTTTAGTCTCAGTCATCGAGGTCCTCTAACGGGAGGTCCAGGAAACGTGTTAAGTGGGCATGCAAAGAGGTGGTTAGTGTCGTGCGGAGATTCGTTGCATGCGGGACATGTGTTGGGTATGTCAGGGTCGAGTCTGGATAGGTAGGAGTTAAGCCTGCTACAGTATACAGAACTTAATTGTGCCAGTTTACGCGGGTCTCACGAGGTAGCTCGAGCTCTTGTTCTGCAATGGATGGTGATTGGACTCCAAGAACACCATTCACGGAAGAGAGTTCACGAAGGTGTTAACGGACCCTCGGTGAAAGGTGTTGATGGCCTGTCTGTGCGCCGTCCTGTCCAGCGGGTAGTCAAGTACTTCCAAAAATGCCTGTTGGGATGATCCATCCCAGCAGATGTTTCTTACACAGCATAACATTATGCTCCTTAACTGGGTGCATGGATGTTTCTCTGTGTAAGTGGTGCTCCGGCGCCATCAGGAGGTTTCCCGTCACAGTCCGAAGGGCGGTATTCTGGCAAGTCTGGAGCTTCCTCAACTGCGTCTCGCTAGTCCCCGGCGTCCAAATCGTCGCAGCATAGTTTACGACCGGCCGGCCAATTGTCTTGTACATTGCCAGCAGCGTTTCTTTGTCTTTCCCCCAGGTGCTACCGGCTATCGATTTGAGGATTTTGTTGCGGCTTTGTACTTTGGTGACAATTGCAGTCGTATGCAGAGTGAAGGAGTGCAGGTTATTGGATGTGACTCTCAGTAACTTAGGGTTGTTCGTGGTCGGAATTTTTACGTTATCGACCTTCATATTGAGTTCAAGCCGGTACTCCTTGGTCCAGCTGGTGAAAAGGGTGGCAGAGGATTTCGCGGGTTGTAGGGGTAAGTGTCGTGCAGTGAAGAAGTTGGAAAGGTCGGCGAGATAGCAGTTTACTTTAGAACAAAGACTCCTGGTCAGACGCTAAAATCGAAAAGTCATCGGCATATGAGATCAAAGAGACGCACTCTAGTGGAGGAGGAAGCCTCGAAATGTAGAAATGAAACAGCGTCGGGGAGAGGACACCACCCTGCGAAACCCCTTATTTAATTTTCCGTAGGTTTGAGGTTTGACCTCGAAAATCAACCGATGTTCGTCGACCACTCAGGTAGTTCATATTCCACCTCTTCAACCTAGGCAGTAATGAGGAATCCTCAATGTCCGATAGTAGCACTGAATGATTAACCGTATCGAAAAAATTCGACAGGTTCAGTGCTACTAGAACAGTTCGCGCACAGGGTCGATTTTGGGCCTTAACCTGAGTGTGTATGGCGTTAAGTGCAGTTGTGGTGCTGTGTACTTTCCGGAAGCCATGCTGATGTGTAGCTGGGCTCAGATGTTGTGTGAGAGACGGGAGCAGCAAGGCCTCATTTGTCTTCGCTACTGGGGAAAGGAGAGATATCGGACGATAAGATTATCCTTTATTTGCGGGTTTCCCCGGCTTTAGTAGTGGGACCACTCTACCCAGTTTCCACACGTCAGGTATAATTAGAGTGGTCAAATACAGATTGATAACCATAGTGAGACAGTCTGCTGGGCCCAAATGTTTTAACATCAGCATGCTTATTCCGTCGGGGCCGATTGATTTGGAGGCTTCCGCCTTCCCAATAACCCCCTGAACCTCTTGTCTGGGAAAATCAAGCGTCGCGCTGGTGTTTGGCAATTTGCGCAGGCTGCAGTATGAATAGCCAGCTAAAATAGCTCACGCACCTCTTCGGGTCCGACGAGGCGTGATCACCGAATGAAATTTCCACCCGATGATCACGTCTCGTCGAATAAGACAACGATTTGACTGTTGCCTTGAGATTGGTTACCCTTACCACTTGTTCCGCTTGTGGATATTGACCTTGTTCTGAATCTCGATGTTGAGTTTCCTAATACGGGGGTCACCGAGATCGGCCAGGCGTAGCGTGTCGCGCCTTGCCGCTAAAACTGCCTCTTCGGTGGGGAAATGAGGACGGATTTCCGCAATACGACCTGCTGGTATGAAGCGGGCGGCAGCAGACACGACATTTGCGGAATGTCTTTTCTGCGGTGAGGACGTTGGTGGGAGTGGGAAGAGCACTGAAGGCGTTTTCAGCAAATTCCGTAAAGCCGGGTCAGTTAGTTTTGTTGAAGATAGCAAAATGTCCGGTGGTCCACGGAAACGAAGTCGGGAGGCCTGTCAATCGAGACGATTATGGGCAAATGGTCTAATGCGAGTGTCAGCATAGGTCGCCAATCTATGCCGTTTATCAGACCAGCGCTAGCTATTGTTATATCTGGCGGGCTATGGCAGTTAGTTTCTCACAATCCTGGTAGGGGCTTCGTCGTTCATTGTGCAGAATGTCGAATCGTCTACCTGTTCCGCTAGCTCCATTCCTCCACGAACATTTGACAGGCAGGAATGCCAAAGATCGTGATGCGCGTCACCCAAAACCAAATGGTCGCCTCTGAGTAGCGCACCTATATTATGCCGCTATCCAACTTTCTTATTATATTATAGCCAGCCCGGCTCAGAAGATCTGAGCGGGCACTCAGTTTTGTTTCTTGGATCGCAGCTATTGGCAGGTGCTCCCGGTTCATAAAGTCGACTATCTCGTCGATCTTTCCTTGGAGTCCATTGCAGTTAAATTGTATGAGTCTGAAGTGTCTCGGGGGAACGTTCGTAACACAGGGGGTGAGGGAGTTGTGCATGGGTCTTGATTGTTGCAGCTGTATAACGCATTGTGTTAGTTGCCGCCCATTAGTGGTGGTCGGCGGCTGTGTAGTATTTACAAGCGAGGGCAGACTCCTACAGCAAGGGGCAACGAATGCATTACTCCACTCACGAGTGGTGCGCAGACCAGAGCACGGCCGAAAGTGGCACCAACCAGTGCATGAGTGGCATTTCATTCTTTTTGAATAAGGTTGGGAGTCATGCTGCGGGGAGCTCCGGCGGAGTTACCCAAAGTTTGAAAATGTGCTGAAGGTACTGCCGTGTGGGCTAGAGGCGCAACTGGGCGCTGGCAGCATGGGGCTCCAACCATTGCACTGATTACATCTAATCGAGGTGGAAGAATGGTGGAGTCCTCTTTAGCCCACGCAGCAGAAATAATCCGTGGGACCAGGGTTGGTTTCTACGCCAGCCCTGATGAGAAGGATTTGGAGCAGGCCTGCTGCGAATTGTTGCTCCATTGATGACCTTAAACTAAAATTTCCTGATGACCTAAACGGGGCTAAGTCGCCGAAAGGGTGACAGCCCTTGGCCGGATAAAATCCGGATCAACTCTAGTGCGTACAACCGGCTGTCGTGGGTGTTTTAGTAGACGCACTAGCTGGAGCATCAGTAAATGCTACACACATAGCGATCACTGGGCTATTATGATAAAAGTCGATGAACCGCAATTGAATCAGATAACAACCTATGGGGATTCGCATACAAGTTGGTGCCCAAAAAGCTATAAAAAAAAAACCATTCACGACCTAAATGCCCAGAACTTCTCAGAAGTATAGCTGATAAACTATTTCCTGCACATGAGCTTGTGTAAAACATAAAGCTCCCTTAACTGGCGCTACTATCCCACCATTAATCGAAGAAAAAATTTCAGAAGGAAGGGGAAATTATCCAGCAACAAAGCACCCGGAGCAGATGGTGTACCAGATTTGGACATGACTTCGCCATCGACCTATCGTACCCTTTCTTTTCTTGCTTGGAGGTCCACGCATAATGCATTCAATAGCGCAAGCTGTGTTCATATAATAAACGCGCTAGAGCGCTTCAACGTCCCGCCGTACCTGCTCAAAATTTTAACAAAGGGCTGCCACAGGGATTTGTTCTGGGTCCTATATTATGGAACGTTATGTATGATGAAGTGCTGCGGCTATCAGTCCCAGAGGGAGTAACAAGATGGAAGCCGTTCATATTAGCAGTCGGAAGAAAGTAAAGAAAATCCAGTTGAGAGTTGGTGATTGCATTATTGTATCAAAGCCATGCGTCAGATATCTAGGCGTCATCATTGACCACCGCCAAGCTTTCGTGACCACCTCAAATACGCAAATAATAAAGCCGCAGCAGTCACCACTGCCTTAACTAGAATGATGGCAAACGTCAGCGGACCGCGGCAACAAAGCAGACAGCTCGCTGGAGTAGTGAAAGCCATCATCCTTTATGGCTCTACGATTTGGTATTCGGAGTTGGAAACAGAATCCTACGTCCGTGACGTTAGGTCCACTTACCGTCGATGCACCCTTCGTGTTTGCGCTGCTTTCCGCACGGTATCAGAGGAAGGAGCGTTAGTTATTGCCCTGCTATTTCTCTTCGATATTGCAGCGCGGAAACAAATCGCGCTAGCGAAACTAAAACGTGAAGAACGAAACAGCAGTATCAAGAACGCCGAAAGGCAGCTGTCCATAGCTCGCTGGCAGAGAAGATGGAATGACGGCGCTAAGGGAAGGTGGACTCACCATCTGATACCTGATCTGGTGGTACAGCTAGGAAGGAAGCATGGGCACGTGAACTTCTATTTAACGCAAGTCCTCAGTGGCCACGGGTGCTTTAAAAACTATCTTCACCGCTTTGGCCATGAACCGGACCCATACTGTGAACTTTGTGGTCCAGAAGTCGTAATCACCGAACGACAATCACTCAATCTTCATCTGCTCCCGCTTTGTAGGTCAACGGCGAAGACTAAACGAGGTTGTCGACATAAATGTAACACCTGACACATTAATTAAATGTATGCTGGAAAGCGCAAATGTATGGAATGCAGTTAGAAGTATTATAGCCGAAATAATGCAGCATTTTATGGGGCGAGCAGCAGAGGCGAAAACGCGATAACAGCGTACCATCGACGGACACTCATATTACTAGGTAACTTACGTACGTGGTACATAGTGACGAGTACTAAAACCAGGAAGGTTGAACAAAGATAACGACGGACGATATCGACTCAGACTAGTGAGCTATTACCTCAAACGGCTTCCTGGCGAAATACTGAAAAGTAGTACCAGGGGTTACCGTACGGGGGGAGATGGTTATATTAGGTTAGAGTCTCACACTGGCGGGGTTAACCCTTTCGATGCTTTCCATCTCCACATAAAAAAACCACTTTGCGTGGTCTCTCTCACCTTTATCGGTATGCCTGTATATGTGTTTCTCACTTTATAATTATCATAAGCACCGATTCCAAGCTCACTATATGCATCTTCAGATGCACTGGCATATTTTTCATTACGTATAAACGTTGCACAAAGACTATTGTAGCTTTTGATATTTCCTTTGAAAGCTGCGGCCGGCGAGTGACGCTTACTTTTTACATCATTTTTAGAACGCGTAGATCGCCGCTCCTTTCTCCTGCTGGTATTTTTTCTCTATCGCCCTTTTGGCGAAAGCAACGGAGCCAGAGGCGCTGTGTACGGTAGCTCAAACGCGACTGCCGGCAAATCGCCTTCATTAAAGAAAACAAGACTTGAAACGTCATCGGAGTTGAATAGTTGGCGCTTTTCTTCATCATTCTGGTTATCGGCAGTTACACAATCTTTGCTGGCTTGGGCCGATGGTGTTGTTGGTGGGGTTTCCAGTGATGCAGTTGTCTTAGACGAATATAATACATAAGATTCATCGTTTATTAGTGACAACAAATGTCCAATGTCCAGAAGCTGTATTTGAATTTGTGCCGAAAACATCCTCTTCGCCAGTTTCTATAACACTGTGCAACAGGATTCTACGTAATTGATGACCAATTGGAGATGAAACTTTATCCCTTCCATATCAAAACCTCATACTGGGTTTTTGGCCTATAGGTCTGGTTTCATTTTTATTTTTATTTAAAGTTGGCAACCCTGTGTATAAGAAAAGTTGATTAAAACTTGATCAAATGAAGCAATTTTAGATGGTTTTTTTATATATCGCTTTTTTTTTGGATCGAGGAACTCATTTTTGACATTAACTTTTACCTAAATCTTACGATAGGTGGCGCTGTCATACAATTTTTATTTTATTTTTGATAGTTTTTATGCAAAAATAGTATTAATATATGTAGTTTTTTTTACCAATCACAATTTCTGTGAGTTTCGTGTCAGCTCTCTTGCAATACCATAGCAAAAAAATAAATGTTTGCGAAAGTTAGCGCTTTATTGCTATGTTTGCGGTAATTTCAGCATAGCAACCAATTTGATTGGTATAAGTGTTAGTGCGAAAGAGTGGTATGAACATTATTTTGGGATGCCGGTTGTTCAAGACGTAAATTGGGCTCCCAAAGATATATGTAGAACCTGCTACGACGACTTACGTCTCTGGGTTAAAGGAATAGAAAAATCGCTGAAGTTTGGTGTTCCGATGATTTGGACTGCTCCAGGTAAGTTTATTTTATTTAATGTGTTGAATCTATGTACTCATCCAGAATGGTTGTGCATTCAGGTGAGCATAGTGAAGCGAGTTGTTATGTGTGTTTGAATGATGTATGTTGGAAACACCGTCACTGGCTAATCTCTTCGTGTAAACTCATACTTGGTTTTCAGGCCGCACAA
Source organism: Neoceratitis asiatica (assembly GCA_030068015.2). NCBI lineage: Eukaryota > Metazoa > Arthropoda > Insecta > Diptera > Tephritidae > Neoceratitis > Neoceratitis asiatica. The sequence goes on from CM061529.1 coordinate 31,008,826, forward strand.
TAAGCCTATCAGGCAACGCTGTAACTTTGTTTGTTTAAGCGCAACTAGGTAACCCTATTTTTGCTTCCTTCTACATATTACTTCCTTTTTTGTAAAATTTGATCTCTTTCGGAAAAACGTGCGGTTGGGAAAACCAAATGTGAGTATACTTAAATCTAATAATGAATTTTTAAATATAATTCTAATTGTAACTTTTTTTTTTTGAAATAAAGTTTTTAAAGTCGTTTCACGCACTGATAAAACTGGTAGAACCAACAATCTTTAAAAAATTTGTCGTACGATTTGCCGAAATTGAGGTTAGAAACACCTGTTTGCCTACTGCAATAAAGTCCATCAAGTATGGTGCGCACGATAGTAAGATCAGTAAATTGTGCTGTATGTCATGAGCCGGAGAACGAAGAAATGGTCCAGTGCGACGTGTGCGATGAGTGGACACATTTCATCTGTGCAGGAGTCTCTCAAGATATTGCGGACAAAGAATGGAGTTGCAAAAAGTGTGCGGCAGCAACGTCAAACGCATCAAAAATACACACTACACTAAACGAGCAATTAAGCGACCATGGAAAGCAAGACCACGATAAGGTAGGTGGAACGGGTGATAGGGCAAGTAAGCAGGGCTCTGCGAAATCGAAACGCAGTATGAATTTTGAATTAGCTCTTTTAGAGGAGCGAAAAAAGGCAGAGCTATTATACTTAGAGCGAAAATATGAAATTATGAGGAGATATGAAAGCTCAGAAGAATCAGACGACGACATTAATCTGAATGCGCTGAAAGTGCATCGCACCACTGAATGGGCGAATGGCAAGGGTCAGGGCGATGTAGGTAGGGCTAATGAAGGGCGGCTTGGAACAGGTGCTAGGCACGATAGGGTAGTCATAGGCAGAGGGCGCAACGAGGCGCAAATGCAGGCACGCACAACGTCAGACGCAAATGCTGGAGGCTTGAATGCACAGCAAATTAGTTCGCGACACGTGGTGCCAAAAGATCTCCCTGTGTTTAGTGGCAAAGCGGAGGAGTGGCCTCTGTTTCTGAGCAGCTTTCAGAATTCCACGCGACTTTGTGGATTTAGCCACGATGAAAACCTGCTTCGTTTGCAACGCGCTTTGAAAGGTAAGGCACTTGAGTACGTTAGTAGTAAACTGATGATCCCCGAACTTGTACCCGAGATAATTTCTACACTACGGATGGTTTTTGGTAAACCAGAGCACATAATAAACAGTCTCTTGGGAAAGCTACGCTCGTCGGCGCCTTTTAATGTAAATAAGCTTGACACTCTCATAACTTTCGCGCTTGAAGTAAAAAATGTAGCCGCTACTATGGAGGCATCAGGGCTCCAGTCGCATATGACAAATCCTGTATTGATACAAGAACTAGTTGAAAAGTTGCCAGCTCAAATGCGCTTACAATGGGCAATGTTTTCTAGACCATCTTTAGACGCTACTCTGAATGCGTTTAGTGATTGGCTTTTCGACTTGGCAGACGCTGCCAGCAACGTTACATCGGTAGTTTCTGCTAGCAATCCTGAGTCGGAGAAACGCAAAACTCATCGGGTAAGTGTTCATGCTGAGGAGAAGAATGCTATCAGAGAATTCGCAGAACGGGTTAAACCCAAATTAGCATGCTATTTATGCAATGAAGCTCATGTAATTTTAAAATGCGATAAGTTCAAAAACTTAATTTACGATGAAAGATGGAATGAGGTGCGTAGGTTGCAGCTTTGTAGGTTATGTTTACGAAAGCACGATGCGAGAAGCTGTCGTGAGAGAAAAGCATGCGGCGTAAACGGTTGCACCTACAAGCATCACCCGGTTTTACACAAAACCTTCGATGTTCAAACAGCGGTTGTGGCTCATCACAAAGAAGTATGTAACACGCTTTACCGTGTGGTACCGATAACGATCTACGGAAGAGGCACTTCATGCGATGTTTATGCTCTTTTGGACGATGGATCCGGGCCAACCCTAATTGAGAAAAGTGTGTTGCAACGTTTGCAGGTGCAAGGTGGTAAGGCTGATCTATGTCTTAAATGGACAGACGGAACGGTACGTGTACAGCGGGACTCCGATAAAATAGATTTAGATGTATCGCCGCGTGGGAAGCAAAAGAGACTTACTCTGCGTAACGTACGCTCCGTGGATGCGCTTGATCTTCCACTCCAAACAATGGATATTACGGAGCTTGCAAGAGTACATAAACATCTAAGGGGAATTCCAGTTGAATCATACCGCAACGTTGTGCCACAATTGATAATTGGATTAAGCAACAAAAATGTAATGATGCCACTAAAGTTTCGAGAAGGCAAAGCGCATGAACCAGCTGCAACCAAAACCCGCCTTGGGTGGACTGTGTATGGTGTCGTAAATAACGACGTACAACCGAACGTTGATAACATGCAGCTACATGTTTGTGAGTGCGATGACGACGTAGCCTTGCAAAAGTTAGTTACAGAGTACATGTCTCTGGAGAAAAATTGTGATGCAGGCAAAAATAGTCAGCTACACAATACAGAGTTAAATGATATGCAAGGTAACGTTGAACGTAAGGAAGAACATTTCGTAGCAAAACTGCTATGGAAGTCGGGGGGCACTACTATGCCAGACAACTATCCCCTGGCCTTGCGTAGACTCACATGCTTTGAGAAAAAATTAGAATCGTCTCCTGATCTTAGGATACTTGTAAACGACCATATTCGCTCAATGGAACAAAAGGGATATATTCGCAAATTAAACAAAAGTGAGATCGCCGCGTATCATCCTCGGAAGTGGTATTTGCCGATATTTGCGGTACGAAACCCAAATAAACCACAGAAGGTCAGAATAGTGTGGGATGCTGCTGCGGAATATAAAGGCCTCTCCTTGAATTCATGCTTGGACAAGGGTCCAGACTTATTAACCTCTCTCTTTGATGTTTTACTGAAATTTCGGATAGGGAAGATAGGGTTGTGTGGCGATATCAGCGAAATGTTTCACAGGGTGTACATCGATGAAGAAGATCAGCACTCGCAGCGTTTTCTGTGGAGAAGCTGTGAGGTGGCTCGCCCACCAGATGTTTTCATGTTGTTAGTAATGAGCTTTGGGGCAAGCTGTTCGCCATCTTTAGCTCAAGTTGTAAAGAATCAAAACGCTATGGAGTTCGCCGATACGCACCCAAGAGCAGCTAAAAGTATTTTGGAAAGGCATTATGTCGATGATATGCTTGACAGCGTCGATACTATTGAAGAAGCGGTTCAATTGGCTACGAGTGTTCGTACAATCCATAAGCATGCAAATTTTCATATTCGAGGTTGGCTATCCAACTCCAAAGAGGTTGTCGAAGCTTTGGGAGAAGCAGGAGATGTACGCGAATTTTGTGGCGCTGCCAAGCGAGTAGATCAGGTAGTTGAAGCTAGTAAAGTGCTAGGCATGTGGTGGCAGACGTCTGATGATACATTCACATATAATTTGAAATTTACGAAGGCCAACGATGAGATTCTCCGAGGAGCTAAGCTTCCAACAAAGAGGGAGCTGTTAAGACTGCTGATGTCTATATTTGACCCATTGGGGTTACTAACGTTTTTCTTAATCGACGCAAAAATTATGCTCCAGAAAGTCTGGAGAAGCGGTATTGGATGGGACGACTCTATACCGGAGCAGTTGTCAGGTGAGTGGATGAGGTGGCTATCCTTCCTTCCGCAAGTCCAAAACATGAAGGTGCCTAGATGCTATTTCAGTGTAGCAAGCAGCCAAGCAAGCAATATCGAGCTGCATGTGTTCGTAGACGCCGGTGAAAACGCATACGCTGCGGTAGCCTATCTGAGGATCGAGACAGGTGAGGATGTCGAAGTATCGTTGGTGTGCTCCAAATCTAAGGTTGCACCATTGCGCCCTGTATCTATACCACGAATGGAGCTGCTCGCTGCGGTGATGGGTGCGAGGCTAGGAAATGCGGTGGTAAAAGCGCTCGACTGCAAAATCGATCGTGTGCATTACTGGACGGACTCCAAAACTGTTCTATCGTGGTTGCGCTCCGATCCTAGAGGATATAAGCAATTCGTTATGTTTCGAGTGGGAGAAGTGCAGGAGACTACCGATATCGCACAGTGGAGCTATGTGCCTTCGAAATTGAACGTCGCCGACTTAGGAACGAAGTCGACCTCAGTACCAGATTTTTCAATTACCGGACAGTGGATCTCCGGACCTACATTCCTCCGTCAGTCAGTTGAGAATTGGCCAAGCTTCGAAAGCAAGCAACAAGAAGGCCTACAGCACGATCACGGGGAACTACGTCCAGAACTAGTCTCAGTTCATGTAGTAGAAGAACTGCCTTTGATAGATCTTAGCCGTTTTTCGAAATGGGAACGCCTACAGCGATGTATGGCGTACGTTAAGCGATTTGTAAATAAGTTAGGTGGCACACCTATTAGAGGTAGCCTTAGTACCGACGAGTTAGTCTGGAGCGAGAACTATTTATATCGCCTTGCCCAAACCCAAGCCTTTCATAAAGAAATTAAAATGCTGCGTCAGAACCCAGCATGCTCCATGCCCAAAACAAGCCCTATACGTAAACTATCGCCGTTCTTAGACCAGAAAATGACAGTAAGAATGCGCAGTCGATTAGAAAGAGCAGATTTTATAAATGATGATATGAAAAACCCAATCATACTGCCAAAAGAACATGTGATCACTAGACTGATAGTCGACTGGTATCATAGAAAGTGGAAACATTCGAATCATGAGACCGTAATCAATGAGCTGTTTCAGAAGTTCTACATACCTGGGTTGAGAACGTTATTACGGTCTGTGCGAAAATCTTGTCAATTCTGCAAGATTAACGAGGCTCGTCCGCACTCACCCGAAATGGCCGACCTGCCTGAAGCACGGTTATCACCCTACACGCGACCATTCACCCATGTAGGGGTGGATTTTTTTGGACCCTTTTTGGTTACCATCGGAAGACGCAGTGAAAAGCGCTATGGTGTAGTGTTTACATGCATGACGTGCCGCGCGGTGCACGTCGAAATGGCATACAGCCTAACCACCAGCTCCTGTTGTATTGTTGTGCGCAACTTCATCGCACGTAGAGGAACTCCGAGGCAGTTCTTTAGCGACAACGGAACAAATCTGAGAGCAACGGAAAAAGAGCTGCGAGAATCGCTATCGCAAGTTGACTTTGCAGGCTTAGAAGCTGAGTTTACCAGCCCGTACACCAAATGGACATTCATTCCACCCGCATCGCCTCATATGGGAGGGGCATGGGAGCGCATGGTGCGCTCAATAAAGACGGTTATGTACCAAATTGTGACGCCTACAACAAGACTGTCTGATGAAAAGCTCCACAACTTGTTCCTCGAGGTGGAGCAAATAGTGAACAGTCGACCTTTAACGTATCTGGCTCTCGGCACTGCTGACCAAGAGGCGTTGACACCCAACCATTTCCTGCTGGGCTCATCGTCGGGTCTCAAACCAGTTGGGGATTTTGAAAGTGCAGATCAATTTGCTCGTGTCTCGTGGCGACACTCTCAGTACCTCGCAGAAATGTTTTGGAAGAGATGGGTGGCAGAAGTTTTACCTATGCTAACTCGGAGAACCAACTGGTTTGAAAAAGCCCAGCCGATAGAAGTTGGGAACGTAGTCGTCATTGTCGACCCAAACTCACCACGGTATTCCTGGCCAAAAGGCGTCGTCGTATCTACAATGCCAGGGAATGATGGCCAGGTCAGAAGTGCCATCGTTCGGACTACGCAAGGGCAGTATCAGCGGCCAGCGACGAAATTAGCCGTACTGGACGTAGCTCATGTCGGCGTTTAAATGTACAGGGGTATTCCCTTATGAGGGAGATACCGGGGGGAGAATGTTGGAAACACCGTCACTGGCTAATCTCTTCGTGTAAACTCATACTTGGTTTTCAGGCCGCACAATAAGCCTATCAGGCAACGCTGTAACTTTGTTTGTTTAAGCGCAACTAGGTAACCCTATTTTTGCTTCCTTCTACATATTACTTCCTTTTTTGTAAAATTTGATCTCTTTCGGAAAAACGTGCGGTTGGGAAAACCAAATGTGAGTATACTTAAATCTAATACTGAATTTTTAAATATAATTCTAATTGTAACTTTTTTTTTTGAAATAAAGTTTTTAAAGTCGTTTCACGCACTGATAAAACTGGTAGAACCAACAATGTAAATGGAAAAACTAAAAGATCGCGAAGATCAATGAAATATATTGGAACAGATTATGTAAGCCTGTCATTATCGCATTCAGATGCTATTCCTGTACCACGGCCACTAAGCCCTACTACGATTTCTATATGGTTACCGTTATCGCCAAACAAAATTTCAGCCATTTTTCTCTGCCAAGGAAGAAAATACCTTCGTTTACTATAACGATATTGAAAAACTTGTTGCAGAAATGGGTATGACTTATATTCCCCACGAATGGAGGTTATTTATTGATTCATCCAAAACTAGTATGAAAGCAGATTTGCTGCACTACAACAACAAGAAATCTAGCGTTCCGATAGCATAATATTTGAACACTAAAGAAACGTACGAATCTGTGAGGCATCTACTAGAAGCAATAAACTATGAAAGCCATAAATGGCGTATATGTTGCGATTTGAAAATGGTAGCTCTGCTTTGTGGATTACAAGGTGGATATACGAAGAATATGTTTTTTATAAACATGACTGGGAGAACAGAGAAGATTTGGTTGTGGGATCAGATTATGTAATACACACGTCCCTTGTTCCAATTGAAAAAGTGTTGCTACCTCCACTACATATCAAATTGGGTATTTTTAAAAATTTTGTAAAAGCACTTCCTGCAGATGGACCAGCTTTTATTACACTAAGGTCAATATTTCCACGACTTAGTGCAAGCAAATCAAAAGAAGGTATTTTATATTTACACATAAAATAAGATTTTTTAAGATTTATGTAATTGCTATATCGTTTTACAGGTATGTTTAATGGTCCAGACATAAGAAAATTAATCAAAAATAGTAAGTTTGATAACTCTTTAAATGAAAATGAGCTAAATGCCTGGAATGCCATAAAAGACGTAATAGCTAATGTTCTCGGTAAACATCGTGCCACGAACATCAGAGAATAATCTACTTTTTCTCATGAATATGTTTGAGAAACTCGGTGTACATATGAGTTTGAAGGTACATTTTCTCCATCACCATATAGATTGGTTTGAACACCAAATCGCAACGGAATCGGATGAACAAGGCGAACGTTTTCACCAGGTCGCTTTAACAACGGAGACACGGTATAGGGGGAAAAACTACTACCAATGTTAGCAGATCTATGCTGGTTGCTAACAAGAAATGAAGAAGACAATACCGACGAGGAAGAGGAGGAAGTAAACTTACCGCCTTCAAAAAGATTCAAGTTTTAGTTTTTAAGCACCGTTATTTTTGTAAGCTTTTTATGGCATATTTTTTCAAAATGTCAGAAAATAATTTAATTCTTAACAGAAATATTACTTTGTGCGTATACTTAATTTTTTATTTCAAACTTTTCACGCCTACATATGTGCATATGTATACTATTTATCATCTTTTTTTGTGTGCCAAATATAGTGTAATGTTCCTTTCTATATGTATCATATACGATCATTTCTACAATAAAACTAAAAATATTATTTTTCATGAAAAATAAGACAAATTGTATGACAGCGCCACCTATCGTAAGATTTAGGTAAAAGTTAATGTCAAAAATGAGTTCCTCGATCCAAAAAAAGCGATATACAAAAAAAAACCATCTAAAATTGCTTCATTTGATCAAGTTTTAATCAACTTTTCTCATACACAGGGTTGCCAACTTTAAATAAAAATAAAAATGAAACCAGACCTATGGGCCAAAAACCCAGTATGAGGTTTTGATATGAGAGGGATAAAGTTTCATCTCCATTTGGTTTCATCAATTACGGAGAGATGAACCCTCATTTTGTGTCACAGTGTAATTAGTAATTTTAAACAAATATTTTGCAATTTCTACCTAACTTGTAACGCACACATTCTTTTATTATATGATGATTATATGATATTATATTTTCCATTTATACCATATTTTTATTGAAGACATTTTTGTTCTTTATTGCTTAACATCGAATTTTGTCTGATATAAATAATAACCAATCACATCTTTTATAATTACAAAACTACATTCAAACGGTACAAATATTCCACTTTTTAGCTAATTACACCGACGGTCAAAAAGACTTTAAGCGATACATGATTTCGCGCACTCCGGTTTGTGACTTCGGTGTGTGTGGACGTGTTTTATAATTTTTCTTCTATCTGTGAAAATACAAAAGGAAAAATAAAGATATCCGCTACGAAATCAACTTATGCATAAAACAAGGGGTAAAGGGTGCTTCAATTATCTTCTAACTTTTACATTGAAAAATTAGACCCTACTTAATTCTTACTAGATAAGGAAACGATTTTTTCCCGCCAAAGTGCCGGCAAAACCTAAAGCCGGTGCAACCACTTTGGCTGTAAAAAATTCAAACCAAAAAAATATGGTAATGTTTTTGCCTTAAACGAGAGACTGAACGAGACTTTAATAAATGAAGGCTTGACAAACAATTTAATAACTCCTACGAACGAAAAGATTACAAAAATAGCGGACAAGACAAACAACACGGAAAGAATAGAATGTGATACAAATAACGAAGCGATGGGAAATCTGCCAAAAGTAGCGCATAAGTATCCGAAAGGCTTTAATGGAACTGTACTGCAATAAGATGACAAATGAATGAGAATGACTAACGGCTTAAACTTAAGACTGCAACTAACTGAGGCTGATGCCAAAGATATTGATTACATTAAAGCAATTGGCAAATCCTTATACAAAGTTACTTTTGTGACGACCAATGTTGCAAACGATTTTACCATAAATGACCACTTAACAAAAAAGGGGCTACGTGTGCGAGTAATAAGGGGAATCTCTATAAGTTTCACTCCAGAGGGCATTAAAACAAACGCAAAATTAAATATTAACATAAGCTCAGTGTATAGATTCACGCGCAAAGAAACGGATAAAGACGGAAATAGTACATATATACCTACAACTACCACTAAAGTAGGCTTCCTAGGCAAAAATATTCCGAAGTATATAATATACTGTAACGAACTTGCTAAATTCACCTCGATTATTCTCCTTTCTGTTTGAGTCCGATCACTGGATTGCTAAACAAACCCAAGATTTATTTGTTCGGCTTTTTGTCTTTCAGAAATTTATTTCTATGGTAATTACAATTTTCTTATTTAACAAATCTTTATCATACACAATTATTATCTGCTTCACTCAGCTTTATCCGTTTCTCAAACACACGCTAGGACTGAGTCTTCAACTTCATTCATTTCAAATAGCTGCTGCAGCTCCTTTTATACCTCAACAGCGTGTATTCGCTGTCTACCCTTTTGTTTGTCCTTGGTATGGGTAATTTGCATTATACGGCCGCTTCTTTATTTTCTGTCCTTCCGGGAAATTTCATTTACATTGTCAACAGTTTTGTTTGTCCTTGGTATGGGTAATTTACATTATACGGCCGCTTCTTTATTTTCTGTCCTTCCGGGAAATGGTATTTACATTGTCGATAGTTTTGTTTGTCCTTGGTATGGGATTTTCGCCACATTGCCCTCCACCTAAGTCTGATCGTCCCGATCAGACATACCATCTGTTCCAAACGCCGCGAGCCTTTCTAAGTGAACCACTTTCATTTTGGTCCTTGGTTTCCCAACAGTCTGTATTCGATACACTACGTCGTTCAACCGTTTTATTACTTTGTAGGGGCCTTCCCAATTGCATTGCAGCTTCGGGGACAATCCTTTCTTTCGTTGTGGGTTATACAGCAGCACTCGATCGCCTTCTTGAAAACCCTCGCAGTTCATCGCTTTATCATATCTGGCCTTTATCTTGCTGCTCATAACTTCGGTTCGCTGTCTCACAAGAGCATGTATCTCCCTCAGCTCTTCTTCTAGGGCATTTGGTGCCCTCTCTCCAATCCTTCTAGCATCGCCACTTACTCCAAACTTTAAATCACTAGGCAGCCGAAGTTCACTACCGAAGAGAATCTTTGCGGGTGTTTTACCTGTTGTCTCGTGCACCGCTGACCGATATCCCATCAGAAACAGCGGTATGTGGATATCCCAATCATCTTGATGTTTGTCCACGACCTTCCTCAAGTGCTCTTCCAGGGTTCGATTGAAGCGTTCTACCATGCCATCCGATTGAGGATGCAGAGCTGTCGTTCGGGTTTTTCGAATACCCAGTATCAAGCATACTTCCTGGAACACTGCCGATTCAAAGTTTCTTCCCTGGTCCGAGTGCAGTTCTATAGGCGCACCGTATCTGGAAACCCAATTGTAAGTGAATGCATTCGCTACTGTTTTGGCTTCCTGATTTGGAATTGGGTAGACCTCCGGCCATTTGCTAAAGTAGTCCATAACCACAAGAACGTATTTGTTTCCTTGCCTGCTCATAGGGAATGGACCGGCTACATCCATGGCAACCCGCTCAAATGGTGCGCCTGAGTTATACTGCTTCATCTGACCATGACTTCGTGACTTTGGCCCTTTAGCTGTAATGCACTCCCTGCAGTTAGCAATCCACTCAGCGATAGATTGACGACAACCAACCCAGTAGAACCGCTGCTTGATCTTTTCCAGCGTTTTCGTAATGCCTAAGTGCCCACCACTAGGACCATTATGGAATTCCTTGAGAACGTCCGGAATCCTTAACCTCGGAACTACTATTACTTTTCGGGAGCACTGGCCGTCTTCACTTTCCCATATTCTATACAAACAGCCAGATATCAGCTCTAAACTATTCCATTGCGCCCAGTATGCCTTTGCTATTGGACTTCCTGCTGCCATCTGTTCCTTATCTGGCCGTCTGTCCATCCTCAGTCCATGCATTAATAGTTTCAAATCTGGATCTTCCTGCTGACATTTCCGTAGATAACTTGATTCCCACTCTTCCGCTGGTGTAATTGTCATTAATCGGACGTCTATTATGTCTTCTTTGCCTTCCGCTTTGGAGCAGTGCTTACATTCCAAGCTACATGGTCGACGAGACATGGCGTCAGCATTCCCGTGAGTATTCCCTTGGCGATGCTCTATACTGTAGTCGTAACTTTGCAGTCTCTCAATCCATCGGGCTAGCTGTCCTTCAGGATTCTTGAACTGTAGTAGCCACTTCAGCGCTGCATGATCTGTTCTAACTCGGAAGTGTTGGCCATACAGGTACTTGTGGAAATGTTTGATGCAATCCACCAACGCTAATAGTTCTCTCCGTGTTACGCAATAGTTCCGTTCTGGTTTCCCAATAGACCGGCTATAGTACGCAACTATCTTCTCCTGTCCATCAATCACTTGTGAAAGTACACCTCCCAGGGCATAGCCACTAGCATCTGTATCCAGAATGAATGTTGCACCTGGAACCGGGTACGCTAGCATAGGCGCAGTGCAGAGCCTTTCCTTTAGAGCTTCGAAAGCCTGATCTTGTTCTCTATTCCACTCAAAGGATCTATTTTTCCTGGTGAGCTCGTGGAGACTATTAGCAACACTGGAAAAATTCGGAACAAATCGGCGATAGTAAGTACACAGGCCCAAAAAGCTCCGTAATTCATGTAAATTCCTGGGCCTTGGCCAATCCTTCACTGCTTCTATTTTCTCCTTTGCTGTACAGACGCCCTCGGTTGTTACATGATGACCTAGATAATTAACCTCTTTCTTAAATAGCGAGCACTTCTGAGGACTAAGCTTAAGGCCAGCGCTAGCTATCCTCTGAAAAACTTCCTCCAAATTGCCCAAGTGTTCCTCAAAGCTTTTGCCAAGTACGATGATGTCGTCAAGATACACCAGACAAGTTTTCCAATGCAGTCCCTTAAGCACATGATCCATTAATCTTTCGAAGGTTGCAGGAGCGTTGCATAGTCCGAAGGGCATCACCGTGAATTGCCAAAGACCGTTTCCAGCACTAAAGGCAGTCTTCTCCTTATCTCTCTCACTTACTTCCACTTGCCAATAGCCGCTCTTAAGGTCGAGTGTTGAGAACCATTCCGTGCCAGTTAACGAGTCCAGAGTATCATCAATCCTGGGCAAAGGATAGCTGTCCTTCTTTGTCACATCATTTAGTCTTCGGTAATCCACGCAGAACCGCAGCTGGCCATCTTTCTTCTTTACGAGCACTACCGGCGAGCTCCATGGACTTTCAGATGGTTCAATAATACCGCTTTTACTCATTTCCTTTATTATTTGGCTTACAGCTTCACGTTTGGCTAGTGGAACACTTCGAGGAGCCTGGCGAATCGGCCTAGCGTCACCAGTATCAATACAATGTTTCACAACGTTGGTCCTGCCTGGGTTGTTGCCATCCTTGTCGAATATATTGGAGTATTTGCACAGAAGTTTCTTGGCCTTATGCTTGTATTCCTTTTCCAACCCTTGCGTCCATTCATCTACATTGTCCTTGATATCCTTTATGTCAATGGAACCACTTTTAGGCGCATCTCCGCAATTAATAATGGCGTCTACCTGCTGACATTGCCCCAATACAGTTCCTCTTCGAAGTTTCATTGGTGATATAAATTCGTTTAGTACTCTTACTGGGATGAGTCCATCACTTTTTGTTTTAGCCAGTGATTTACCGGTGATTACGTCCGATGTGGAATTTCGTGCTGTTTCGACAACCCATATTTCGTTTGTCCCACGATCTCCATCAATCTTTGCCCAAACAACAGCTTCTGACTTTGGTGGGATGAGTTCGTTGTGTTCAAGGATCACTTGCTTGCTATTGTATGTAGAATTATAGCCGATGCTAAGTGGTACTTCCATGTTTTTGTACTCCATTACTCGGTTATCCATGTCGATCTTTATTCCTTGGTCTAGCAAGAAGTCTACTCCTATGATGACTTCATCGACAATCTGCGCGACTATGAACTGATGTAAAACCGCAACATTTCCTATCGCGACTTCGCATGTTATCTCTCCTACAACTTGGGTGTCCTCGCCAGTTGCCGTCCTCAATCTTGCTCCAGGCAATGGCCTTACTTCTTTGTTGTTTAGGTCGTATCTAAGGATGGAGTGCGATGCGCCCGTATCAACAGTAAGTATTCGCTCATGTCCATCCACATATCCACCAATTGTCACGTTGCTCGCCTTCCTACCAATTTGAGAGACGGAGATTATTGGGCATTCAATTGCAGGAGCCAGCATACGCCCATTTCGGCTGGCTCGTTTTAGTTTAACGACTGGTTAGAGTCGGATTCGTTATCTTCAGCCCTTCGTTTTCGTTCTGCTGAAATTTTGTTTCTGCTCGAGCCCGTCTTGCATTCCCTCGCGAAGTGGCCTGGCTTCCCACAATTGAAACATTTGCCAGCTTGATTCTTCTTTCCATCGATTGATTTTAGGGTTTTCAGAATCTCGTTCATCACATCTGGTGTTTCTACTTCCACACGACTGACTTTGTAGGCTGGCCTGCTTATAAGTGAAGCCGTTTCACGGGTTTGGGCATAGGCGACAGTCTCAGAGAATGTTGATTTTGGATTTGCGTATGTCTCTCGTTTGGTGTAGATATCCTTTATTCCGCTGATAAACCTCTGTATTTGCACCCTTTCGAGGTGTTCACCAGATGCGTCTCCAATAGCTAGATGAGCCAATCTCTCAATTTCGGATGCGTATTCTTGCAGAGATTCGTTGTGTCTTTGATCGCGCTTCTCCAACTCCATCTGGAAAATTTGCCTCCTGTGTTCGTTTCCATATCGTCTTTCCACGGCACGCATTAATGCATCATAATCATCTCTCTCATATTCTGGGATTGTCTGTAAAATTTCCGCAGCAGGTCCTTCTAACGCAACGAATAGTGCAGCGGATTTTTCCTCAATGCTCCAATTATTTGCTTTTGACGTCTTTTCGAATTGAAGCTTAAACACCTGGAACGGAATTGTGCCGTCAAAGGAGGGTGTTTTTATCCTGGGAGCGTTCATCGAAGTGGTTGGACGATTCAAGTGCAAATCGCGGACACGACCTTCCAATTCGTTGACTTTGGTCTCAATAAGCTCCTCTATTCTGTCTTGCCTCTCCTCGATTACGTCCTGTCTCTCCTTCAGTTCTGTGCATTCTTTAACAACACTCTCCTGAAGCTGTATGAGCCGGGATGAAATACGCGCTTCTTGGTCTTGCATTTGCGATGAAATGTGGGCATTCATTTGTGACATGTTGGTATCCTGTTCATCCAACTTCTGTAGCAACTTGGCATCCTGATCATCCAACTTCTGTAGCAACTTGGCATCCTGATCATCCAACTTTTGCGTAATTTCTTTTGTAATGTTGGCATTCATTTGCGACATCTTGGCATCCTGTGCATCCAACTTTTGTGACATCTTGGAATCCTGTTCATCCAACTTTTGTGACATCTTGGAATCCTGTTCATCCAACTTTTGTGAAATTGCAGCCAGTAACATGTTCATGTCCATACTCGTAGATGAGCTAGGAGCCTTTTCTTCAACTTTAGTTGCTGACTGCTCTGAATCTTCCGTAGTCTCAACAGCCTCTTCCTTCTCCATTTCTTTCTTGGATGTCTCCTCGTCCTCACGGCAGAATTCATATTCGCTCAAATCTATGCCTTCTGCTTCCAAAGCATCTCGCAGCCGTGATTGTAGTTCAGCCTTATTCCCGGTTGAAGATAATCCCCTCTTCGCCAATTCCTTTTTGAGCGGTAGTATCGTTAAATCTTGAATCTTGACCATTTTCAAATATTTTTAATATTGTTTTTTTTTTCGGAATTTGTTTAGCAATCCCACTTCTGACACCAATTGTAACGAACTTGCTAAATTCACCTCGATTATTCTCCTTTCTGTTTGAGTCCGATCACTGGATTGCTAAACAAACCCAAGATTTATTTGTTCGGCTTTTTGTCTTTCAGAAATTTATTTCTATGGTAATTACAATTTTCTTATTTAACAAATCTTTATCATACACAATTATTATCTGCTTCACTCAGCTTTATCCGTTTCTCAAACACACGCTAGGACTGAGTCTTCAACTTCATTCATTTCAAATAGCTGCTGCAGCTCCTTTTATACCTCAACAGCGTGTATTCGCTGTCTACCCTTTTGTTTGTCCTTGGTATGGGTAATTTGCATTATACGGCCGCTTCTTTATTTTCTGTCCTTCCGGGAAATTTCATTTACATTGTCAACAGTTTTGTTTGTCCTTGGTATGGGTAATTTACATTATACGGCCGCTTCTTTATTTTCTGTCCTTCCGGGAAATGGTATTTACATTGTCGATAGTTTTGTTTGTCCTTGGTATGGGATTTTCGCCACAATACGAATATACTAAATTAGATGTCTCTTTCTACATCCCCCGTCTGAGACAGTGTCAAAACTGTGTACGACCAGGACATAAACAATTAGCATGCAAATCTAGACCAAGATGCTTAAACTGCGGACAAAATTAATGTGACTCAGTGCTCGAAAAAATGCTATATATTATGCAAAAGAGAAGATCACACGCATACACATCAAAATAAATATCTGGTCTGGGAAAAAGAAAAAATGCTAAATCACATAAAAACAGTACAAAACATAAGCAGAAGCCTTAAGAACATATTATTCAAACAATAACAACAGATTTGACGCACTAGCAGTATATGACATGGACTTTCCCCCACTTACAAATAACAGAAGATAATATACAAAACAAAATACAGTAAAATTTCAGAAAAAACTTTAAGCAATAAACAGTACGTCCAAGCAAATGCATACTATTCCCTCAACACATACCTCCCGCCCCCACTGTTTTTTGAAAAGCCAGAGCTTGCACTGAACACATGCTAACGACAGAATTAAAAAAACATTCACGCACTAAAACAATTATTTGACAAAAAAAACTATGGAAGAAGAAATTAGTATTGTTACGATCTTGCTGAATCAACCTCGATGATTTCCCAAATCCTTCGGGTATGATCTCTGAATTGTTAAATAAAAATCGCCAACTTAATTTGCAGTCTATTTATTTATAAAGACTTTACTGTACTGTTTATATTGCTTTACTGTAATGTAATCTCCAACGTGTTTACTTCACGACTGATTGCTTTTGCAGTTGTGTGTCGCCCTTATATACTTGTTTGCTGCTTGAAAACGAAACTCTGGAATAATCGCGTCGTTACGATAATCGTCTCGTTACGATAATCGTCTCGTTTTACGCTCTAGAACATGCCAGTTGTCGGCTCCTCTCTTTCATCTGACATTCGCTTCGCATTTTCGCCACACTTCCCTCCATCTAAATCTGATCGTCCCGATCAGACACATTCGCTGTTCCAAACGCAGCAAGCCTCTCTAGGTGGACCACTTTCATCTTGTTTCTCGGCCTCCCAACGGTTTGGATTCGATACACTACGTCGTTTAGTCGTTTGATTATCTTGTATGGACCTTCCCAATTGCATTGAAGTTTTGGGGACAAACCTCTCTTCCGTTGTGGATTGTACAGCAACACCAAATGTCCATTTTGGAAGCCTTAGGAGTTCATCGCCTTTTCATACCTAGCCTTAATTTTGTCACTCATAATTTGATGCCTCACAAGAGCTTGTAACTTTAGCCTTTTAGCTGCTATGAACTCCGTGCAGTTAGCAATCCACTCAGCGATCAACTGACGACAGCCAACCCAATAGAACCGCTGCTTGATCTTCTCCAGTGTTTTTGTAATGCCTAGGTGCCCTCCACTAGGACCATTATGGAATTCCTTAAGAACATCCGGAATTCTTAACCTCGTAACTACTATAAGCTTTCGAGAGCACTGGCCATCTTCACTTTCCCATACTCTATGCAAACAGCCAGATATCAACTCTAAACTGTTCCATTGTGCCCAGTATGCCTTCGCGATGGGACTTTCCGCTGCCATTTGTTCCTTACTTGGTCATCTATTTATCTCCAATCCGTGCATTAGTAATTCCAAGTCCGGATCTTCTTCCTGACATTTCCTTAAGTGACTTGGCTCCCACTCTTCTGCTGATGTAACTGTCATTAGCCGGACGTCTATTATGTCTTCCTTCCCCTCGGCTTTTGAGCAGTACTTACATTCCAAATTGCATGGTCGACCGGACATAGCTTCAGCATTTCCGTGCGTATTCCCATTGCGGTGCTCGATGGTGAAGTCATAACTTTGCAGTCTCTCAATCCACCGTGCTAGCTGCCCTTCGGGATTCTTGAACTGTAGTAGCCACTTCAGCGCTGCATGATCCGTTCTAACTCGGAAATGTTGACCATACAAATATTTGTGGAAGTGTTTAATGCAATCCACCAACGCTAATAGTTCTCTTCGAGTTACGCAGTAGTTCCGCTCTGGTTTCCCAATAGACCGGCTATAGTAGGCAACTATCTTCTCCTGCCCATCAATCACTTGCGAAAGTACCCCTCCTATACCATAACCACTAGCATCTGTGTCCAGAATAAATGTTGCACCTGGAACCGGGTGCGCTAGCATAGGTGCAGTGCATAATCGTTCTTTTAAAGCTTGGAAAGCCTCCTCTTGTTCAGTTTTCCACTCGAAAGATCTATTTTTCCTTGTGAGTTCATGGAGACTGTGAGCTACGCTGGCGAAATTCGGAACAAAGCGGCGATAGTAAGTACACAGCCCAAGGAAACTTCTTAATTCATGCAAATTTCTGGGTCTCGGCCAATCCTTCACTGCTTCTATTTTTTCCTTCGCAGTACACACGCCCTTCGTGGTTACTTGATGACCTAAGTAGTTCACCTCCTTCTTGAATAAAGAGCACTTCTTAGGACTTAGTTTAAGACCAGCGCCAGCTATTCTCTGGAAAACTTCTTCCAAATTACTCAGATGTTCGTCGAAGCTCTTTCCCAATACGATTATGTCATCCAGATACACCAAACAGGTCTTCCAGTGTAGTCCTTTGAGCACATGGTCCATTAATCTTTCAAAAGTGGCAGGAGCATTGCATACCCCAAATGGCATTACCGTGAATTGCCATAGACCGTTGCCAACACTAAAGGCTGTCTTCTCTTTATCTTCTTCACTCACTTCTACTTGCCCGCTCTTAAGGTCGAGTGTTGAGAACCATTCTGTGCCAGTTAACGAGTCTAGTGTATCATCGATCCTGGGCAAAGGATAGCTGTCTTTCTTTGTGACATCGTTTAATCTCCGATAGTCCACACAGAACCGCAACTGGCCATCTTTCTTCTTCACGAGTACTACCGGAGAGCTCCATGGACTTGCCGATGGTTCGATAACATCGCTTTCGCTCATTTCCCTAATTATTTGGCCAACAGCGTCACGTTTGGCTAATGGAACGCTTCGAGGAGCTTGACGAATTGGTCTTGCGTCACCAGTATCAATGCAATGTTTCACTACGTTGGTCCTGCCTGGTTTGTTGCCATCTTTGTCGAATATGTTGGAGTATTTGCGGATAAGTTGACTGGCCTTGTGCGTGTACTTGTCTTCCAACCCTTGCGTCCATGCATTTATATCTTCCTCCATGTCCTTGCTGCCAAAAGAGGCGATTCCAGATGAATCATTGCATTTGATGATGGCTTCTACCTCTTGACATTGCCCTAATACAGTTCCTCTTGGAATTTTTACTGGTGATCTGAAGTCATTTAATACTCTCACTGGGATGTGTCCATTCTTTTGTGTCTTAGCCAGGGTTTTACCAACAAGTACGTCCGGTGTAGAATTTTGTGCTGCTTCGACAACCCACAATTTGTTTGTTCCACAATCTCCATTAATTTTCGCCCAAATAACTGCTTCTGACTTTAGTGGAATCAGTTCACTGCCTTCTAATACCACTTGTTTGCTGCTGTATGTGGAATCATAGCCAATGCTCAGTGGTACTTCCATGTTCTTATACTCCATAATCTTGTTATTCAAGTCGATCTTGATACCTTGACCCTTCAAGAAGTCCACTCCTATGATTACCTCATCTACAATCTGCGCGACTATAAAACTGTGTAACACCGTCACATTCCATACTGTGACCTCACATGTTACTTCTCCCACCACTTGGGTATCCTCACCAGTCGCCGTTTTCAATATTGCTCCAGGTAATGGTCTCACTTCCTTAGCGATCAGGTCAGTTCGAATGATGGTGTGTGATGCGCCCGTATCCACTGTTAATATTCGCGCTCGTCCATCCACATATCCACCAATAGTAATGTTGCTCGTTTTTCTACCAATTTGCGAGACGGAGATTATGGGGCATTCAATTGCAGGAGCCAGCATACGCCCCTTTAGACTGGCTCCTTTTAGTTTAACGACTGAGAAGTTGATGGTTTATCTTCGTCAGCCTTCCGTTTTCGCTGTCCTTCTTGTATGCTGGAACCCGTTTTGCATTCGCGTGCGAAGTGACCAGGCTTTCCACATTTAAAGCATTTCCCAGCCTGATTCTTACCACCAGAACGATTCATTCCTTCTAACGACTTCAGAGTTCTCAATATTTCGGTCATCACATCTGCTGTTTCAACCTCCACTTTATTGACTTTGTACGCTGGTCTGCTTATGAGTGCCGCCGTTTCACGTGTTTGAGCATACGCCACTGTTTCAGCGAATGTTAACTTTGGATTCGCATATGTCTCTCGCTTGGTGTAAACGTCTTTTATGCCGCTGATGAATTTTTGTATTTTCACCCTTTCGAGATGCTCACCCGATGCGTCTCCGATGGCTAAATGAGCCAATCTCTCAATTTCCGAAGCATATTCCTGTAGAGATTCGTTCGGTTTTTGGTCGCGCTTTTCTAACTCCATCTGGTAAATTTGGCTTCTGTGTTCGCTACCATAGCGTCTTTCCAGGGCTCGCATCAATCCGTCGTAATCATTCCTCTCATAATCAGGTACAGTTTGCAAAAGTTCGGCCGCAGGTCCTTCCAACGCAACGAATAGTGCAGCAGATTTTTCCTCCATGCTCCATTTATTTGTTTCAGCCGTCTTCTCAAACTGGAGCTTGAAGACTTGGAAGGGAATTTTTCCGTCGAAAGATGGTGTTTTTACCTTGGGAGCGTTCACTGAAGTGGTTGGACGATTTAACTGCAAATCCCGGAAACGACCTTCCAATGTGTTGACTTTGGCTTCAATTAACTCTTCTTTTTTTTCTTGCCGACGTTCCAATTTGTTCACATTGGTCTCAATTAGCTCCTCTATCTTGTCTTGTCGCTCCTCGATTTGATTCTGTCTTTCCTTAAGTTCTGCATTTTCGATCACCAGATTTTGCTGTATTTGTGCGATTGTTCCTTCTAATCCATCCAACTTTTGTGATATGCTGGCATCGATTTGTGACATGTTCGCGTTCATTACAGACATATTTTGTGAATTACGGGCATCCTGCGCATCCATCTTTTCTGATATCTTGGCATCCTGTGCATCCAATTTTTGTGAAATTGCAGCCAATAACATGTTCATGTCAATACCCGCAGATGAGCTAGGAGCCTTTTCTTGAATCTTACTTGATGGCTGCTCTAACTCCTTCGCAGAATCACTAGCCTCTTCCTTGTCAACATCCTTCAGGGATACATCTTCATCCTCGCGGCGGAATTCGTATTGGTTCAAGTCGATACCTTCGACTTCCATTGCTTCTCGCAGTCTCGATTGCAGCTCTGCCTTATTTCCTGTTGTAGACAATCCTCGCTTTGCCAACTCCTTCTTGAGAGGAGGTATCGTCAAATCTTGAATCTTCACCATTTTTCAATAATTATCCTTTGGAATTTATTTAACAATCCCACTTCTGACACCAATTGTTACGATCTTGCTGATTAACCTCGATGATTTCCTTAATCTTTCGGGTACGACCTCTGGATTGTTAAATAAAAATCGCCAACTTAATTTGCAGTCTCTTTATTTATAAAGACTTAATTAATGTCCTTTTAATTATTCGGTAATTCACAATTCAATTACAATTTACGTTACTATTTACAATCACTTGTATACAACTTTCACAATGTACTGTTTTTATTACTTTACTGCAATGTAATCTCCACGAGTTTAATTCACGACTGATTACTCTTGCAGTCGTATGTCGTCCTTATATACTTGTTTGCTGCTTGAAAACGAAACCCCTGGAATAATCGCGTCGTTTACGATAATCGCAATCGCGTCGTTTACGATAATCGCCTCGTTTACGCTCTAGAACGTGCCAGTTGTCGGCACAATATTGTGACGAAAATGCGAAGTGAATGACAGATGAAATAGAGAAGCCGACAACTGGCATGTTCTAGAGCGTAAAACGAGACGTTATCGTGGCGGGACGATTATCGTAACGACGCGATTAAGCTTTTGGTTGCGAGCAACCGGGTTGTATATAAGGGCGACACACGGCTGCAGATAAGTCAGTCAGTGATCAGTCGTGAAGTAAAAGCGTTGGAGATTACATTACATTAAAGTAATAAAAACAGTACATTGTGAAAGCTATATACAAGCGATTGTAAATTGTAAATTGAATTGTGAATTACTGAATAATAAAAGGACATTAAATAAGTCTTTATAAATAAAGAGACTGCAAATTAAGTTGGCGATTTTATTTAACAATCCAGAGATCGTACCCGAAGGATTTGAGAAATCATCGAGGTTAATCAGCAAAATCGTAACACTTTACGACTGATTAGCTTTGCAGCTGTGCGTCGCCCCTATATACTTGTCGGTTGTTCGCAACCAATGGCCTGGAATGATCGAATCATTCTCGATAACGAATGTTCTTGTTTTACGCTCTAGAACATACCGGTTATTAGCTTCTTTCTTTTTCATCTGACATTTGTTTCGCATTTTCGTCACAATATAAAGCACAGCAATGAAATAATAGGGGTATTCTCTAAGTCTAGGAAATGCCTGCTACAGTGCACGGAAATTTTTCCTATCCATGCAATGGCGCAACAACAAAGCACATGCAGAAAAAATTTGCTACGATAGGAAAAATATCCTATACCAAAACCTATGTATATTTATTTCCCACAGCTAGCAAGAAGTAAAAATCAACCCTGTGAAGGAACAAGCAAGTTTTTGCCTGTGTGGTTGTTATTGTTTAACTTGAATATGTCAAATATATATAGGGGTGCTCTCGATCAGTAGCACAATTCCATAGGAAATATTTGCATAGTATGCTTTTCCTAGACAAAGAGAATACCCTCAATGCATTCTCAGACGAAATAACTTCCGGTTCAATTTTGTGTTGCTTAAATGTTAATGCCAGTAAAACTTGTAGGTATTTCCCATCTGACAATGAAGCAATGAACTATTTAAAAATTTCATAATCACAAAAAATATTTCAAACAGATGTACATTCCAAATCATCAAATGTTAGAACTATAAAAAACCAGTAATTTCCAATTTAATAAATTTTGTAATGTGGTTATCCACTTAAATAATAATTTGATGTTGGCAAGGTCAAAAGACGCTGACAATGCGCTGAATATACTGACATGCACGAAATGTCAAAGTGATGTGGGAAATGTCAACCCGTTTCTCTTTCTCTATATCCGGTCAGCCATAAGACCTGTAAGTGTAATTTATAACAAAAACTGTTTTTAATCGAAATATTCTTGTGAAATATTAATAAATCGCCAAAATTATGCATGATTAAATGATGAATAAAACTGGAAAGAAACAACAGAGTGCCTATCGCTTAAGTTTTGTTTAAAATAAAATTTATAAAACTCTTTAAATTGTCTTGAAAAACTCGTAGAGTGCAAAATTGTTTAATTATACAAATATTGTAATGTTTGCCGTACATACGCTATTTCAATATTTCACATGACAGATTCGTACATATTCGAAAAACTGTGTTTTAATTATTTCCATTAATAGAGTATATTTCTAATTTTCATGTTATTTTCTTCCCGTCGCATCTTCAACTGAATTATGTCAACGATGTTATCAAAACCGATATTGTCTGAATATTGCAACAGCCACCAAGATGAGGAATATTATGAAACAAGGTAAAATTGTAATCGTCCTCAGTGGACGTTACGCCGGTCGCAAGGCCATCATTGTGAAAACATCTGATGATGGCACACCGGAGAAACCATTCGGACATGCGCTCGTCGCTGGCATCGATCGGTATCCACGCAAAGTGACCAAAAAGATGGGCAAAAACAAGCTGAAGAAGAAGTCTAAGATCAAGCCTTTCTTGAAAGTGTTGAACTACAACCATTTGATGCCCACCCGTTACGCCGTGCACGACATTTCGTTTGAGAAATTGTCACCAAAGGATCTAAAAGACCCCGTTAAGAAGAAGACGCATCGTTTCCAGACGCGTGTTAAGTTCGAATCCACCTACAAAGAGGGCAAGAACAAATGGTTCTTCCAAAAGCTGCGTTTCTAAGCTGTCATCACTGGATTACTTAATAACGTAGTTAAGTCCTTTTAGTTTTTATACATTTCAAAACATAATTTTATATGTTTTAATTGTGTGGAGAGAAGTCGACAAGATGAAAATGATGCAAAAGATAGAATGTTGAAATATTATCTACAACAGTCTAAATAAAGTGTTTCATAAAAATAAAATTACGTGGAAACGGTTATTATTATTTTTTTTTTTTGCCAGTAATAGTTACAACATGACAACATTTTTGTGAGAGCTAAAATAAATTTAAAAAAATTGTGAAGATGAGGAAGTTCTATCGACTTGGAAAAATATTTCCCGTATCTCACTATCGAGTTCAAGAGTATATATATACTTCAAGAAAACGTTTTCTCATAATATTATTTACTGTGTTTAATCAAGACGCAGAAAACATGTATGGAAAACAATGGTTATTAGCCCTACTTAGCCAAATATTTTCTGAAAAACGAAAATGATAGAAATATCTGAAGGGCACAACGCATACATGCTCAATTCGTTAAGAAGACGTCTCTTTTTTTTTAGGATAATGCAATGTTTTGGAAAATTGGTTCAGGCTCAGGTTCGAAAATATTTACCTAACTTTTTAACAAAAAAAAAATTATGGTGTTTTTGTAAATGTTAACAAGTTTACGTCAAAAATAAACGCAATTGAATGCAGGTATATTTTATAACTTTATAACAAGTGTTATTTCAATATATGCAACAGGAGAATTCTTGCATTAATTTAGTCACATCTTTTGTATAGTGAGAATAAATTATCGTATAATTAATTCGGAATACATATTTAAAAAAAATTTTTTTTAATTACATATTTCGACTGTCCGGTTATGAAATAAAAATGAAGCTGATTATCAATGTACGGACAGTGTGTCCAGTAACTGAAAATGCATAGGAAAAATATTTCTTCCAGTATACGAGTTAATTATATTTATGTATGTTGAAATGAACTATAAATACGCTGGAAAACGAGTTCATAATAATGGAAACATGAACAAGGCATTAGTAGATATCCTAAATAACGTTTAAAAAGCTAGTAGTAGTATATACAGAATCCCTAAGTCTCCTAACCAATATCATTGAAAGGAAAAATGTTGAAGTTCCCTTTCATGTCGAGGCGAGTCATATTTAACAAAAAAAAGAAAGAAAACATAATACATATATATTTGGCGCTTTGTAACCGGTGAAGCGAATTTCGGCTTATATGAATACCTTAAAAAATATCGCATTGCAAAAAATCATAACTTTTTATTTTTGAAATACCTCAACCAAAGAACACTATAGTGTTAACCCACGGCTGGTCATAAATTAGCTCTTTATTTTTTGTTGATATTTATATTTGTTAATCTATTTTTAAGATATTCTACAAATTTTCTTCCAGAGAATTAGAACTTTTTATAAATATGACTTACAAAAAAGCTAAAGAATATTTATGAAAGTTCTCATTCGTTGGTCGAATTAGAATCAATTAAAGCTCCCAATTTTATATAAAATGTTTTGATAATATCTACTGTAAGAAAATTGATCATAGATTAAAAAATATATTATCTACCTTGTAAATATTTGTATCAAGACCAAAACACCGTTTGTTAGTTTGATTCTCATGAGAGTAGTCATTACTACCTTTATCTGTATAAATCAGTGGTCGCCAAAATAAAAATGGGTCTTGGTAAGAGAAGAGAATATGCACCAGGAGAATTCTTGCATTAATTAAATACATTTTAAAATGTCTTTATAGAAGACTACTGTGTAACTTTTGATTAAATCATAAATTAAAAGTATTTAAAACCATACAACAATTCTGAAAAAGAATACGTGTGAGCACAATTGTGTTATGAAACGGCGAGCAGTGGTATAAATCTTATTGAGTATTAAAATTACTTCTTTTTATTTTGGTTTATAAACTTTATTGATGCGAGCAATCCCTAGCACATTATTATGAGTTTTCAGCATGCCTATGGTCAATACGGACTTTTTCAAATACAGTACAATTATAAAAACAAATAAATATATATATATATGTAGAAGTGAATCAGAAAAATATACTAACACTCGCAGTAATTCATAATCAGAGAAATAAAATTATAATTTAATTAAAAACTCTAGTACAATTTTAAAATTAGGAGATGACATTTAACAACTTTAGATTATATATATACAAGTTGCATGTATCGGTAATTCTTAATAATTATTAGAGAAGCTTGGAAAAGAGCCATAGCAAAAAAAAAAAAATTAAACCAAACAAACTCTACAGCGCATCAGCGCTGAACTTTTCTCCATTGTGAAGATGTTCGCGCCACATTTCCTCTAAGCTGTATCCTTGAATCTGCAAAATAATTTACAAAAAAAATTAGTTTCAATAATGAACTAAAGGTTGTGCAAATAAAATACCTATATTTTAAATCAGAATTACCTGTTGCTTCGTGAGCCTAAAATCTGACACGTAGCACATTGAATAACAGAGGAGATGGTGACACGATTTTTCATTAGGAACGTCCAATCGAAGTGGGCAAACTTAACAAAACATTACATTTATTGCAGCTGGGCATAGGCGTCTGATTTGGGTTTTTAATTTTTTTTTACATCGATTTTGAATTAAATACCAATTTGCTTAGTTGCTGTGGGTGAACGCTGGATTTTCTAGTAAATTTCAATTGCAGCTTAAAATTTTTAAACATAAATATACATAATACATATAAACTGCAGTCGGAAAGCATCAACAGGCCGCATTTTGAAGATTTTTTTTGGCAGTTTTAAATAAAGCTAATTTTAACTTGCATCTTAATCGCGGTCTTGTCCTTGGAGCCTGTGGTGGTGTAGTAGTGCATTGTGTGGGATCCCGCATAACCATTTTTTTGTTATTGGTTGACAGTTAAACGGATATCGGATACAATGTGCGAGCGGGCAGCGTGAAAATAGATTTGAATTGTTTTTGTTGGTTGAAATAACAAAATTTTGAAAATATACAATAAATATTTGAATTTTCAAAAGGATCGAGTCAATTTAATAGAAGAATAACATCAAGTTAACGCTGCCCGAAACTATACAAAGATCAAAGGCTACAAACGAAAGCTGGAGGCCATGAAGGCAGCCGAAACCAAAAGTATTGTAGAGATGAAAGGCAACAGTACTACTAGTTTAGTTGTGGATTTGTGTATTGTAAAACGGTGCTGAACATGTGACTACTTGACACGCATCTGTGTTACTTGTGGAAATAGTTTTCGGAAAAAGAAAATTTTTAGTTTTGTGTATATACTAAATACAAGAAAAGTCAAATATACACATATTTTAAATAACTTAAAGAAAGATTTGTGAATTATTCTACAAAAAATGTGCAATAACTAAGAAGTACAAGCGGATTATTAGTTGTAGTTATTGTTAGTGTAGGGTTAGTACAAGTGTTATACATAAAAAGCAAATAATAAATAAATAGGGATTAACAAGGCAAAAACTGGTTACAATAGAAAAATACGACTGCTCATAGGTAATAATAAAACAGTGCAAATAATACATCATACATACATATACAATAAAATTGGCCTACGAAATATTTAAATAATAGCTTAACCATTCAATGTGTAACTAAAGATTTTATAACTGAACTATAATCAGTTTTACTTATAAATTTTAGAAGTCCGTATATGCATTAAACATACGTATAAATATTCAAGTTGGCATGCACTGATAGGTTAAACTTTGTGTATATATATATACATAAATAAAGCATAATAGAACATTTCCAAAGACAGACTGTACGAATGTACATAGTGACAGTCCATTGAAGTCATGCTTTTTCAAGTATGCATTTGCTTTACCAATTCACACGTTTCTTGGACAAAATCTTAAGAATATTTTCCACAACATCTGTGCTGGAAGCGGTGCCACCCAAATCTAAAAAAAATATGAAGAAATTAAAATAATTTATTTTAGTAAAAGTTTGGCTTTCCGCACCTGGTGTTCGAATGCCGTCGTTAACCACAGTTTCATAGACGGCCTCATTAATTGCTCGTGCATGCTCCTTGTGACCTAAATGAGTCAACATATCTGTGCTTGCAGTGATCATTGCAACTGGATTGGCAATATTTTTTCCGGCAATAGCTGTGCCAGTGTTACGGGTGCCAGGTTCAAAGACGGCGAACTAGAAAATTAAATTAAGTAATTTACGACCGTAAATGTATTTAACAACTATTTAAAATTTACGTGATCGCCATAATTAGCACCAGACAGTAACCCAGCGCCACCAATCAAACCGCAAATGACATTGGAAACAATTGTGCCATATAGGTTGGTCATGTTCATAACGTCAAACTAAAATATAGAATGTTATAAGTGAATCAATTAACTATATATTTGCGCTCATATATTTACCTGGTGTGGATTAGAAACCAATTGCATACAGGTATTATCAATAATCATGTTATTATGCTCAATTTCGGGATACTCTTTATGGACGCTTTTGGCTACATCCAGGAATAAGCCATCCGAAAGTTTCATAATGTTGGCCTTATGTATTGTGGTAACCTTTTTGCGGTTGTTCTGACGGGCATATTCGAACGCATACCGTGCCACACGTTCTGCATTCTCTACTGTCACTACTTTCATGCTTTCAACCACGCCGCGTACAGATTCATGCTCCAACATGGCATATTCACCATCTGTGTTTTGACGAATTAGGACAACATCAACATTCTTGTGACGTGAGGGGATTCCAGGATATGATCGGCAATGCACCACATTTACAAACAAATCGAGTTCGTTACGAATTGCTACATTTCGTGATACTTCATCCAATCCATGTGACTTGGTTTCAATATTACCCTTAATAGCAACGCCGTTACGCTTAATTGAAGTTATGGCATAGTCCAAATCTTCATTGCCCTCAGTTGATGGATCAATTTCTATAACTTCGAAATCAACAGGAGCACCAACAAAGCGAAAGATTTCACGAACATAATGCATAAGTTCTGGACCAATACCACCGCCAGGCAACATTGTGACCGCGTGACGACCACCATACTGCGCCGATGGTATATCAACACCCTATACATCGGGATAAACAGAAATTAACCTCACTTATGTTTACATTTCACTCAAGATAACAGAGGATGACAGTTCCGAATTTTTTACACTTACAGTCCATTTTTTTTGAAGAGCCGACTTAG
The DNA here is from genome assembly GCA_030068015.2 of Neoceratitis asiatica. NCBI lineage: Eukaryota > Metazoa > Arthropoda > Insecta > Diptera > Tephritidae > Neoceratitis > Neoceratitis asiatica. Next base: position 31,037,319 of record CM061529.1, read on the forward strand.
TGTGAGCTACGTCTTCGCCCTTTTCTTTTGTCACCAGTAACGGATATCCCTGAAATAAGAGATAATTTGTTATTATTTTTCCGCTGACAGTTTCTTATGTAATTTTTAATAACTAGGCTTCTAGTTTAACAAGCATTCATAATATACAATCCTACTTACACGAGTCAGAAATGGCACTTGGTTCTGTATTAACCTCTGAGTAAAACGCAAAGACATTTTAAAATTCTTGAACTTTTTACTTAATTAATACAATTACTTAATAACTTAGCAAACTATAATTTGCCAAATCCGATTCGACGAACCTTGCGAATTGCTGCTTCAGCTTCAAGTCGTCATTCACAATTAGATACACTTATTATGTGAATGACTTTTAAAGAGTTGCCGTGAACTGAAGTTTTGTTTACGTTTTGTATCTTGGGCAATTTTATTACCAGATTTGTATGTGGCTGCTTTGATTTCTGAGCACAGTCATAAATTGCTGAAAATAAGGACAAAATAAAGAAGGAAAAATTTTCGTTCGTTTCATCGTCTCATCCTCATTTAATTTTGAAACATCAAGGCAGTTATTAAAAGGTGATATTTGATCATTATATTTTGTGACAGACGCTAAGAATGCCACGTCAACTTAATGTTCAAGTCAAATATCCACGAATTAAAAATATGTGCATTACCGTTTCGCATAACAGATTTTTAACTATTTGACGAAAAAATGCCAAAGAGAAAAATCAGGTTCGTTTTGGAATTGCCGTCATTTGAACAGAGAAGTATTCGAATTTGTTTACGTTGTTCGCCCTCTCAATTGTAATTCACACTTTAAATTCATGCCGAATTATTTAATTCGTCATACAAATTATTGAGGGCGCATTATGCCAAAAGACAGGAATTCACAAATTTTATAAATTTAATATTTCATATTTATAATATTTCAAAGATTGTGACAATCGCTACAAAGTTCAAAAGCAATACACGGGAATTGTTGTATTTGTTCTCCTGCTCTCACCTTTTAATAGATTCGTCACGTCCATAGTTACTTCATCTTGTTAAGATCGCTTTGTTTGAGACGGATCGGCTTCGCCGGGGTCCGAAGCAAGATTCTAGTCACGGTGAGTTCATAATATACAAACATTCGTTTTTTGTTTTGGATTTTCTTTTTCACACAATTCTCACGATTTTCAAATAGAAAATAGAAAATCAAATCAAATTTAAGCAAACAAATGAATTCGTTGCCAAGATAACTTCATCTTGTTAAATTCGCCTTGATTCCAGCATTTGATAATTCATTATGCCACTTCAATATTCAATAATAGTCAAAACATTGTTATCCGGCAACTCTTTTAGTCAGCTGTTTTTTATTTTATTTATAACAAATTTCTACTGATCCACGAAATCATGTATTGCCTAAAGTGGTTTTGCTCGTCGGTGTAATTAGCTAAAATAGTGCAATATTTGTGCCACGTTTGAATGTAGTTTTGTAATTACAAAAGCTGTGATTAGTTATCATTTATGTTAGAGAAAATTCGATATTATGCAATAAAGAACCAAAATGTCAATAAAAATATAGTATAAATGGCAAATATCAGCTATATGCAAGAATGCGTGCGTTTCAAGTTGTTTATTAGCTAGGTAGAAATTGCAAAATATTTTTTTAATATTTCTAATTATAGAAACCGACGAAGAGGATGTTTTTGGCACAAATTCAAATACAGCTTCCGGACATTTGCGGCCACTAAAAACCGATGAATCTTATGAATTATATGCGTCTAAGACAACTGCATCACTGGAAACCCCACCAACAACACCATCGGCCCAAGCCAGCAAAGACAGTGTAACTGCCGATAATCAGAATGATGAAGAAAAACGCCAATTATTCAACTCTAACGACGATCACTCTTCAGTATATACACAATCGGAAGCCGATGACGATTCGAGTCTTGTTTTCTTTAGCGAAGGCGATTTGCCGGCAGTCGCGTTTGAGCCACCGTACACAGCGCCTCTGGCTCCGTTACTTCCGCCAAAAGAGTGGAAGAGAAAAAATACCAGCAGGAGCAAAACACGGCAATCTACGCGTTCTAAAAATAATGTAAAAAGTAAGCGTCACTCGCCGGCCGCTGCTTTCTCAGGAAATATCAAAAGCTACGATAGTCTTTGTGCAATGTTTATATATAATGAAAAATATGCCAGTGCATCTGGAGATGCAGGTAGTGAGCTTGAAATCGGTGCTTACGATGATTATAAAGCAAACGGAAGGAGAGCGTTCGACTCTTTTCGTGGTAACAGTGATGGTTGTGAAGTTAGTGATAGCGTTGAACTTGATGATATTTTGCTGCGGGATAGTGAGAAACACATATACAGGCATGCCGATAAAAGGTGAGAGAGACCATACATAAAGTGTTAAAAATTGTATCTGTATGCATACACGGGTATGTTTTCGCGCTTATTATTTGAAACATTGCATATTAGTATAATGTATTTAATTTGCGTGCAAAGATATTAAATTAATCACTAAAAGATACAATATAGAGAGTGTAGGTTGTGTAAAAAAAAAAAACGAAATGTAAACATGGTATCAATTAAAAGTCAATACTGAAAAATAAGTGAATGAATAAAATATTCTACTTTTTAACGCAAAATAAATTGCATACGTATGTACATATTTCCTGTTTTTTTACATTTATAATTTGCTTACTATATTGCATAGAGTCGTAAGTTAATTCGAAAATTTAGCTCTCTTTCTCTCTGGGTACACTTGTTAAGCATACTTGGGGATTATGATTTGTTACATAATGGTGTTAATTAATAGGACAAATTTTAACTATAGCAAGTGGAACTGAAAAAAATAATTAATCTATATTTGCTTATCTACCGGCAAACATACTACATACTTACCTAATTGCTTTTTTTTTAAATGAGTAAGTTCAAAACATTTAGCATAGTTCATTATCTCTCCTCTGCTGCTGCTGTTCTGAGTCAGCGATGAATTACTAAAATCAACAGCTGATCCATTGGACCAATATTTTCATTAGCACCATATTAATATTTGCTTTCACATATTCAAATATACGTGTTTGAATACAAACATTCTCACATACCCACATATTGACGAGCATACTGTTACATCTATACATATATTTTAAGATGCTAATTTAGAATTGTATACACATTTCGCTTACTGAGAGACCGATCGAGCAGCATGGTATCAATGGAAGAAATTATCAGTCTGTGGCCAAGCGTCGAACCCATTGAAATGTAGAGAAAATTTTTTTGTGCTCGGTAGTAGACTCAACGTGATTTCATTTTTTTATCTGTTGATTGGTGTTTAAATGTACATAATTTAAGAATACCGGCAAGTATTTAAAAGGATTTTTGTACAATAATTTTAATAAAATTCCAGAGGAGCAATGCTAAAATCAATCTTACTGTGATATGTAATTTATTTGGTTATTAAATATCTATGTATACTGTGTTTGTTTGTTGTGTGTAATTTGCAAAATTAAATACTACATAGGTATTACCGTATATAAGTATGTATGCATAAATTGCTTCACACGTACTTATGTATATTTATGCATTTGCTTTTATGATACATTCACCATTCATATTTACTGTATTAATCATCAAAGCTCAGAGCAAATCTAATTAAAATAAAATAAAAGTAAAAGAAAATGTACAATGGAAAGTCCACGGAAATTGAGCCTTGACTTGTTTGGTATTATCCAACAGTCGAGTCATTCAATTATCTTTAACGGCTGTATGAGCGTACCTGAACTTATTTTGTTGTTTATAATTTGTTTTCCTACTGTTAAAAGCTCTACACTGTGATGTTTTGCATAACACATATGTATATATTTTTAAAAATATTGACATACATATGTACTCGTATGAAAGCGCCTGCTCTTTTGAGTTGTTGCTTTATTTTAGTTTTCGCGTTATTATTTGTGCCCAAAATTTTATTTGTAGACGTTTTAAAAATAATATGAACGTATTTATATAAATACATACGTACATAACAGGTCAATTGAAAGATGCCCGGCCTACCGTATTAAAACACATTTCTTTTTGGCAAAATTCATTTTATTATTACACCTAGTTCCCTTCAAGTGTGAAACACTGATTATAGCGATCCTCCATTTTTGTAGTACGATTTGTCCCTTGCTTCACAATAGGCCTCAGTTTCAGCGATCACCTATTCGACGAAAATTTCTTCCCTTCGATCATTCTTTCGCGATCTGCGACCAGGAAATAAACGTTTGGGTTCAAATCCGAAGAATAAGGTGGATGCGGGAGCAATTTGAAGCCCAATTAATGGATTTTTTCACATCAATTTCACTTACTTGTGACGCGGTGCTTGTCTTTTTTGGTGATTTCGTCATTTAAATAGTCCAATAACGCTATCTAATAGTCGCTGTTGATGGGCCTTACTTTTTCAAGGTTATTAATGAAAATTATTCCATGCGCATCCCAAACTTTGCCAGCCGACTGTTGCGTTTTTCCACCCTTGGAGTGGGTTCATCGTGTGAAGTCCACTCGAATGACTGTCCAAACACTGCTCCGAATCATCAACTCATGTTGTTGCTGTTGTTATTGTTGTTGTTGTTGTTGTTGTTGTTATTATTATTATTATTATTATTATTATTATTATTATTATTATTATTATTATTATTATTATTATTATTATTATTGTTGTTGTTGTAGTGGCATACCTAGCCCCGTTTAGGGTCAGGCAAGTCTAGCTTTAGTCATCGAGGTCATCTAACGGGAGGCCCATGAAACGTGTTGTTTCGACGGGGTCGGACCAAAGAGAGAGGGGTGTTAGATGAGTCGGGTTAAGTGGACATGCAAAGAGGTGGTTAGTGTCGTGCGGGGATTCTTTGCATGCGGGATATGTGTAGGGTATGTCAGGGTCGAGTCTGGATAGGTAGGAGTTAAGCCTACTACAATATCCAGATCTTAATTGTGCCAGGGTTACGCGGGTCTCACGAGGCAACTCGAGCTCTTGTTCTGCGATGGGTGGTGGTTTAACTCCGAGAACACCATTCACTGGAAGAGAGTTCAAGAAGGTGTTGACGGACTCTCGGTGAATGGTGTTGATGGCCTGTCTGTACGCCGTCCTATCCAGCGGATCTTGTCTGTAGTGCTGTATGTCGTCCCGGTAGTCAAGTACTTCCTTCCTGATGTGCCTAGGATCGATTCGACTACAACTCCCACGACAGCCGGTTCTACGCATCGGAGTTGACCCGGATTTTATCCGGCCAAGGGCTGCCACCCTTTCGGCGACCTAACCCCGTTTACGTCATCAGGTAATCATCAACTCGTCGTTGAGAGCTTTCTCATACACAAATATTCGTGAATGATATGATATATACGTTCAGTTGATATCTTTAAAATGCCTGCTATATCATTCAATTTCAATTTACGGTCATTGAAAATCATTTTGTTGATTCATTGATGTTTTCGTCGGTAACAACCTCTTGTGGGCGTCCATACGTTCACCGCCTTAGGTGCTCATTTCACCACGTCTAAACTTAGCAATCCATGATGGTTGATTTTCCTAGGTCAGTGTTCGGAAAGTCGTCATCAAGCCAAAAAAAAAAAAAATTATCCACACGCGATAGTATTTTTTCACAATAACAAAAGTTGAACTAATGATCCGGAAGCTGTCAAATTTATATACGCGTCTTTTGAAGTTTATTATTAATTAATTAATTCTAATAGCGCCGTCTATGTGTTGGGCCGGTTACTTTCCAATTGATCTGTTACAAATGTATCTTGATCTGTACTCATTTATCTTTTGATGCTTTATATTTTCTATAGAATTTTACATTTGTCATTTAAAATACATACAAATACATATGTGCACGAATGCTGACTGCGAAATTGATCAAATTTCTTGTAAACACACATTTTGTAAACATAAAACTGTTTTAGCAATTGCAGCATCAAATATCTTAAAAACTTGAGGCTCAGCGAAATCGTGATTTATACAATAAATATATAGAAGAAATTTTAGTGAACAGTTAATCAAAAATAATAAAATTTAGAGCGTTTTCCGAAGATACATATCTTCGGCGTTCTATATTTGTACACATATTAGAGTTTAAGATTTCTCGTTCATTTTCGAGCAGGTCGAGCATTTGAGCAACGAGCTCGCACATTTTCGAGCATGTTTCGAATATTTTGAACAAAATTGTCATTTTCTTCATATTGAAATGCTGACAAACAATATTTAAATTGTTCAGCAGCTTAAGCATACAGTTAAGCAATGAGTGAGTATCGAGCGAGTATCGAGCTACTCGTATTGCTCGATATCTAGAGCTTTGAATTAATCTACTCCGACTACTTTTTGTAAATTTTACTGTCCTTGAATTAAACAGATGAATGCTGGTTGTATGCGAACGTCTGTTGCTTTCAATAATTACAATCTTATCCACTGAAATATTTAATATGTAATGCGCATTGAACGTTCGTAACATTCGATGAATAAGAATTTACCGCTATAATGTACAAACCCACGCACCATTGATGAGTAAAAATAGCGTTGTATATGTAGAGATGTACATACATATGTATCTACATATGTACATATGTGGTGGCGACAAACATCCTGAGAAAATTGGTTTTATTATACATAGTAGTTTACGCTATTTCTCATTTAAATAACACGCCTGCTGGACACGCAAGGTAGTTTGGTAATAAACTATAGCTTTTATATCTCAAAAATATGTCCGTTAAACATTTATTCCTATCCTTGTGGGAGTGCGATAGACATTAATGTGTCGCGACAATCCAGCCGAGTATATTAAAATTGTTATCACAACAATTTTTTATGTCTTGTGTCGCACCCTCAGTATTTAATGATGTACATATGTACATACATATATTTGTATGCTAAATAGATGGACTGCTAAAGCTGTGGGCGGGTAAAACGGAGTTGATTTAGCAGTTATGGAGAAATTTGCTAAATTTTTCATATCAGTGTTAATGCAAATCTCCAGTTCTGCGGTTAACAAAATAAAAGAAACAAAATCATTCTTATATCGTTTATTGAAAAGCTAAAAATGTATATTTCGATATGTAGTTTTTTTCATATTTTTTAAATGGTTTTTAAGCTATTATTCTTTCCTACAGAAAATTGCAACACACAACAAGTCTGACACTCGATGCAGAAGCAGCACGGCGACATCAGCGCAACAATTCAGCCAAGGCAAATCGCCATAGCAGGCGTAATTTTGGTCAAAATAACAACAGCTCAAATTTTACAACACCTTTAGCGCCAATGACTGATAATAATATTTTAGAAAATAGTTTAGTAAATGAAGAAGACTGCTGCCCAACAACTAAATACAATGAAACACTATTCTTCACCGATGGTATTCGTTCTATTGATTTTGTGCTTGCCTATAAGGTAGATCTGGATCCAAGTCAAGAAACCCTAAATGCACGTAAACGACTTAAATTCGAAAGTAATCTATTACAACATGGATTACAGATGGAAGTGGATTATAAGGAGCAACAACAGATACATTTTGTGAAGGTAAATGAATTTGTTAAGGCTGCTTTTGTGATGCCTAATTTCATAGAAAAAAAATTAAACTGATGACTATTTTCGCTTATAGATACATGCTCCATTGGATGTGCTCCGGTGCTATGCGGAAATTTTAAAACTGCGTATGCCCATGAAGGAGGTAAGTTAATGGTGATTAATGCAAATTTTAATTAAATTGTTTAGAAGTACAATACGATATACAGCAGAATAATGATATGTATGATGTCAATATTGAAGTTATCGGAATTATGGAAGAAGGAAAAAATGTTTTTGTACACTTTTCTTAAAGAGTACCTAATTTAAATACTTTTAAAGTGTTATCATTATTAAAGCTAACTGTTACAGGCGGATTAATAACACAAAATTTCCTTCTCTAAGTCACTGTACAGCGAATACATATTTTTTATAGGTTAATATTCCACCAATCATATTGCATCGGAAATTGTTTATTTAAACAAAAAGCTTGCTCATAAAGCTGTATAAGCCTCAATAGCAATGCGTACTATCATTCGGAAGGCCATGGCTCGAGTCCAATTTCTTGTCCAATATCCTTAATTATACAAAATTAATTAATTGCGTACTTTAAATAAAAGCTCCTTATAAAAATCCATGGGACACCCGAAGTTGGATTAGAATAACCGTAGGGGGTAGATTGGCCGAAAATTTCTTGTTGTATAAGTATTAGTAGAATGATCTGGTTAGTTTACGATTTTTTTTTATCAAAAACTAAGGACCTAGTATAGTCTTCTCCACCAGATATTTACAAACTCGCAGTGATAATAATAGTAAATATTCGGTCGAAATATAAAATGTTAGGTGTACTTTTCAAATAATGAAGTAATTATTTATATATGTGGTTATTATTTTACAATTTGATACCTTGTTCGTACTGATATCGAGAACACTCGAGTTTGGTCGACTTTGGGCTCAAGGCACCTTTTGTTTACATGTAGACGTATTAGGAACCATTATGAATTGGTATTTGTACAAAAAGGGGAAACAAAAGTATTGACATTAGGAAGACAATCCGAAATCCTTTACAGCAATATTTTGATTTGAAAAATTTTGGAAAACTAAATATAAAAATAATCGCCAACGGACCATTAAGGCCAATAATGTGGTCACAAGTTATTGATAATTAATATTTTTATGTGACAAAATATCCCTTCCACTTCGATTAAAAGTATCTAACAAACTAATCTAGCCACAACTGGAAGGGGTGGAACATAAAATGGTTTTCAGTGAAAACTGTGTTTGACCGAAACATAAGTTTTAGAGCGAAAACCACTTTTCGTTACGAAAACATACATATGTTTATTTTCATTTCTTAAATGGTATTACCAACTTTCATCAGTGTTTTTTTCTTTTTTTTTTCTTTTTCATGTTTTTTCAGCAATTGTATGTAGGGTTTATTTTTCCATATTATGTAGGTAAAAAGTAGAAACACACTAGCTTTTGGATCCCATTGTAGCGTACCATAATTAATTTTTAGATCAGCTTTTAGTTGCGCTATGATTGAATAATTTTTTTTAATGTACAAAGAAACACTTTTTGAATTTATGCCTACCAAAGTAGATAGTGAGCACAGAAGTTTTTTTTTTTTTAATTTAATTTATTATTTTTCCTCTACAAAGCATAAATTAAATTTAATGCACTACTATTACAGGAACTTTGCAATACCACTGTTTACAACAAACACAGTCGTTTGAAAAATGCAGCGCAGTACCTCTCGCGAAAGGTCTGGACAAAATATATACTTATTTTAAAACCAAAACGGTCATTTTTAATTGAAAAAATAGATACGCTGCTAACTATCAGCTAATCACTTCCAAGCCTTTCTTTTGCTACTCTTTTAAGTTATTTGCTGTTCAGTTTGTGTAAATATCGTGCTTCATATAATTTGAAAACAGTTTTGCAAATTTCATTAGTACTAAATACAGCAACTCTATTTATTTAATGTTCGCGTTATATATGTACAATTTATTATATATTTCAATGCATTGTATCCACATTATATGCTGCTTTTTTCAAATTACAAATTTTCTACTAATTGTTAATTACTATACAATTAATTACTACGAATAAATTATAAATAATTGTTTAATCTTTTCAGATACCTGGTATGTCTGTAGTTAATCGCTCTACTCGATCTGCATTCACTCGTCTCAAAACTGTTGTGCAATTCTTTCTACGGAACATATTTGTCGATGAGAGTGTTTTTCCGCGTCGAGCGCATCGCTTCACCGCCATATATAGCCGTGATAAGGAGTATTTGTGAGTTGAAGAGATTTATTCATTGTGTGTGGTTTTATTATAATTTTTCCCTATTTTTTTTTTAGATTCGATATACATCATCGCTGTTTTTTCACAAATGCAGTCCGTTCCCGCATTGTACAATTCATTTTGGACCGACAATATTTTGAGGATCGTGATAAAGATCCTCGTGCGTTTGGCATTGACCGCTTGGTTGTGGCAAATGTTTATTGTGCAGCTTATCCGCTACATGATGTAGGTGTGAATCAGAATGAGTCATTTTTTATGAACAGCTATTTAAAATTATATTTTAACAATTCTTAAGGGATTATACGTAGTTTCGAGGCATATTTCAATTAAGTTTTTTATGGAAAGAGTTTTTATTTTTTAATAATAAGTATACTTTTAAGAACACAATAGCGCGTCGATCTTATAAAAATATGAATGTGCGCCGCTCGTGTAAATGATATCCTAAACCAGTGGGTTAGGGCCTAAAGAATTTACCCACGGTAAGGCATGCTAGTCGGAAGAGGTGACTCAAATCCGATAGTTCCCTCGACAGTCAGGTCTTTATACCGGAACGACCCGGATTTTTAACCGGCCAAGGAGTGTAACCCCCGCAATATTTTGGGAAAGGCATTTTGGGAAATATTTAAGCGGTTTACTACCACAAACACAACTAGATATCCCGGCCGTCCTCCAAAAAATTGCGCTTATTGGTGATTTCCATTTCGGGAGCTTAGATTATCAGAAATCAAAATCCGGCGGAATTTTTAAACTTTAGAGTAATGAGGGTATTGAACAAAGCGAATTTATAACGGTTACAGCAGGAGAACAAATACAACAATTACCGTGTATTATGTTTTTGCTTTTTCGTATCGATTGTCAAAATCCTGGAATATTCTTTGGCTTTTAAAAATGCCCAAACATTCTGCTATACTTTTTTCTGCACAAATCACCATCATATTATAAAGAAAAGATTTCACATTTACAAATAAAAAATCAAACGAAATTCGTGCAAACAAAATATAAACCAAGGCGAATTTAACAAAGTTAAGTTAATATGGCAGCGAACTCAACTTTTTTCATTCATTAAACACCGAGATTGTCAAAATTATTGTATAGCTTAAAAATAAGACTGCATCATTTTCCCATTTACTAGGGCTACATTTACTCATTCATTAATTTCTTTTCTTAAAATTCAATTAAAATCTAATATTTATCATTTATTCCAGGGTGAGATTACAGAGAAAGAAACAATGCGTGAAGCTCTCTACACACATTGGGCTTCAATCAACAAATGGTACCGTTATCAACCCCTTGACTATGTAAAGGAATATTTTGGTGTTAAAATCGGTTTGCCTTTTTTTCTGCTTTAATTTATTTAAACCATTCACTAATTTATTTCCCTTTTAGGTCTGTACTTTGCTTGGTTGGGCTTTTACACTTACATGTTGTTGCTCGCTTCGCTGATTGGCATCATTTGCTTTGTGTATTCATTGATAACATTGAAAGATTATATACCAGTGTATGTATACTTATGGCAACGCATTTTAATCGTACATCTATTTACTTTTAAATCATTTATCCACCGACAGCCAAGATGTATGTTCAGAGGAACAAACTAAAAATCTCACCATGTGTCCACTGTGTGATTATTGTAATTTCTGGTACCTCAAGGAAACATGTTTTTATGCCAAAATTACCTACCTCTTTGACAATCCAAGTACCGTATTTTTTGCCGTCTTTATGTCCTTTTGGGCGACACTCTTTTTGGAGTTGTGGAAACGTTATTCTGCCGAAATAACACATCGTTGGGATTTAACCGGCTTCGATGTACACGAAGAGCATCCACGTCCTGAGTATCTCTCACGCTTAGTACATGTGAAAAATACGCGTACACGTATTGATTATGTTACAAATATACAAGAGCCGAAAGTGCCATTTTGGCGTATGAAATTTCCTGCCACAATTTTTAGTGTATCAGTTGTGTTTCTGTTAATACTTTTAGCTTTTGTCGCGCTTGTCGCAGTAGTGGTATACCGAATGTCTATGATGGGTACGCTTAAATACAATAAGAGTACAATGACAACGTCTAGCGCAATCATGCTGGCTACAGCGTCGGCAGCTTTCGTCAACTTGTGTTTGCTCTATGTGTTAAACTATGTAAGAATGTCGCAAAATCCTTTCTAAATTTCTCAATTTTGTTAAGTAATCCACTTTTGCTACATTCAATAGATATACACACAACTAGCTGAGTACCTAACTGAGCTGGAAATGTGGCGCACACAGACGCAGTTCGACGATTCCTTGACACTAAAGATTTATTTATTACAGTTTGTAAACTACTACGCCTCCATATTTTATATCGCATTTTTCAAGGGAAAGTTTGTAGGATATCCAGGAAAATATAACACAATACTCGATTATCGACAAGAGGAGGTAAATAGCAATTGAATTAAAAACATTTTTAATTTAATTGTGTATATAATCGGTGTTTTACTTTAATAATTTAGTGTTCCTCTGGCGGCTGTTTGACTGAACTCTGTATTCAATTGGCAATCATAATGATTGGCAAACAAGCTTTTAACTCCATACTGGAGGTAATAATGCCAAAGATATGGCGCAAAATTATGGCCATACAAGTAGGTCTATCCCGTTTATTCAGCAGTAAAGGCCCGGATGTCAACAAGGAAAAGGTTGAACGTTATTTGCGCGATTTAAAGCTGCTAGATTGGGGTTCGCGTAGCTTGTTTCCGGAATATTTGGAAATGGGTAGGTATGGTTGGTATTTAATAATATCATATAATATAATTTTGTATTTAAAGTGTTGCAGTATGGTTTCGTTACATTATTCGTGGCCGCTTTTCCTTTAGCACCATTTTTTGCTTTACTTAATAATATATTTGAAATGCGTTTGGATGCGAAAAAGTTGCTTGCAAACTACAGGCGTCCAGTTTCACAGCGTGTACGCGATATTGGTGTTTGGTATCGCATATTGGACAGTATAGGAAAGCTGAGTGTGATTACCAATGTAAGTGCTTTTGAAAATCTAAGCCTTTTCGAATATTAAACTAATATTTTTTTTGTTGCAATAATTACTACATTTATTTCTTTAAAGGGGTTTATTATAGCCTTTACTTCCGACTTCATACCGAGGTTAGTTTATCGCGCGCAAAACGAAGATCATACCTTAAACGGTTATTTAAATTTTACACTCTCCCAATATAATATTTCTGAATCGGATTATATGCGTAGCTTAGCTGGCGATGGATCGAATATAACAACGTGCTTGTAAGATTTTTTTTAATATAATTATATTATTTTCTAATAATAAAAAATTAATTTTATTATTTGTAGCTACGCGGATTATCGTGAAGCGCCAACTTCGCCACAAAGATATCATTTAACAAGTATGTTTTATATTATACTTGCATGTCGGCTGGCTTTTGTCGTAGTGTTTGAGGTGAGTTTCAGCAAAAATTGAGTGTTGTAAAAAAGATTGTAATATGATAGGGGTTGGGAACACTTAATTAATAGCATACATACTTAAAGAAAATAAAAAATATATATATAAACCAGTAGACAGAATATATACACAGCATATACGCATACTGACTTAACAATACTCAAAAGAAGCCTGACGAGATGTTTTGACGAAGTCTAAAAAATATTTAATACTCTAAAAATAATAATATTCCGAAAATTGATAATATAACAAATTTATGATAGTTCAATATTAATTTCTGAATTGGGCTTGCTTTATGTAATTAAAGTAAGTTAAGAATGTAATCTTCATGTTTTTTTTTGTAAGCAGATAATCCTTACTTAAAAAAAAAAAATTCACTTTGGAACATAATTTTTTTTGCCAGTTTTATACTTTTTATTTTATATTTAATTTTATACTTTCCTTCCAAAATAAATGCATTTTCCAACAATAACACATACATTACGAAATTGAATGTCCATCCATTAGTTTAATGGAAATTGCGAAAACTTGTGATGAATTTTTATAAATTTAAACTTTAACATGCTGATAGAGTCCAGCTGCTTCTACAATACTTTCCTGTAGCGTACGATTCTCATTAGCGGTGGCTTTAAGCATTTTATATAGTGCAAAGATGCCGAATACCGAGAGTGCATTGAAAACTAAATAGAAGAATTTTGGAAATAGTTTCTCATATTTAAATATTTCATTATTTTACCCATAAGTACACCGAAGATGACACTGTGCACAATACGTCGATCCAATGCAATTTCCTCTTCAAATTCATTCATTTTAATTTCCATGAAAATAAATACGGCTATCTCAATGAGAATCGAAATTATTGTGTTAATAAGCCAGGGAGTAATGCAAACAAGACGTTGCTGCAACAATTTGATGTAAAATATAAAAAAAAAGGTTTGTAGTGAAAGGTAATTTTGTAGAAAATTTCAAAACAATCTTACCTTTCTTATACCATCCATAAGTAAGGAAGCAACTATTAAATTAATTAATGATTTAATCCAAATTATAACAGCCAATACCATATAGAATGCGTTAGAGAAGTTATGCATAAGCACATAATCAACTGAAAATTATAAATATTTATAAAAATATAAAAATATATATTGCAAATATTTAAGTAGGTAGAATACGTAAGGACTAATGAATTAGGGTAAAAATTAGTTCTTCAAAATATTTAAAAGAGTAGGTTTTTTGAATAAAATATATATTGTTAAAACAGCAGATTTTTCGAATAAAATATATATTGATTTTCATGCAATCTCTCATCACCTCAACACCCGAAATTTCTTCCAACAACTCACCCACTATTGCAATGAAATTGCTTAGAGGACTTAATATTTTCACTTCGTCCTGCGGCCAATACGATACATGTACATAATCGGTCCATAGGTAGTAGGAGCAAATAGCTAACGAACACAAGCCCACAATAATATCAAAGCCGGCAACAACAAAACCAAATGAACGTAAATTAAAACAATTGAAACGTTTCATGATGGATGTAGAACTACACGGTGACGCTGGTGCGGATGCTATAGTTTCTGCAAAGTCCGGCGCAAAAGTGTACGAACGAATTTCAAAAAAAGATTTCAGAAAATCCACTTTTATTTTTTTTACAGAATTTTAATTTATCTCATCAAAAATATTTTAAACGTTTGCTGCACTTGACGCGTTGCTGACGCCTTGACGTTGCCAATTATACTAAACAGAAGTAGTCCATTTGTATTAGTAACGACATAAAGTGACATCAAATGAGTTCGTCACAGACAGCTAATTTCATTGAGTTTATATCGCTTTTTGCTGCATGCCATTTGCCGCATCTGCTTTGTTGAGTGATTTGCGGTGAATGCAGTTGCATGAGGCTATAGACGTAGCGAAAGTGCAAAAGTTTAATGATCTGACACACTTCCGAGCAGGGCCAATTAAGAGGCGCTAACGCAGGGTAAATAAAATGTGGTGGGGAGTTTAAAAGTAATTAGAGAAATTGAAATATGAAATATTTAAAAGCACATTTTTTTTATAGTAGTATTGACTCAGATTTCAGATTTACTTATATTTTTGTGATTTACTCTCCTTAACACATATAAGAAAGCTTTATAATTTACAAAAAAAAAAAAAGGACTGAATGAATAGTATATCGTGTATAAAACGCCATGAAAGCTTTAATGTTTTTAAAAAGCATAAATTAGATTAATTAAATAGCGTATACTTTTAGTTCTTTCAATTGTACATAATTATTTTTGTGAAACGAACATACATACATATATTTCTGAAAAGCAAACCCCCATGTGTCGCAACTCTGCCTCCAGACCAGTGATCTTAATAACTTTTGAAGGCGAAAATTTAACATATGAAAATTTCATTTGTTTGCTAAGAAATTAAAAAAAGGATGTGAATTAATTAATTATAAATTTATATATATAATTAAATATATAAATTATAAATTAAAACTAATGTTAAAAATGAAAAATTTGATTTTTAATATACTTTTATTTATGTAAATGTGTTATTTAAGCGAAAATTAACATCAAACAAACCCTAATGAATTTAAAAGCATTTTTATGTCTTCACGCCTAGCACATGACCCCGATATTTTTCTGCAAACTAGCGGCCGAATGTATGTAGGTTAAACATTTCGTTTTAAAAAATGCTTGCGTAGCAACATTGAATTTTTATTAAACGATACACATAAAAAAATAAATTAATCGAAAAAAATACACATCCATATCTAAACACGAAATACATATGTATTACTTCTTATATTGAGCATATTAAAAAAAAATGAATAAAACTTATCTAAATATTATTCGATTCGAACCTTTTATATCTATCTTCTATTTTTATTTTTTTTTGGCAGAATTTCGTTGCACTCGTCATGATTTTGGTGCGTTGGTGCATACCAGATATGAGTATTGAGCTGCGCGATCAAATACGTCGCGAAGTTTACCTCACCAACGAAATAATTATTGCTAAAGAAGCCGAGCGTGCGCGGTTAGGTAAGTTTTCAATTATTTTGATGCATGCAAAAAAAAATCTGACTAAATATACATATATTTATGCACATATTTCCCATTAGGTTTGGATAGACGCAGTTGCTCAGCCTGTGGACATGACTACCGTGCAGATACAATGTGAAATGTAAAAAAACAAAAACGGCGAAATATCTTAATATCAGGCATTACAGCTGAACTACAATATATAAGGGGAAAAGTCACAAAGAAGAGTGAAATATATTTTAAAAAGAAAATATTTAATTTACAAACTTACTCCGCCTGTGGACATGACTACCCTGCAGATAGAAATATAAAAAAAAACGGCGAAATATCGTAATAGCGGGCATTACAGCTAAACTTCAATATATAAGGGGAAAAGTCACAAAGAGAGTGAAATATATTTTAAAAAGAAAATATTTAATTTACAAACTTAATTTATTTTCATTTACTATTAGTATTTATTTATGGACAATGAGTAACTAGATTAATAAGCTTTAAAATGAGTCAAGAATAATATTTTATTATTATTCTTAGAAAAAAATCTCACACAATTTTCTCGTATACGTATTGAATTTGACTTTTTGCTAGAGCAAGTAATTAGGTGCAACATTTTTTTTTAATTTTATATTTTTATGTAACAACCTCACTCGGTGCTTTGAATAATGTTAAAACATTGTAAGTCTAAAATAATATATTAATAATAATTTATCTTATAGATAATTTATTTACTTTAATTGGAAATGAAATATTATAACAAGTTTTAAGATAATTTTGTAATTCCTTCAATCGGAAGTTTAACAATTTATAAAACTAAGCTAATTTGATTTATTTGTTAACAAATAGCGTTTTCACCTTTAGTATGTTCCTATTAACACTGAATATTGTTCATATACGGATGTTTTACGGTGCTCACTTACCGTATATATAGATTTAAGAAAAAATCGTCTTCTAAAAGCCTCACACCTATTGCATCTCATCAATAATATTTTGAAAACCAACTACACATATGTATGTTATGTACGAGTATGTATGTAACGATAAAACGAAATTAGTTACATATGTACGCATACGAAACCAAAATCAGGGAATGTAAAACTATTACAAAACCTAGGGTGTATAATTTTCAAATATGTTTGAATCTCCTAAAACATGTGTGTTGGATATAGATTAGTTAGATATTTTGAAAATATAAATTTTTTATTTACTTAGTTAAATCTGACTCAATTACTAATCCGAAAACATTGTTAAAAATTTTAAATGTTTCATTATAAATAAAGATAATGTTGAGAATTTTACAATATTCAATCTTATATTATGTTAAATAGTTTGAAAAGTTTATCTATGTAAATACTGCTAGGACGAAACTAGTTGAAAATATGAAAACAAAATCAGGGAATGTAAAACTATTATAAAATCTAAAGTGTATAATTTTCTAATATCTCTGAATCTCTTAAAATATATGTGTTAAAATGATAGTAGTTAGATATTTCAAAATTATATATTCTGACACACCTAGGTTAACAATTTTTCTTTTGACAAAAGTGTAAAATGTCTCTCAAACCAAATATGTTATTCAATGTCTTAATTGCTTACTGTAAAGTATTATTAAAAATTTTTTGTTTGTTTTGTGATAAATTTAGATAATGTTTGTTTTGGAATAAAATTAAAAAAGGAAGATTTACAAAATTATTAAATTCAATTATTAAATTTTATTATTTATCTTGTTGAGCTAAAAATCTATAATGCTCATATTCTCACAGCGGTTTGAACGTAAATACATCAACGGTTTTGCTTGCAGCTAAATATTAGTTTTTCATTTTCTTACAAAATGTGAGACTTTGATAATTTGGTTAACTGGGTATACATATGTAGGTGGTACCTAAATATGTACATGCATCTAAATCGAAAATATTTTTGTACAGAAGAATTCCTTAATCACTAAGCACAAGTAGTACAAATGATATGCGCATTTTTTTGCATTGAAAAATTTACTCGCGTGCCATTGTCTAATGGCTTCTTAGTTATCTCGTGCCGACCAAGCGGCATTGAATACTTATTAATAACGTCGTAAACAAGTAAATTCCTGTTTATCTTTGCATTGTTGCTTTTGTTGCTTATGACGGTATTTTGCAGTGTTAACTTACCGGTACACACCTACCACTGCACAAAACATCTTTTGCTATTTAATCATGTAGAGTTCATTCCCGCCGTCCCATAAAAATGATTAAAAGGTTGGCGCGTACTGTTCAGTGTTTAGTTGTTGTTGACAGCACTCGGCGAATTGACGCCATTATTAAAGCGCATGCCGTGCAATGTAATAACGTCATGAGGGCTTACATGTGCTCGTTGCTGGCGTCATTGAGAGCTACGCCGCATATCCACTCACGAGTTACGCGATTGTTATATTTAATTTGACGAATTTTATCTGTGCTTTTAATGATTTTTGATGCAATGACTGTTGTTTCTATGGTAAGTTTGTACTCTCACTGCTTGCCGCTTTATTCAGCTGTTGAATTTTTTTCTAAATAATTGTAATAATAATTTCAGTTGCATATGAATTGAAAAGTGGTGTATTTAGTATATATAACAAGTAATACGTTGTTATGAACTTTAAAAACTTGCAAATATTCAGCTCGCACGGCACACTGCGATATGAATTGAAAGAATGAAACTAAAAATGTGTTCAAGCGGTACGGTTTTTAAAAAATATCAACTGGAATGGCTCATGGCTTAATCTGCTTGATATTTTCTGCAACAAACGAGGGATATACAGTTTATTCAAAGTCGTCTCCGAATGGCTGATGATTTTTAAGAAGTGTTTATTTGATGCCCACCTGTGAAACGCTTCTGAAATGTGTTGAAAAAAGGTGAAATACGAATATGAATATAAAAGGAAAAGGCTAGTGGCATCCCACAAAGGACATCCAAGCCAGAATTGACGGCAAACAAGATGATGCTTAGTGAAAAGTGGGATTGGAAGGGAATTGTCGAATGTGAGCGGTTCAAAAAAAAAAAAAAATTACAGAATTGATCAATAGAAAAGGTGTAGTGTTTCATCCTGACAACGTCAGAACATATACATCTTTGATGACCAGACAAAAATTAATGGAGTTTGGTTGTAAAATTTTGATGCACTCACCATATATCCCGAATTTTACACTATCTGGCTGTAATTTGTTTCGTTCTCTGTACAACTCTCTTTATGGTAAAAAAAAATTAGCCGAAAGAAAAGACATGATGAAAATCTTTTGGACAAGTTCTTCGCCGATAAACCACAGAAGGTCTACACCGATGGAATTATGAAGCTACCTGAAAAATTGTTAAAGATAATAATGGTCAATATGTACTGTTAAAACTTAATTTTCAACCAAGAAAACTTTGGCATTTCATTTGGTATGACTTCTTATGACTTTTTGAGTCAGAATAGGACTACAAAGAAATGGAATAAAAACATTGCTTGAATTCCTTTTCTGCTGGGCTAACACTCCTGATGTACACGCAGACGCTGAGATCTCAGCAAAAACAACAAAAACAAAAGAAACAACATAAAAACAAAAATCAAATTAAGAATATTCAAACAAAAACAAAATAAGAAATTATTGCCTGTCGTGTAAAAAGTTGGCATTCGACACATTTTAGAAACTGTTGACGGCACAGCTTTTCCGCATTCGCGGGAGTGTGCAACAATTCAGTTTAGTTTTGGATTTTCTTGCGTAAACATTAGAAGCCAAACAAATATAGAAAAGAAGTTACATACAGACATATTTGAATAAGGTGAATGAGTGTAGAATTTTGTTTTAATGTAATCTCAGATTAAAAATCGAAAATCGCAATAAAATGATGGTGCAGAAAACATCGTAGCAGAGCAGATTTAAAGTGAGAAGAAAATCTATGCAGCTTATAAGTATGTAATGAGAAATTTGGTTTTCGCATAAATATAGCGTTTCGATGTGTGAATAGTAATATTTATTTGGCAAATAGTTTGAAATAGAAATATCGAAGGAAGAAAAAAATATATATAACGAATCCTGTGAGCAAACTTATACATATGTATATGTATGTACAACATTAAATACTTATATGCAAGTAAATGTACACATACTCGTGCATATGCACATAACAATCCAATAAGTCATTTTATATTTATAAACATATAATCCTAAAGAAAGGTTAAAAATGCACAAACAACATTGAATTCAAGAATGAAAATAAAACGTATTAAGGAAATACAGTAGCGACGCGACAACGAAAGATGAATAGAGATATGTATGTATGTGTATAGAACATACGAATGCCCAAACATAAAATGTAAGTGAAATGTGCCGCCGGCTTGTTTGTATGCCGGTTGCACGTGCAATCGTGGTGTGAGTGGTCAGGCGCAAAAGAAAACGTATACATACATATTGGTGTGTAACGGCACGTGCAAAAGCAATCGAAAAAATGCGCTGATAAAATGTTATTGTATAAAAATTAAAAATACAGTAATCTCAGTTAAACTAAAAAAAAGTCGTCCAAATTGATAAAATAATCATCGAAATTTAGCGGCATTTGATTCTTTATTGATTTCTAACATGCGCATATGCATAGCAGACGCCTAGCAGTCAAAGGGCGTTCATTGACTGCAAAATATGTATAAATAACAATCGCTTCTAATGCCAATTTCATTAGATGGTGTCGTTGGGAAAGTAATTTTTATTTTATCAATAATTTTTTATTGCTTTTGTTGCAGTTGCGTCATTTCGTTTTTTCACGCTTTTCTGTTTAAGTTAAGCAATCACATTTTTATTTCCGTCATTGCTGTCTTTGTTTATCTTTTGCATATTTAAAGTTCAGCCCATTGAATAACGATTATTTGCTTTATGCTTTCTTTCATCATCAATTCATTTGTATAGTTAGTGCGTATACGCACTGGTGCACATATTTAACATATTTTTTTAAATTTATTTTTATTTATTTTTTTATTTTTTTTATTTTATTTTTTTTAATTTTTTTTTAATTTTTTATTTTTTAATTTTTTTTTAAATTTTTATTTTATTTTTTTATTTTTTCATTTTTAAAACAGAGTTAATACAAGAGTTTTAGAAATTGTATATCTTGAAAATATATGCCAATATTTTGCATTAAATTATATTATTTAAATGTTTATGAAGATGATAAATGTTTGGAAAGTAGTATAAAGGGGGATAAAATATTTCCCGATTTGTGAAAAGGCAGTGAAAACGTATCCAAAAAGGAGTGAAAAAGTAGTTATGTTAATATTTTACTTAGTCGTTTTTTACATCTCATATATTCCAGACAAATATTAAAAAACTGTAGATCAATGGAGAATTTTAAATTCAAAATTGAACTTACAACTATATAAATTGTTGAAGAATATAAGAGATCTAAAGAAGCTTACTCCTAAGAAAGTAGTAAAAAAGTTGTAAAAACAATTAAATGCTTATTGAAATATAATATTTTATCCTAATCTAAAAATCATGCTCGACATTTGTTTTTTATATTCAACAAATAACTAACCCTAGAAGCGGTAACTGGGACCATGTATAGAAGATCTCGTAAGTATTGAAATTCTTTGATTGTGTTATTTTACATATGGCTAAAGTATCTCACGACTTCCGGCCTTAGACCAAATATCCTCTGATTAGCCTACAAACATCCGCTTAGAGGTGAGCCAAAGTAAGAAGAGGTAGGTTTTGAGATTTTTCGAATGAGAGAGTCCCATTTTGATGACGACCTCCGCGGGGGCAAGATTTTGGTGTTGAATATGTGGTGGGAGTGAAACTCAGTCGTCAAATCCCAGAATTTACCTCGGCGAATGGACATCTCGTCAAAATCTTCATAAAAGTGATGTTTTTCGACTTATTGCTGATTTGCGATCAGGCTCCGACTGAAGATAAGATAAATTTAGCTCATTATATTGGTTAAAATTTTGAAGTATGTATTTATTCCCTCTTCTGATATTTAAATATATCCATATATATAATTAATGTTTAATGCTTTAAATGGAGGAAGGTACAGTTTATAATAAGCCGTCTCCGAACAGCTGATGGATTTTTGTGAGGAGCCTTTATTTCATGTCAGCAATACAATCGGAGGGCTTAATATTATGAGGTGCGATCGCAATTACAAAAGTTAATTTAATATTTTGTTTAAATTTGTTTGGTCTCTAACACCCTGTAATTACCACACATTGAACTTTTCGTTCATTTTGTACAAGGACTTTATTCTATTTGTCATTCGGTTCGAACAATTTAATAAACTTACTGCTATTTACTTGGCACGAACCTTCATTTCACGGGAAAACAAGCAAGGACTACAATAATAGCATATTTCAAACTAAAAAAATAATTTACAACATCAACTACAAAATACACTTATTCAAAATGTGCATATGTCCCTTTATTATATGCTTAGTATGATATAGTTGATTTGTGCTTACTCGAAATACTTTAACCGCTATAATTTGATTATAATTTTAATTTTAAATTTAATTTTAATTTCAATTTTCATTTAAATTTAAATTTAAATTTAGAATTTTAGAATTTTAGTTCGAAGTTGAATTTGAATTTGAATTTGAATTTGAATTTGAAATTGAATTTTAATTTGAATTTGAATTTGAATTTGAATTTTAATTTTAATTTTAATTTTAATTCGAATTTTAATTTTAATTATAATTATAATTTTAATTTTAATTTTAATTTTAATTTTACTTTTAATTTTAATTTTAATTTTAATTTTAATTTAAATTTTAATTTTAATTTTACTTTTAATTTAAATTTAATTTTAATTGTATTTTTAATTTTAATTTAATTTAAATTTTAATTTTAATTTAAATTTTAATTTTAATTTTAATTATAATTTTATTTTTAATCTGAATTTAAATTTACATTTTAATTTTAATTATGAATTTAATTTCTATTTCAATTTTAATTTTAATTTTAATTTTAATTTTAGTTTGAATTTGAATTTGAATTTGAATTTGAATTTTCTCTGAATTAGTCGCTATCTGTCATATGTGAATTAAAATCCTTCGAGCATATAATTATATTATCATAGCACAACAACTACATTGGAATTTATTTATTAACCTTTGAAATGTAGCTGGAGTATTTTTCAACACAAATGACATTCCTCAAAAGCTCCTTTTGCTTTGTGTTTTGCAGACATCTCAAAATTTCGCTTTAAGATCTATTGTAGACATATGAAGAGTAGCCTTAGCTGCATGAAGTAAATCCTTCATGACAATGGTGAAATTACAAAATTTTTGAAAATATTTTTCTGTTCTCCTAGTAGCTTTTCAAAATTCGTTTTCTGTTCTTCGCTACTATGTGCACTTGTTATCTCTTTTTCATAGGCAGAAATAAATTATTTTTCACAGTTGTTTGATAATCCTTTGGAAAACTATCTTCGAAAATCTCGTTAACAACCGTGGGAGAGTAAACGGCATGGCGTTCGGTTTGTGAGGCTTCGCTGTTGGCTTTCATAGGCGAAAAAACTCGTTTTCTGGGGGGTTTGATAATAAATTGGTAAACTATCTTTGAAAATCTCATTGACAACCGTTGCTGAGTAAGCGGCAGGACATTCGGTATTTGAGGCTTTAGAGTTGGCTTTCTCAAACCAGGACATAAAATGAAAAGCATCCTAATTACGCTCTTAGTTTTATGTAGTCTTCAGATTTTGTTGGATGCATTTTAAACTCGAATATTGTGGCGGGATTATCCTTAAAAAGCCACGTTCGCTGAGCTAAATCCATAACGATGCCGGTTTGCTCGAGAAAATCTATACTTATCAGTGCTCTGTTACTTTTAACAGTTGATTAGTATATAAAACGAATGCGCTTATAACGTTGACCAATCGAAATATCAACGATTGCCGAGTACACTTTGTTCTTACGAGGTATGCTATCAGCCAATACAATTTCGGCAAATACTTCTTGGAACTCTACGCCCATTTGCTTTAGCTTTTCAAAAAGTCTATTACTAGCAACGCTCATACGCGCAGCAGTATCTAAATATGCCTCACCATTTAAACCGTTTACATTTATGCCTATGGTGGGTACATCTCTACCAACAAAAGTGTTTTGCACTGAATTAAAACCACGATTTTGAGAGCTGTTTTCCGAGTTCCTTCAATTGAAATTTTGATAATTAGACCTATAATAACCGGCAGCAGCACTACCGTAACAATTTACCCTGGTTTCTGTCACCATTATTGCGTTTTTCTTTTCAATTTAAATTTTTTTGTAGCAATTTTCAGTGGTATGGTTTCTTCTACTACAATATTTACAACGAATAGCAAACTTTACAGCAGCAACGGATTTAACAAGAGTTCTCTCGTACTTATAGACGTCATCTTTATTTTCTATGATCAATATTTCCGCTTCCCTTCCTTTGTCTAGAAGCGTGAAATGACTTCACGCATTCACGTGGTACTCTCTCTCGTGGTACTTTAAGCAAAAGTTGTGTATAAATTATATTTAGTCTTAGACTTTTTCTTAGTTTTGCAAATAATTATATTTTCTTGCATATGGAAGCATCTGTTGATTCAGAAAATTTTTGTTTCTCCTAATTATATTCGGCAAATATACGCCAATCAGGCTTCGATGGACCGAATGCTTTTCTGAGGAGTTTAATGGCATCATTAAAAGACCTCGTCTCATTTTTAACACCTTGCCACCACTTTGCTGCGTAACCTTCTAGGAGCAATAGGAGACTAACCAAAGCTCGGTCATCAGTAACCTTTTTAGCATCTTTGTAAACGAGTATAGCAGCAATAAAGTATTCGACACGGCTAATACTTTGCCCACCACAAAATCCCGCGCTGCAATCGCTAAATGTTACTTTAGCTTCTTGATTAACAGGCAAGTTACCTAATAGTTGACACAATGAATTTCCAGTAAGCGTAACATTTGAAGAAGCCATAACATCAGGATTTTATCTATAAGTTGCAGTAGTGTAAGCATTAACATTTGGACTAGGATTTTGCACAGCATTGACAGCGTCATTTGTGCCAGCATTTTGCCTTCCTCCCATGTCTTCATGATATGATAAAATTAATGAAAATTAAATGATTGCATTT
Organism: Neoceratitis asiatica; assembly: GCA_030068015.2. Lineage (NCBI taxonomy): Eukaryota > Metazoa > Arthropoda > Insecta > Diptera > Tephritidae > Neoceratitis > Neoceratitis asiatica. Next base: position 31,062,691 of record CM061529.1, read on the forward strand.
AATGTATGTAAATGCATAATATTCAATGTATATTTTATATGAGTATGTAATAATGACCGTCAATAAAATTATAAATTTTAATTTAATTTGAATTTGAATTTGAATTTTGATTTTAATATCTATAAAATTTGAACAAAAAATGTTATGTACGTGTTATTAAAATAAATATCTACTTATTTTCACAAGAACAAGAACTTTTACCAGAAATTCACCCTTTTCGATGTTATAAAATAAACTTGCGCGATTTTTTACAGGTGAAACAGATTAGGTGACGTATACGCAGGGATGTACACACGATACTGATGAGTACATTCCGCTCATACATGCTATTTTAATGTTTAGTTCTTTATTTTTATTTCAATACTATAATATATACAACTTCAAAGAGCCTTGCGGTATTGATATCCATTTAATCTTTTGATAATTGATCTAAACTATTGCAGTACTCGCCATTAAGAAGATTTGCAAAAGGGAGTACTATTTTTAATCTCCTGCTAATTGGTAGATGTACAGCATAATATGAATTCAGAAATCATTATAGAAGTTTTTATTGGAAGCTTATAAACGCTTTGCAAAGTATTAAGAAAAGATGGCAAGCAATATGAAAGTAAATTCTTGTGGAGAACATTTTTGGAGTGTTCTTCATATGTTAGCACAATATATACTTCACTCATTAAAATGTACTTCGTAGTGATAATTACAAGTGGTTTCAATTATTAAGCCTTGCTAAAGTGTATTACTTCCACTAATATGAAGTAGAGGTGGAATTTTAAGTTTTATTTTCTCTTGTATTGCAATTTATGTAATACATTGCTCTTTTCACGTTAAACAGGCAGGAATGTTTTTGCATTACAGTTTTTGTTGTTGTTATAGTGAGTTGTACTCTTTACGGTGTGTGTTTGTAATACTATTGACGCAAAATGTGTCCTTGTATCTATTTTTATCTACGATACGCTGAAAAAATACTATATATTTCACCAACAAATTTACATCATTTGCCAACAAACAACAATAATTACATTTTTATATACCAAATATGCTATGGAAAAAACACCTGCAGCTATCTTGTCTCTTCTCCTCGTAATAAATATTTACATACATATGTAACTACATTAGATGGTTTGTTTTGCTAGAGTATTTTGAATCCTCCATCCTCCCTCCGGTAACAGAATATGAAAACATTACAACAATATGGGTCAAATAAAATGAAAGAAAAATAATCATATTCCCGAACAATGAGTGGACTACTTCGTGAATCATGAGAACTAGCTATAAAAGGTTTCAGTAGTTTTATACAAAAAAATTAATCTTAATAAAGAAACAAGAAAAATAGCTAGTTTCTGATATGGCGAATGATTTCTACCATTCGTGCATATAGCATTTTGGGCTTAAATATTATATTTGAATTTACGTGCAGTATAGAGCAGATGTGCAGATACCTTTACAAAATTCTTAGAAGAAACATAGGGTGAAAGAATCTACTCCTACTAGCATGTAAAATTAAAACCTAAAGGCATTAAGAGATATATTTTTTAATTGAAATTTTCACAAAAGTTAATAAACAATTTGTTACTTTTTTCTGTACGATAAGATTCCAGAATGTATTCTCAATTCTCAAAAAATAAGACATGGCATATTGTATGTAAATTCATCTGAATAGTAAATAGTAATAGCAAAGTAGTGGTTACCAGTACTTGCTACAGAGTGGAGGGTCATGGGTTCGAGTCCTGACGAACATTTAAAAACGGCTGGGAGTTATTAACTTTTTCGAATGTTTTTTTTTGGAATTAAATAAATAAGCTTCTCATAAAAATACAACACTACGCAGTAGTTGATTTCTTAGACAAAAAAAGTGCTGTCTTCGGCTAAGTCGAAGTCTTTATACCTTTCATGAACATATCCAATTTATTGCAAATTGATGACTTTCATTTACATTTGTAAAAAACCTAATTTACCGATCTTAGCTGCTTCTTTGACAGATTTTTAAATTTGGTGTCAATATTTATTTGTACGGAGGTTGCGGTTTATATTTCGAGATTTGTTGTGTGTTGTTGGCAATAACATAAAATATTAATCTCGACCAAAAACGGAATTAAATCGCGAACATTCAAAATTCAAATTCCAAGACGAATTTGTGAAGGTCATCCAAAAACAGTTGTTGATCCGTAAATTATTGATGCTGTGCGCAAACTGATATTGCACGAACGTCATTTGACCTATCGTGAGGTTGGGAAAACAAAGGCATTAGTGCGACCAGCATAAACTCAATAGTGTATGAACATTTTGATTGTAAAAAAATTGTTTTCGTTGGATCCAACACTATTTGTCCATCGCTAAAAAAAAGGGTAGTGTTGATTGGTCGAGAGCAATGTTAAAAAAATACCTTAGCGGTAATTCGATTGTGAATTGTGAATTTACGCGTATGAGTTCGAAAGTAAACAGAAGTCGACTGTATGGGGGTTTCCAGATGAGCAGAATCCAAGAAAAGTTGTTCGCGCACGAAGCACTTCCAAGCAAGTAGTTGCCTGGTTTTTGGAAAAATTGGACATGTTGCACCACTAGAACAACGCAGGGCAGTAAATTCCGAGTGGTATACACTCATTTGTTTACCAGTTGTTTTTCAAGAAATTAGGAAAACCAACCGTTGAAGGCGGTTCACTATTCACCACGACAATGCTAGCTCTTACACATCGACCGAAACAATTGCATTTTCCAATACTCAAAACATCGATTTGATGAGTCACTTATGGTATAGCTCTGACTTGGCACTGAACTGAACTGAGAAGTCAACGTTCTTGGATACCTGAAGAGGCATCCAAAAGCGTATAGATCTTAATGGACAACATTTGGATAACAATAAAGCGATTTTCGATGATTAGGATTTGTTTTTGTTCTGTAATTTCGAAATATGAACCGCGACCCTCGTATATACTTGTGTAGCATACCAAATTTCACGCTCCTAAAATTTTTTTTGACAGCTTTTTTACACAAAACCTCTCTCTCTATGATATAGTATTCCGATTTCGATGATTTTCACTACCAGTATGAAACTCATAATATGTGTATATAAACCAAATTTCAAGCTCCTCAGTGCTTTTTGGGCGGATTTTGTTACCCAAAACATTAGATCTGAACAAATCGGTTATACGTAGGTTATATACTTGTATTCTAGTGGTACTAATACCTCTGTTTTCGAGATATTTCAGCCATTTTTGGTACGCAGATGTATTTTTAAAGTTTTAGAGATTTTGGGTCGTAAATAAAAAGCATTTAAGATAGTGTAATTTGGAATTCTGCACATTTGAGACCAAATAAATATTTATACTATATAAGTATATTATACCTCTCAGCACTACTTTTTTGTTTGCCCCATTTATGTGCTCTAACTATTAAATTTCTTTATTAATATTATCATTTCATAACAATTTCTTTCTTCCAAATATCTTACTTTAAAATCTTAAATATTTAAGTCATTTGATGGTTATTTGTTACTAGATGGTTTTTTTAATTTAAAAATTAATGAAAGGAGTGGTTTCCTCGATTCCGTTCCGGAAATATTGATGTCAAAGATCCAGCTAGTTCTGGTCGGCCAGCCACTCAAAGAGTTGATGAAATTCAGCAACTTTTGCAGCAAGACCGACTTGCTAGCTGCCAAAAAATGACGGAGGAATTAGGCGGCACTCAGGTAACAATTTGAAATCATTTTAGAAAGGCTGGTTACCCAAAGAAGCTCGATGTTTGGATGGTACGGATTTACCATTAGTAAAACGCTTTTGAAACGCGACAAAATCGAACGATTTCTGAAGCGACTCATCACGGGTGTTGATGACCCTATACAAATGACTTTAAAGCTGGAACTGCCGCCTAACAAAGAGGTGCTGAGTCTATGGGGAGTTAAAACTGTTAAAAAAAAGCGTCCCGAACTGATAATTAGATGTGCTTGATCATAGCAACGCCAGACTATATACATACAAATATCTTTGATTACCAGGCAAAAATTGACGAAGCTTCGTGGGTTTTGATGCACCCCCCATATAATCCTGACTAAAAAAAAAAAGAACCCGTCATGGCAGACCCGCTGAAAATCATTTGCCCAAGTTCTTTGCCGCTAAAGTACAGTTGTGTTACACACGGTTGGGATTATGAAGATAATTGCAAAGCGTCATATATAATAATGATCAATATGCACTTGATCACAATTAATTTTCAATAAAGAAACATTTTGTTCAAAAATATACAAAAAAACTGCGGACATTTTTTTGTTATCAATATTTACTTTTTTATTTGGCTAGTAAAAACATTTATTTTCATAGAAATCCATGCGATTTCTGCAAGTGTATCTAAACTTTTTGTGGTTAATTAACAGTTTTGTGCCAAATAAAATAAATGAAAACTTAAAAATATGCAAAAATTTGAATCAAAAGTCACAATTAATCAATGCACTAAATTATAGGAAATCGCAAGAAAGCAAATCAATTCAAATAAAGAGATTTCGCTACGAAATATCATTTGGCATACTTTCAAGCTAGATACATAAATATGTATGAAAACAATGATGGCACAAACAATTATTAATTTGAACATACGTAAACATTTTTTACGTAATTTATGTAAATTTATTTAATTGAAATTAAGCGAACGCTTGAACGCCAGCGAATGTATGCAAATGCATATGGATGTATATATGTATATACAATGAATATGTACATATATGTGAACTAAACAAAATGATTTTTTAGCACTTTTGAACAGAATCACCTTTAATTTAATATTTCAATAAGTATGTATCAATGACTTGCTTGTAATTGTCTTTATAAAATGAATCGACTGAGCAATTTCAAGAAATTTATCTGTATGTCTAACCTATTAGTAACTAAGTCAATCTCTTCGTACGATCCGGTGCCAACCAAATAGATTTCACATTCAACTAATATTAATTAATGTATACTATGTTATACGATATGAAATGTTAAAAATATATAGTTTAATAAATCAATGCTCCTAGCATTAATTAACAGTTATAAAGGCGCAGTAATCAAAAGATGCGGTTTTGTGTTAGATTCCATGTGATTTTGATTGTTTGTTTACTGTTTTTTTTCGTTCTCGTATACCTACGCCGATGTCGTTTTCACAATTTCAATAAAATTTAATTGAATTGTGTGTGCGCAACAAATTATACAGAAAAATATATTATTAACACTAAAGAAAGGGAATGAAAAATTTTGGTATGCAACGCAAATTTAGAAGTAAATAGTTCCGAAATAGTTACAATTATTCGTTGACCATTTAACAAAGTTATACATTTTATTTTGCTCTAATAAATAATAATATTATTTACTTATAAACAAAAATTATTACAGGCCGCATTAAAAATACCCATAGTGTCGAGCCCGACAAGCAATCTTACTTATATACATTTCTCAGACTATTAATGCCTGAATGTATGCAGGATTGCAAAATACTCGCTAACCCAACATTAAGTAAAAATAGCGGCTAAATATTAGCGCACTTAATAGTTGTTGGTTAGTAAAAAATTGAATAATACAACAACAGATTACATGGCAGGCGTTGGCTCAGTTGGTAGAGCACTCGCCTGTGATGCCAGAATCCGTCGATTCCTGGCAAAAGAAGTCTGATGAGGAGATGTGGTGATCTCCGAAACAAATGTCACTTGTACCATTTTTTCTTTGTTGTATAACAAAAATATTCAATAAAAAAAATAATGTTTCTAACAAAAAAAGGCCTTTGAATACAGCTCATTTACTTATAACCAAAAAGAATATTTTTTGTTTTAAGCATTTCAAAGAATAGCTTTAATTTAAAAAAAAAATTAAAATTTATTTAATTTTAAATTAAATAAAACAATTCATTTTTTAATATATACGTTTATAATAGATTTAGTAAACTATTTTTATATTGATATGGGTATATCTTATATTCCAAATTTTGACTTTAAAGAAGTTCATCAGTTTGTTTACTTAACCTTTTACTTTTCTTTATTTTCATTCCTCTTCATGCATTAATTGAATGTGCTCCAATTAAGTAAATAAAATATTTCCATGACTACATTACTCAATTCACAATGAATGGGTGGGTATTCGTGTATATGAATTATATTACATGCAAATATGTATCATAGAAATACTCTCATCCTGGTTTGGTCTCAATAGACATACTCAGTGAAGCAAGGTCTTTATCCGCTTGATCGTTTCAACGGAGATGCGGCCTTCCTCTTCCTCTGCATCGAGTAGTATCAGCAAGAGTAGCCGTTGTCTTTTTATTCCTTGAACTATTGTAATGTCGCCGCCTAACTCGTATCGGCTGATAGAGTGGTGCTCTTTTCACGAGCCTTTTCTAGGACTTCTTACAACAATTGACACGGAATTCGGGGTTTCCCGTTTTGTGGATTGAGCAGATCACATTCAAATTCTAATCGTCGGGCATGCTTTCGTCCGACCTTATTCAGTAAAGTAGCTGATGTATGTACCTAGTCAGTTCTTAGCTACCATGCTTGAATGGCTAAGCCAGTAAGCCATCGGCTCCCGCGGTTTTGTTATTCTTTAAATGGTCAATCGATCTTCGAACTTCATCGTAGTGGAGTGATGGAACGTCTACTAGTATACTATCGTCATCGATTGGAGTTCCTGGTTATCTGGGTATTTCATTTCTAATGTTAAAATCGCCCGGGACGATTTTGATGTCATAGGTGTGTTTTAGACACTAATCTTTAGGTGTGAGTATAGATCGCTTTGATGTGCATTGTGGCAAGACAGTCGTCCACATGCCAACACAAAATCTGCGCTCCTTCATATGGACATTGTAATAAAAGTCACAAGCACCTATGTTCTTTCGTCTTTGTCTCGTTTATCGCATTTTCTGGATGGCGATGATGTCAGCCTTACTTTTTACGAGGACATCAACCAGCTATGCATCTGCACCTTTCCAATTAAAAGACCGAACATTTCAGGTGCATACCCTTAAATCAGTGTCCTTAATACGTCTGCAGTGGTCGTACTCGAAATTGTAAGTTCCAATACGAGGATTTTGTAATTTTTTCATTAGAGCTGGTTTCTAATAGTAAGTTCCAAAGCCAGCCACGCGAGAAGTGGAGGAATTACTAGCTCACTCGAAGCTTCGGTATGTAGATCGGACCACTATAACATATAAGTATGCACGTAGCTTCGATAAAACTAATTTACATATTTAAGCATATACGAACGAGAAATTTAGAATTAGAATTCTGTCCACACATACTGATGATTTATTGACAATGACAATTGACAAATTATCCGGTGGAGTGGAGTGGAGTGGTTGGTAGTTCTAAAGTCACTTGCAATGGTCAAGTCAATCATCTGACCTCCACCATTCTTTTTATTTCGAAAAAATAAATGAACAATTTGGCGAAAAATGCAATTATTATGGACGGTAACGCCTTCCGAGATTTGTTGCCAAGGAGAGGAGCCAAGCTCTCACAAAACATTGGTGGATGGACTGATTATTAAAAAATATATAAACGAAGAACACAAATACGCTGTAAAAATAAATTATACATAAATATCAAAACTTAAAATATAAAACTAATTAAAAGTTTAAAGACATCCCTATTTCCATATGGCAAACACAAATCTTAAGTTTCACTTAAAACTTTGACTGTGAGACCAAAACTTTATTTTAATTCTTTTTTCAAAGTATTGATTTCCAACGCTTTTTACGAAGCTTTATATACATTATTTCTTGCCAGATCCACATCTAAAATTATAGAAAACTAGTAGATCCCAGAGTGCTTTGTTACACTCATATAAAATCAAGAAAATCTAATGTAAACTTGTATGAAGAAATGTCAAAATATTTGTTTTAATCGAAAACATTTTATTCCTAAAACAGAATTTTTTTGCTAACATCAGCAACAATTTTTAAATAAATAATTTAAGTAAAAAAAAACAATATCTAGTTGACCGGATTGTGAATCTAAACCATTCTCGAACCCATTTAAACACAAACAAAAAATTTCATCAAAATCGGTCCAGCCGTTTAGGAGGAGTTCAATGACTAACACACATACAGAAGATTTATATATATATAGAGATTAAATATAAAAAAGTGTATTTCTGACATTAAGTTCTTCATAAAAATCCATCACAACAAAATTAAGACGCATAACAAAAATTGGGTTGGAGCTCGGCGAAAAATCGCTTCAGCGGTTATAAAGTTATTATAGAAAATTTATGGAAAAAACTTCTGTGAAAAAAAATACTAAATTATTGTATAATTCATTATAAAAGTATTTAATTCATATAAATTGCATTAGCTTATCAACAAAACATTTCGTTACCAATATGTACATGTGCTTATGAATATTTCGTTTTATTTAATTATTTAAGTAAAGCAAGATAGAAAATCATGCTTTCCGAATTACGGGTAAAAATCACAAAAAAATACGCTAAGCGACTTAAGCTAATAAATTGCTTGATGACAAAGTTTAAGAAACTGGGCAAACAAAACAGAAACAAAAATTTCAATTGCATGCAGCACAGAAAATACAATTATTCGTGTAACATAGTTATTGAAAGAAACGTGAAATTTTTGTCTGTTTGGGAGGCACATTTCGTTGCCAATTTGGCAAATATCTTTAGGCCATAGCTTTGACACTTTTGTCACTGAACTTAACATTGATCTTAAAGGGCATGCACATACGATGCTTATTTTAAGCATTTACGTACATACATACATATATGTAGTATACCTAAATATGAACAAGGAGATTGGAAAAACCCAGTAGAGAAATTATTAGTTCAAGTTTTCCATAACTGTTAAAATAAATTAATTTGTAGAGAAGAAGTAGGAATATAAAGTTAAATATTAGTTCAAATTACAGTAATGTTTAATTAAAAATTAATTGAAAAAAATCGCAATATTAAATTTCTTCTGGTATATGAAATTATATTGATGATTCTGTTCTTGTTCGGCACACTTAGATGCGATTAGTTTGCTTAGAATATTGTATGAAATATTGTTGAAAATTTTCAGATATACATAATTGCGTATTATTATTCATTTTATTGTACACTTTAATTACGTCCATTTATTGAATGAACTCCAAAACAATTGTTTTTAGCAGTGGTGGTCTCAGCTGTAAGACAATTTTCAACTTTTTAGCTGTCAAACTAACCCCTACTAAAGGCAATTGAATTATCGTGCAAATATTTTTATTTATAATTATGGTATTTAATTATAACTATACGTAATATATACATACGTTAACATTGAAATGAGTAACGATTTTGACGTGTCCAAAGGTCACAACCGATTATTAAAATGTAAAAAAAAAGTTACCTTGCCTTAAACGGACACGTTAGAGTTTTTATGGCAATCGATTATTTGATTAATATGATAGGCCTCCATCAAAGTAATCCAATGTATTAAGGAATCATATGTGGTAGGAGTATATTACAGTGTTCAAAGGTTTTTAGCCATATGATTTTCTGACGAGTAAAATACCCGTTTGAGCTCTTCTGTTATTACTATATCTTGGGAAAATAGATACATCATAATAAAGCAATGAAATAATTTAATGAATATGAAATCGATTTTGTACGATCGGAGAATAAAAGTTCGTGAGATGTTTGAGACTGTAGATATCTCGACTGAGCGAGTACATTACATTATAGGTGAATATTTAGACTGCGCGATGAGTGCTGTGATTGCTCACAAACGAGCATAAGCGCAATCGCATAATCACTTCAAAGGAGTGTTTGGCGATTTTCAACCGCAATCCAAACGAATTTTTGCGCTGTTTCGTTACCGTAAACGAAACACACACACGATCCACCACCACACTACACAAGAGAGCAAAGACTAATCAAGACTATCGGCCAACAAGGTCATGCCCACAGTTTTGTGCGATTCACTAGATGTCATTCACATCGATTACCTTGAAAAGGGTAAAACAATCACCGGCGAGTATTATTCAGAGCTTTTGCATAGATCTGATATTGATTTGAAGCTGAAACAACCGGATTTGTCCATCAAGAAAATGCACGGGTGTACACCTATGTAGTCACCATGTCAAAAGTTCATAAATTGAGCTACGAACTGCCACCCCAGCACTAGCCCCCTGACACTATTTCTGAAGAAATGGCTGGGCGGTAAGAGATTCGGGTCGAATGAAGAGGTCATCACAGAACCAAACGCATAGTTTGAGAGCCTTGAAAACCCCTATTATTTGGGGGGAATAAAAGATTGAAAAAAACGCTATACTATACTATGTTGAGAAATAAAACGCCTTATTTCCGAAATTTTTTTTATTTAATAAAAAGGTAACTGAGTTATCAAACTACCCTCGTATAAAAAAAAATTAAAAAAATCGTTATAACTGATGGTCTCTCACTTAAAAATTTTGCAAAAAAGATGCGTAGAGATGTAGTGTAAGTGCGCTATATAATACGTATGTATGTATATTGAAAGCAAAATCTTATGTTAATTGTTTTAGTAAATTAATGGGAAAATTTCAATAAAAATGGTATTGTGTCTTTTCTAGATTTTTTAAATTGTTTGGATTATTTACTATCTGGATTGTTGGAGTCGTGATTATGGAGTGCTCCCTATAAATTATTTAACTTATTTCGAGCATCTTCGCAACATTTCTTAACAGCTTCCTCACTCGCAGATATGTACATACATTTGTATGAAAAAAAAAATAATATTAGTATTAGTTATGTGTGTCTACTCAAATGTCGTTACACCCTAATGCATACAAGAACATATGTATGCCAGTATGCGTGTAGAACAAAGCATAATCAACATTGGACTATTTGCTGCTCTGTTAATTTGACTGCTGTGAAAATATAATGAACGGAAATTTATTCAAGTTCATGCAAGAAAAATTTAAAACTGGGGTTCGCAAACAATGATATTGGACAAGAATGAGTATTGAAAAAAAATCGTCATTATATTTTCATTTCCAGAAACAATGTATTTTTCGTTTCTTTTGCTACCTATGCGTCGCTTTTGTATATTATTCCGTGACTCAGCTGCGCATAAGGATTGATGATATTGATGATGAGAACTTAGATCTGAGTAAAAATAGTGTTTCCTTACTTCTTTTCAATGTACCTCCCCTAACGCACTTTTGAATACATACATTTGTATTTTCCCAGCCCATTTCCTTAAAATTTATGCGTTGCAATTATTTCTTTGTGTAACAATAAAGAAAATTCTTTTCGACTTACTTCTGACTGTTAATAATGTGGTGCATTTGGCTGAATAGGAAGAAGATCTCTATGAAATTTATCATAAGTTATTCGAATTTTGCTTTGTTATACATATTTATATATGTATTTTCAATGCATGGGAGATCTAAAAAACTTTTGAATGGAATTGAGATTTTCAGTTTTGGGCGTAGTGTTTGGGACCCACTACATGAAAAACCTTCCTCAATGAAAGATCAAAGAAAGCCTCGGAAGAGAGACCCCCTTTTGATAACCACCCCTGCATATGTTTTAAGTGTCACGATTTGAAGGCATGAAGCTGGAATGTCCGCTCCTTCAATTGGGAAGGTGCCACTGCCCAGCTGGTTGATGCCATCATAAGACTAAAGGATGACATCACCGCCGTCCAAGAAGAGTGATGGACGTGAAGAAGGTGGCCCCTTTTGAAATCTAATACAGCGGTCATAGAAAGATTGCAAATTTGGTGTTGTGTATGTGGTGGCAGAGAAACTCCGTCGCTGAGTGTTGGCATTCACCCCAGTGGATGAACGTCTAGTCATAATCCACACTAAAGCCAAGTTCTTCAACATATCGCAGATTTGCGTCCACACCCCAACGGAAGAGAAGCACGATATGCCCAAAAAAGCTTTCTATGAGCGCATTGAACGCACTTATGAAGGTTGCCAACGCCCCAACGGTTTGAAGCTGATTGATTTCGCTGGGGTCCGAAATATTTTATATTGTGATAGATGGAAGACATGTATCCAGAGTTCTGGACGTGTCTTCGTTACGAGGACCTAACATTGACTCAGATTACTATCATGTCGCAGCGAAGATACGCACCCGCCTCTGTGCAGCAAAGAGCGCCCGTCAACAAACACAACGTTCGACGTCGAACAGCTGTAATCACAGCAGATAGTCAGCAGGTTTCCTGCTCGACGAGCGATGGTATAGAAGTTCCATCACCCCAATTTTAAAAATCGAATGGCGATTTCCCTCTTAAAAAATAACAAATTGGCGGAAACCGATGGCTTACCGGCCGAGCGGCGAAGAACTGACAAGGTGCATTCGTCAGCTTCTTTGGAAAATATGGTCGGAAGAAACCATGCACGAGAAATGGAACCTACGTGTGCTCTTCTCAATCAAAAAAAAGGGAGATCCCAAAGTCTGCGCCAATTGTCGTGGGATAAACCTCCTCAATATCGCATATAAAGTCCTATATAGCGTATTGTGTTGGAGAAAATAGCTATTCGTCAACAAACTGATTGAACCTTATCCTTATCCTTATTTAGACCAAGTAAATCCAAATCGACCAGATATTCACCATGTGGCAAAGCTTGGGAACACCCGAGCGAAAAAAATCGATGTACACTACCTTTTCATAGATATTAAAGTTGCTTTAGACAGCACGATTTGATATCCCTGCAAAACTCATGCACGGCTAGTAAACTAACCTGGGATAACACAAGAAGCGCAGTCAGAATTAGGAAGGACCTCTCCGAGCCGTTCGATACCAAACGAGACTTCAGGCAGGGTGACTCTTTATAGTGTGATTTCTTCATTTGATGCAGGCGAAAATAATACGAACGCAGAGCTATTTATATTGTTTTCCATAATAACCGCACCGTAAGTTCTGCTTTCTCGAAGTTAAATAAAGATGTGAAATGAATTGGTCTGATAGTCGACGAGGGTAAAACGAAATATCTCCAGTCGTCACATTCGCTAGTTGGCACCCATGTCACAAAAAAAAAAATCTAGGAATATTTAATCATATTTTTCTAATACTTATGTAGATCAAATTATTAGATTGAGATTAATGAATATATTTTTACGAGTCAGTAATAATTATTTAATTAGTAATGAATAAATCAGTGTTCAATTAGTCAGTTTCTTAATTATATTTCCAGTAAAATCACCTGAAAAACCATTCTTTCATTATAATTAATCAATAAACCGGTAATATTTATACGAAATGAAAACGCATGAAAATGTTATTTGCATAACAAAAGAAAAAAAATGCATACATTCTGTATAAGTCGCGAGGAACAGCTGATTCTTGACAAACGAATTGCTCTAAGCCGTCTGACTGCTGCTCGGTTCCTGTCGTTGATCTGCTGCTGCTGCTGCGAAAAAAATGCAAATAGGAAGCTTCTTCGCATATGTTTTAACGTTATTATGGTTGTTCAAAATATACACACACTAGTCAACATATACATATTTTTTGTTGTTAGTGAACTTGTGCCATCGCCAATGCCAGCGTTTTTCACTTACATATATTCGTTTTCTTGACTGTTTAGTCGATCGTGGGCATTGGCGCTGCAAACAGCATTAAAACACTGTAAACAACGAATTAAAAATATTTCGGTAAACGGTTTGGTTTTTGCTAGGATGCCGCCCACGAACGTAAATACAAAGAAAAGTGTTTAAAAATATTTACAAAGGTGCGAAAAGAAATACATCTGAAAAATATTTGCTTCGTTCAACAAAAGATTTTAATTTATATTAATATAATACTTTATTTATTTACTACTGAATTTTTTTAGTGCTTGCTAGTGCAAAATTAAAAACAAATTAATGAAATTACTCACAAGTTTTTCATAATTTTATTGTTTCTTTCTGTAAAGCAATTTGAAATTTCTGCTAAAAAGAAGCAAAAAAATGCAAAACATTTAATTATTGTGAGCAAAAGTGAAATAAATTGTATTAAGCAAAAAAAAAAAAACACTGCACTCTGCAATAAATGTAGGTGTCGCAATGGTTGTATGTACATACATTATAGAAAATATTTATTGTAATACATATTGATGAGCGCGAAAACTTCAGGTATGTAAGTATGTTATTGAAAATTGCTTAAAATTACATATACTCTTTTTCTCTTTTTCATTTTTAACATATAAAAATGTATGTATGTATATTTATAACAATATTTCGTATATTCATTTGGGTTCATTCTTTTCGCTGATCCGCTGAGCCAAAGTAAAATTTTCCACTATTTTTGGCGTGTGAGACGTAAATAAGTGCCGGTTCACTATTTATGTTATGAGCCTCATTCAAGGAAGAGAGAGATATATAAAATATATGTACATATGTTATAATAAATAATTATTTTGCATATTCGATTGAAAAAGTATGCTAACGAGTGTATGACTTACTTAATGAGTGCTTGTTGAATGAAATATATTAAATTATTTTTCCGGTAATATTTATAATAGTTTATGGATTATGTTTTAACTTCAGTTTCATGCAATTAAAACCCATGTTCTAGAGAAGTGATGAAATGGAAATGAAATACATATATAAATCGAAAAGTAAATATTTAATTTATATTTTATTTTTGATGTTCTACAAAAGCTGTGATTTGATTTACCGTTTCGATCGGCACTTTCGAGTAGCTGATGTCAGCTAAGTTTAAATGAGGCGAATGATAATTTCATTTATAAGTTTTAGTTAAATAAAATATAAGCAATCGAAATGAATGCAATTCGATTTCCAACTTCGCAGCGGCAACATCTCAGTGTGTACCTTTCACTACATATTTTATAATCGAAATTTATATTTTTTAACTCGCACTATCTCTGTTGCCAAATTCCGGCCTCATCAAATACCTCATCAAATACCTCAGTCAATTCAATTGGAGTTCTATGGTGTTCTGAAAAAAACAAAAATAAAAAAATTTTAAGAGGACCGACTTTCGGCATCGAATATCCCACTTCATCTATTTAAATGTGCAAAAAATATTTTTGGCAGGACGCTTATTTGAACATCTGTGTTTTTGTGGACCTATGTAAATATTTTTTATATTTTTATTATTTTACTTATATTTTTGTGCGTTCGTCCGTTAAATCCATTGGTTTTCAGAATATGACAATTACATGTAAGACAACGAAATGGAAATGCAATAAGTTTTCTAGAATGTAGAGCACAAAAATATCGAATTGAAATATATATCTTTAAACTATTTTCACTCAAAACTAGAATGCAGAACATGCTGTTAGATGTTCGAAACTCTTACGAGATATGTATGTATATGAGTATGATGGTTTCTGATTGCAAACAATACCTCTTCTGCGGCGTTGTTTGGTACCCTAATTAAGATCAGGCTAATCAGTTTTTTCATGAGAGTTATGCTAAGACAGAACGGAGGTACTAGCTTGTCTATATCCAATCAGAAAGATTAGAAATTTCCAAATCACATCGATATAAATTTCGGATTTACGACAAGTACGATAAAACTTTCAGCTGTTTTAGTAAAAAATGTGTGAAATGTTAACAAAGGCATATGGTAAGTCTGCTATGAGTAAACCAAAAGTTTACAAGTTGAATAAGCGTTTCCCAAAGGGCTGTGAAGGCGCAGAAGTTGGTGTACGTCCTGAAAAATCGATGAAAACGTGCGAAAAGTGAAATAAATTGTATGAATGATCGCCAAATCACAATTAGAAAAGCCGCTGATGATGTTGACTTATCGATTGGGTCAAGTCATGACATTTTTCCAATGCTTTGGGACGAATATGTGTTTACGAATATGACGTCGAAACTAAAACTCAATTGACGCTCTGGAAAAGACCGAAAAGAGCTCACATCAACGAGTAAATAAATATTTTGTTCAAAAAAAAAAAAAAAAAAAGAAGAGAATATTCGTAACACACCTTGTTTTTATATTATATTCTTCTAGAATTACAACTTTGGACACAATATATTTATATGCATTAGAGGTCGTTGTCGTAATAAGTACAACATTATTCAAAGTTAATATATATTACATCGATCTAACATATTTGTTTTTTTTTTTTAAAGATTAAATAATATTTAGCAAGCTTACAACAAATTAAAATATTTATTATAAACTTCCTTTCTCCCCAATAACAATTAGTATAAAGCGAATGTTTGTCTGCTTTTAGTATATTTATTAAAATACGTACTTTTTTTATTTATATATATATGTGAATGCGCATATTTATTAACTTTGTGTAATTGAGTGAGTTTTTAGCATACCATGTTAGACAGATTTTATCGTTGAATACACATTTTTGCTCTATTCCCCAATCATAAGGGTATTTTAACTGTAAACACGCATTTTTATTGAAAAGCCGACTATTCACAAATATATTGGTGTTTCTTATATAACTATAGTGAGAACCGTCTACTATCTAGAATTTCATATATAATTATATATAGATGAATTTAACTTTAAGAATCCGCTTTCTTTGGAAAACACTTTGTGTGTCTATATGTCTATAAATATGAGTATTATAGTAAATTAATTCTTATTAATTTACTGTTTTCTGTTTGTGTATGAATAATAATGATTTTTGTGTATTTTTTTCTTCGACTTCGAAACTGGTTGTGTTCACGTTTTTCATGAGTGCGCAAAGTGTACGTTTTGTTATTGTTACTCTTCCACGGGCACCAATAAACCACGTTGCGATTAATGTTCGCTTCGTTATGCTATGTAATGTTGTTGTAATAGCGTTTAGTGTTGGAAGAGTCACTCTCTCTTATCTGTATATCCTGTTCGAACTGACTTACACTAGTCTAGAGCGGATGTTCTTTTGCAGTCGTCATATGCACTGGGAAATTTTTTTACAAGCAATTATACAAACATACCTACATGTATGTATATAAAAAGAGCTACATACATACATTTTCATATAGGATTTGTGTTGATAAGAGAGCACCTTAAGTATTGAATATTTGCTTTGCCTGGATGCTTTATGTCACACTTATAAAAAATTTATTCCACCATTATTTCATTTAATTTTTTGGTTTTTAGTTCATTATATTATATCATTCTGATTTATTTAAATTAATTATTTTGAATTTTCTGTTATTTTATTTTGTTGTATTTTATACTTATATTATACTAGCGGACCCGGCGTGCTTTACTACACCTATAAAAAAAAATCTAGAAAATCCAACCGAAATTTTGAGTTTACGGTTTTTTTTTTGAAAAAGGAAACGAAAAAAATCGATTTAAAATTTTGTTTCCAAAATTTTTTTTATGATTTAAAATTTTTTTTATTTTATTTTTTTTTTCTCTTTAATTTTTTTTCACCTTTCTCTCTCTCTCTCTTTCAACACCACGTACAACGTAATGTACGCGTATTTTGGAATTTTACATGTATTTGTTGTTGTTGCATGTATTTTGTGTGGGTAGCGACCAATGTTTATTAAAATGGTCATATCTCTGGAACGGCTGCGCCAATCTCATGAAAACTTCACATTAACCTTCTCCTAATATCCCTTTATAACTTCTAAAAATTTGATCTGGTGGTTTTCAAGTTATAGGCGTTCCGTTATATACATAGATTATTCTATTTTATTTTATTTTATTCTGTTTAATTTAATTTAATTTTATTTCATTTCATTTTATTTTATTTTATTAAAATTTATTTTATAATATTAGATATTGGTTTATATTATTTTGCTTTATTTATATTTATATTTTATTTTTATTTTATTTTGTTTTATATTATTTAGTTTAATTTATTTTATTTTTTTATATTATTTTATACTATTTTATTTTATATTATTTTATTTTGTGTTATTTTATTTTACATCATTTTATTTTGTTTTGTTTCTTCTTTTAATTTTGTTTTTAATCTAATTTTTTATTTTAATTTTATTTTATTTGATATTGCTTTATATAATTTTGATATATATATATATATATTTTAATTTAAAAAAATTTTAAATAAATATATTTTATTTTATTTGATATTACTTTTGTTGACGTTCTTGGTACAGTTACAATAGGCCTCAGCAAAAGCAGAGAAGATGATAACAGCGTAACTTAGCCGACTAATGGCTAACATTGGAGGAACAACACAACAAAAGAGGTAATTGCTCTGTCAACCACCACAAGCATCCTTCTATATGGTACAGAAGTCTGGACAGAAACGCTGCTAATCAATCATCGATAATATATTAAGCAGAATACAACGCTTGGTAGCCCTGAGAGTGTCCTCAGCCTACCGTCTATTGACCGAAAAAAGATTTGGGAGCTGAAAAGTCATTGGCGAAATAGAATTAATATAAGTATTAAAAAAGAGGTGAGGTCAGAAAGTCTATCAAAATAGCATAATAGGTGGTAAAATTAGTCCAGAGGTTAAAAACCTGTATGAATGGACCAGCAGAGACTTCGCGGAGGTAAAGTTTTATGTCACGCAAATGCTATCCGGGCACGGATATTCTAAAAAGTATTTCTTCAGAAAGGGAAATACAGATAACCCGAAGTGTATTTACGACGACGACTCGGAAAATGATGACAAGAACGGCGGACCACACTAGCAGAAGTGACCGGTGCGATAACAGCAGAAGACAAATGGCGCTTAATATCAGAGTAGAGAATGTACTCCGTATTAAAAAGCTGGACCTGGACGCAGTCGCAGATACGTAAATCTTGCAATGAGAAATATGGAACGCCAGTCTGATGTAGTGCGAAAGCGGTTCCAGGGTGGGCGACGGTTTCTTAGAGGAGAGTTTTTTTAGTGACTTGCAAGTGGCACATATCACTGCTGTGACGACACAATGACGATGCGGTAGAAATTTTTCTCTCCTCACCCGCAAAAAAAATATTACCTTATATTTTTTGCTTTACTTATTTTATTATTTTAATTTATTTTATACCATTTTATAATATTTAATTATAATTTATTTTATTTTCTTTTATTTAATTTCTTATTATTTTATTTTAATTAATTTTTTTAAGTTAATGTATTTTATTTTCCTTTCTTTCATTTAATTTTTATATCTTATTTTACTTTACTTTATTTTATTTTATTCAATTTTATTTTGTTTTTCATATTTATTTAAAATTTTGCGTAAAAGTTTTAGAATATTTGTTATCCAATCTTTCGTTCTTGTCGCCTCAAAAAGAAAAAATAATGGAATGTTTCATAGAATTCTACATAAGATTACTGAATTCTTCTTTTTAACCTTATTTTCTTGTCTGAATATTTTTTTTTTCATTCAATTATAGCAACAATTTTTTTTCTATTACATCAATTAATTTTTTGAGGTATTTATGCTATTTGATATTCATGTGCCATTTATAAGTACATACAGTCAAGCTAAACTTTGCATACCGATCCATATTTATCTAATGTTGCTGATGTATTTAATCAAATATGTTTAATTTGCTCTTTAAATAGGGAGGAGTATGCGTTTTCAATGGAATACTCAATATTCATATCTGTTGCTAAGCAAAAAGCATGTATAAATGTGAAATAAATATTCATTCAAAATAAACAATAAGTACCAGTTCTTGCTGGTACTTAATAATATCGTAATCGATGGTGTCAGAGATTCTGAAGTACTTATCGAGGCTGTCGGCAAGGTGTGGTAACCAATAACAACACGCTGTTGAACAGCGTTGGCAACACGTTTTGTTACAAATATGTAGATATTTACGTATGTATGTATGAACTTGACTATAGCCAAAATTTACGCGTACATTTGTACATACATACATTTGTAATTAGTCGTATGTGTTCTTGAAACTGTGCTGCACAAACAATCATAATTTTTTTCAACAGTTAGCAATTGATCGTTTGTTCATTGAGATTAGGTTGCTTTTCGCCAATCCGCGAAATTTATAATCCCTTTTATTTTATGTAGAATATTAATTGAATAAAAACTTGATTTAAAAAAATTATTAAATCTCTTTATAGCAAATAAATTGTATTGTGTATAATATATACGAATATATGTACATATTTATGTATATACTTATATGTTTATTAGTGACATTTATATACTTATATACATATATGTATATTTCCTTTAAAACGTTTTTACTGATGCTTTGTTATATTTTCATTATAAGGTCATAATCAGGATTATAAAAACAACCCTAACATAGGATGCAGATGCTTAATAGCGTAATTGTTGAGTTGTTTGTTCGGAAAGCTATTTTTTTCCACGATCATCATTAAAGTTTTTATGATGGTGTTGTCTCGAGTTTCATTCAGATCTTATGTTTATACTTTCTGAGTTCCCAAGTCCGAGCTTATTTATGTATTTACTTGTTATTTTTTTTTTTTTTTAATTTTTCTTGGGAGTCGTTTAATAAATATAGTTTTATATTTATAGCTTAGCTTTTATTATTACTCTCTTTAATTTGAAAATTAATCTTTTAATAAATATTTTTTTATATTATTAATTAATCACTTTATTTAGAATCAACTAATTTTGAAGTCAGAAAGGTATTAAAATTACGAATCAAGTATGAACTGAAAGGCGTAGAACATGAAGTGTAAAATTTTTTGTTTAGCTTAAAAGTAAAATATTGATCCTTGGCATCAAAAAGAGTTCAAAATAAGAAACTTTTAACAAAAATTAGGATCATATTTTTAATTCAAAATTACTTATTTCGATGCCATAAATTATGATTGTGGTATTTGATTATATTTTATATTTATTTAATTTGTATTGTATTATGTATTTATGTAGTTTTGCCGCCAAATAGCTTGAATCTCAGTCACTTGGCCATTAATTGAACTTGAAATAACTGGTTTTGCATAAAATTTGCCGCGATTTTGTTTGAATAAATATTTGACCAACATAGCAATGTGTAGTACATATCTAATGTACCGCTATGTAAGTATATGTGTTTGTACTAAATATAAGTATATACGTTTCGTGAAAACTTAAAATACCATTAGAGCTTGTATCTTGTATGTATGTATCTTGTATGATTTTATGTTTTTAGGCCATTAAACGATCTTTATAAGATAGAAGAAAGATGAGCGTTAGAAAAACTAAAGATAAGGCTTATTACCCATTGTATTTAAAATCTTGAAAGATCTACACTCAAACTGCTATTTCTGGGCTTTGAGCACCACGTGCTTGGTTTTATACAAAGAAAACAAGTACAATTGTACAAGTTCAAAAACTTGTTCAGAAAATATATCCTTAATGCGAAAAAATAAATTATAATTGACATTTATTTTGGTAAGCTACTTTATAAAATTAAAACGCTTCTCTCTTGTAATTATTACATATTTTTTAAGTCCTATTTTGACCGACATTTCTTTGTTAAACATGATGAGGAGCAAGATGATGTCATGGGTTCCATACTATATATGTTATTCCCTATACCTAGGGGAAGAACAAATATTGTGATATTAGCTGATAAGACAGCTACGTACAGCCCCATCTGGCTTCATTAAATGCCTAAAAAAGGAGTAATGAAATTAAGGCAGTAAAGGCTGCTCAACTAACTGTCACTTCATCATAATTGGCCAGCTCTACTGAATTCTCATAGACTTCTATACTTGACAAAATAGAAGAACGTTAAGAAAATAAGTTTTTCTTTTTCTCTGAGTGAATATCACCAATTTTTGGTAGAAATTGAGTATCACGTATATAAACGTAAAAAGCTATCGAGAGGAATGAAAGTATATATATAGGTATAATCAAAAAAAAAAAAAAAAAAATTTTTTTTTATTTATTCGCTTATATTCATGCTGTCGCCTTCAATATAGTTAATTTTAAAGATTATGCACTTGTCCCAGCGTTTCATCAAATTGCCGAAACAATTCTCAAACTCCAACTTTTCATACAGCATTTAGATTTCTCGGCGATGCGCTTTTAATGTATTGTACACCTGTAAAATGAACTCCTCTCAAGGTTCTTGTTGGAAATGAGGAAAAGGCACACGGAGCCATATTGTCGAAACGGCGTTGAACTTGTAGGTTGTATTTCTCATTTATAGTTTGACCTATCCTCAGGAAATCATTTTGGGGCATGCGATTAAAATCCAAGAATACAGTGAGCATTGGCGAGTTCTTTTCGATCTTAGCGAGCAAGATAGCTCCCCACTGCATAACTTGAGCCTTAGTTCAACGTCATATCCGTAAACACTTGTTTTGTCACCTGTTAAAATACGTTTCTGTATCGCAGTTAACTTCATTTATTGACTCCTGAGCAACTTCCATTCGCCGTTTTTTTTGTTCATAACCCAAACATTGAGAAAATGTCATGTTATGCTTCAATCGATATACCGACATCATCAGCAATTTCTGTAATTGTGTTTCGGCGCTCGTTCAAACTTTCTTTCCCTTTTTGTAAAAGGGCGTTCGTCATTTAATACAAATCTTTTGTTTTGCTGAACGTTTTATCAGACTCAGGGTCATCTATACTAACATCTGTAATAAAAAATTTTTCTTTCAGACTCTCCAAGCCATCAAAATTTAAAAATTATCGTTATATACATAACTTAATTTGAATAAATTTATTTTTATATTATTGACATTTCTATCATTGTGTTGGGTCCATTATGCATAATGAATTTTTTTTTTCATTTACACATTTTCAAGATCTGTTCAGATATTTTCAAAATGCATAAGCTGTTATTTATGCCCTTATTGTGATGCGCAACTCAAATAAGTTGATTTGTCAACATTACAACACCGAATTTCAGCTAAATTGAACCATAAATTTGAATTTTTGAATAGGCAATTGGTTACCTACATATGTACCAAATTTGAAGAAAATCGAACCAAACATATAATATTTTCGAATAGGTAGGTCCCAGATAAACTTCCAGGAAGAAAAATTATGCGAATCACTGAAATTAGTCATGGCGGTTCTTCAGTTAAAAAAATAGTAACAAACATCACTCTCTGATCTCTCTGGGTGATCCATTTCGAGGTTCCCTACTTTTTAAAGAAAAAACACAGAAAATTCTAATTTAATGGGGAATGTTTATTATCATTCGAAAGAACATTCTTTGGCATTTATTTTTTGAATATTATCTCTTTCAAATGCCGGCCAAGGCTACGTCTCAGATGGTCCATCCGTTGAGCCTAATTTTCGATGACTCGTTCGAGCATTTTGACTGGTAACTGGCGAATGATACGCGTGATGTGATATCACACGATCTTGGCGATCTCTGCTCACCGAATCCATTGATTGATGCGATGTGTGGGAAGTGATGCCGTCTTATTGAAACCAAATGTCGCGGAGATAACGAGCTTGAATTTCAGGCATCAAATAGTTGGTTATCATGGCGCGATAACGGTCGCCATTGACGGTTACGTTCTCACCGGCATCAGTTTTGAATAAATATAGACCGATGATTCCACACAAACCGCACCAAATCGTTGTTTTTTTCTGGATGAAATGGCAGCTCTTGAATCTCTTCAAGTTACTCTTCATCCCAAATGCGGCACTTTTGCTTGCTTACATACCCAATGAGCCAGAAATAGGCCTCATCGCTGAACAAAATTTTTCTCGAAAACGTCGGATCTTCTTAGAACTTTTCATGAGACCGTAGAGAGAAGCGATGTCGCTTGGGAAGATCGAGCGGCTTCAGTCCTTGAACAAGCTGTATTTTGTCCGCTTTCAATTTAATATATCGACGTAAAATGCGCCAAGTCGTTCCATACTTCAGCCCGAGTTACTGCGAACGGCGCCGAATCGACTCTCCACGGTCTTCGTGTACAATGTCAACTACGGCCACTATATTTTCTTCACTGCGTGCTAGAAGAGGTCTATTCAGTCGAATATTATCCAATAATGAACGCTGGGTCTCAAGATGGGTGATGGTGTTGCGAATAGTACGCTCAGTAGGCCGATAAGTTGAATCACGGTGAATCAAAAGCACAAATGACCCATGATAAAGTTAACGATTCCAAATGATTATTTACGCTCATGGCGGTTCAAGGCAAATAATCTTTGATTTTAAACCCTTATTGGTCCTTTAGGTTTTTTGTTGTCCATTTTAAATATATACTTAGAAATAATTCAATCATTTCTCCATGTCTAAATTTGACAAATAATATTTAATTACTTGTGTCTAGTTGTGTAAACCATAATTCGGCTAAAAACTTAACGAACTGAACTAAAAACCATCTAATCGATAGTTAAGTTGGGATGTAAACCATAGTACAAAGTAGTCAACAGACAACTTAATCATAATAGGGTCATTAATTTCAAATTCTAATAAAATAATAATTTGATTTTCATTCAACGAAATTCATAGGAATTGAGGAAACAGCAATACATTTCTATGCGACTGCACGTTCTCAGAATAGATTTAACTAATAAAGGGTGTTTTTTTATAGAGATATAGAACTTTAAGTTGCAATAAAACAACGATGGATTATTCGATTGACATGAATTTTATTTATCCGAAAGATAATCTTATTTTATTTTATTTTAAATATGATTTCTGGCATATGACCGCCACGGCTGGCGCGGATGTAGTCCAATCTGGACGTCCAATTTTCGATGACTTTTTCCAACATTTGTGGCCGTATATCGGCAATAACACGGCGAATGTTGTCTTCCAAATGGTCAAGCGTTTGTGGCTTATCCGCATAGACCAATGACTTTACATAGCCCCACAGAAAGTAGTCTAGCGGTGTTAAATCACAAGATCTTGGAGGCCAATTCACAGGTCCAAAACGTGAAATTAGGCGGTCACCAAACGTGTCTTTCAATAAATCTATTGTGGCACGAGCTGTGTGACATGTTGCGCCGTCTTGTTGAAACCACATCTCCTGGACATCATGGTTATTCAATTCAGGAATGAAAAAGTTAGTAATCATGGCTCTATACCGATCACCATTGACTGTAACGTTCTGGCCACCATCGTTTTTGAATAAGTACGGACCAATGATTCCACCAGCCCATAAAGCGCCCCAAACAATCAGTTTTTCTGGATGTAACGGTGTTTCAACATACACTTGAGGATTACTTTCACTCCAAATGCGGCAGTTTTGTTTGTTGACGTAGCCATTCAACCAGAAGTGCGCTTCATCGCTAAACAAAATTCGCTTATGAAAATCGGGAACAACGGTAATCTCGTTTTGGGCCCATTTGACGAATCTACGCCTTACTCTAGTCTATTCATGATGAATTGCCGAACCAAACTGAGAATAAATCACTTGACAGCTGTTAAATCGGTCGCCATCTTGAAAAGTAATGCCAACTTAAAGTTCTATACCTCTATAAAAAACACCCTTTAAAACAAATTTTTTAACAAATGCTTGTATGTATGTACATACATACATATATGAATGTGTGCTCGTGTATATACATATGTATAAATGTGTATATTAATTAATTTATTCTTCAATTGTTTTAATTATTTATTGCTTAAGTTGTTGGTGATTAATTGATTTGTGAGTGCATACACCCCAAACAATTCAAACAATGAATACTGCGAGACTTAAATAAAATAGTGCTTACTTTTGCCTCAAGGCTGCTGGAAGTAAATTATTTAAATATAGTTGCGTTTGCATTGTAATTTAGATATTTTTATGAGTTATATACAATACATAAATGTGTATACATATTTTTTGCTGTAAACATATTCATAGTTGTACAATTAAATTTAATTTTCAACGCTTGCTACACCACAGGGACATTCAATAGAAATATTTATACACATTTATGTTACACTTAAATATTTATTATATATGTATGTACATATACATATGTATGTGTGCTAATGGAATCTTTTCATTCACGTGGTGTACTTAAATTATTTTTATTGAAAATTATTGGAAATGGTAGCAAGCGTTTTTTAATCAGTCGAAATGTGTTGACAATACCTGAACCTACATTGGATTATCGATTTAGTTTTTTGTTATACTAGTACACTTGTATACAATATTTAATGACAGGTTTTTACCTGAATAGCTTGCTTAACTTGTTTGTGCGAGTCATAAAGCGTAGAACTTTTTTTCGTATTTGGCGAATTTGGCTGTCTAAAAATTGAAAAAAAGTTTACAAGTTGTAACGAGGGACTAGGAAAAATTTGCGCTTTAGAATTGTTGGAAAAAAACTTATATATATTTTTGAATGAATTTGTAGTTATTGAAATGCCTAAAAATTCCGGTTAATGAATGAAAACGTACTTGCAATTGCTGTAAATTATTTAGTTCCGTCTGTCGCTCCAATTTTTTTAACACATTTTCGATTTTGTGGAACTCTATTTCAGCAACGACGACTTCTTTTTATTTTTAAAATCATTAATCGTCCCTAGATCGTTGGCGTATCGCTTATTCTAAACGATTCACTACAAAAAAATGGTAAAAATACGAAATCAAGCAGCGAGGAGGCTAATTATATGATTTGCGAACACAGAGCGCAAAAAATCGATCGTAACGTTGACTGCCTATTTCATTGTCTGAAAAATTTTGAAAAAAATAATCTCTGATCACGACAACGTAACGATCGTCATTGACTGTAACGGTCGACGAGGTGAAAAAAAGTTTAATGGGAAAATATGTTTTTTCGGTAAAAATGCTAAGTTATTAGATAAATTGGACTTTATCAGTCTTCATACCAAGCTCTTTATCCAAAATCCTACACAAAGAAATACAAATGGTGTCCACTTATTGTTGATGACTGTTTGAACACACAGCTAAGCAATATTATTTATTTTATTTACGGGTTAACGAACCCGTTACACAAATTTATCCACAAGCTGCCTGTATAGTTAATCACTTCGTAAACTGCAAGCCTTGTACTGAATATTTGGCACATCGAGAAAGTCAAAAGACAAATAAGTCGTAGTTCAAAAAGTAAACGGTAGATGACTCACCCTTTACAAATCCACCTTCACAAATGGTCGTGGAAATGAGAATGACTGATGAAATTGTTGAGAAATGTGTCGGCATATTGGTTAAAAAAAAAAAAAAACCTCGTTAAATGAAGTCAATAATAATCCTAATTTAATCTAAGAAAAAATTTCAACCAAATCGAACAATAAATACGATTTTTGCGAATAGGTTAAACGCTGGTACGTTCATAAGAAATTTTTTCTTACAAAGCTTTCCAAGAACCAAAGAAACAAACTAACAAATGTTGAATGTAATCTGCCGGCTAGATTTGGAGATCCTAGTAAATAAACATGAAAACAAAGACTTCTATATCTATGGAGTGGGGATATATTGAACTCTTCCTGAGTCTTACTTGCGTTAAGATGGATACATATGAATCATGCCTGTATTGTACACACCTCCTCTCGTTCACATTTCATATGATATATGTACATAGGTGTCATGAAAATCGATACATGTTAACACAGAAAAAAAGAGTGCAACCCACAATTCTTCAACTAACTATTTATATATATATATTGATGTGTATATGTATAAACCACTAGCAAATATTTGTCAGCGCTTCAAATAAAATGGGAGTTATCGCAAGTATTGCTTATCTGTGGATATTGCTATCCACCATTTCCACTAGGCTAACGAATTTATTTTTATAGTTCATAATACAATCTATATTGTAGCCATATGCATGAATGTAGTTCAATTTCCGCGTCCTCCCCCGAAAAAATTGTAATTTAAGCTAATTTCAAAGAGATATGGTGCCATATGTTCAAGTAAAAGTCTTTCGATTTCAGTGGGGATTTTGCTAAAAAAATGCTGAGAGTGTACAAACGATTTAACAGATAAGTAATTATGATATGGGAAGGAATAAAAAAAATCAAATTCAATTTAAATCCGATTAATGTAATAATGTTCATCGCTATTACTTTAAAACTAAACCCATTAAGCCAGTTTCGATCTTCGAGCTAAATACCCCTGCAATACGGATCTTTTACATACATATTTATAAGTACATGTAAAGAATAGATTTGCGCACATGTGACGCTATAATGTCATGGACTGCAAAACAGACGTTGCTGGAAACAACTTTTGTTTTCTTATTATTATGGTGTCCTTTTGTTTGCTGACAGTTACTGAATGGAAGAGGCTTAGTCAGGTTTACGGGAAAACTTAAATCATCGGTAGTTGCTACGGTATAAATGTCAGTAATGGCGCTCTAATATGATAGATTGCAACAGCTGAGTCGCTGTGTTTTTGGATGGATCGGCTATTAGAGTACATACATACATATGCACATTTATTTTGTTTTCATTTTTAAAATGTCTCATTATTGGTTTCAGTCAGTTCCGAGCAGTGTTTAGCCGGCATCCGTACCTTACACGGTTGCCATGGCAATTATTTGCTCATGTCTTTTTACATAACATTTCGCGGAATCGCGGGTATATCTGGAAATCTGTTGGCGACACTCTGCGCTAAGGCTTAATTATTGTAGCTTAATTGTTATTGTTGTTGTGCTAGCTGCTGTGGTGAGTTTATAACGTTCGTAATTTATTTCAGTTGTAGTTGTTGCTGGGTACAGTAGACATATTTTTTTAAGTTTTGCATAATTAAGTAATCGGATTTTATATACATATGTATGTATGCATTCACATAGGCATATGAACAAAAGAGTAAATATGTTACCCTAACTCCTACTGAAATTTATGAAGTCATAAAGGGAATTATCGAAGCTCTTTTGCTGCAAGCAAATTCTTTGTTTTATAGTAAAATGAAAATGTATCTAAACGAACTTTTTCTAGCATGCTAATTTTTGAAAAATCTAAAATCATCTGAGAATTTTCTGCCTATAGCAAATAGGTAATTAGAAAAGTTAATTTTCTATAATTTTGACTGTTGATCTGAACTCGAACCATGGCCTTCTGAATGGTAGTGCGCAATGCCAACCACTCGGCTATTGTGACTGTCATTATAGGCGAATCAAAAGAGCGTACCCCTCGTTCCTTCTCTTCGCTGTTTGGCGTCAGGTGGAAATACCAAGTCAAACCAGGTCACTCTCCAACTGATTCTTCCACCGAAGTGAAAGTTTTTCTCTTCCTCAGCTCCCAACAGAGGGTAGTCCATTGAATACTTTCAAAGCTGGAGTGCTTTCATCCATTCGGATGAGCTGATATAACCAGCGCAGCCACTATACCTTGATTCGCTGAACTTTGTATAACTCATATAGCTCTTCGTTCCATCGGCTGCAGTATTCGAGAGAGAGGACTTAACTTTTCAATTGCCTACTCAACCTAAAGTAGCATTTGTTGGCAAGAGTGATTCTGCGTTGTGAGTGTTGTTAATGCTGGTTCCTAAATAGAAAAAATTATCTATAGGAGTCGACTCACGAATGCGGTGACTGTTTGTTTGATGGCAGAAGATATTTCGTCTTGTCCTCTTTCACCACCAGACCCATTTTTTCGCTTCTTTGTCTAACTTGGAGAAAGCAGAACTTATGGTGCGGTTGTTACGCCAGCAATTGTACATACTTGTAACAGATTATACCTTGTCTATTTAGCTCTGCAGTTCATATTATTTTCTCCAGCATCAAATTGAAGAAATAAAACGATAAAGAGTCACCCTGTCTGTAACTTTGTTTGGTATCGAACGGCTCGGAGAGGTCCTTTCCAATTCTGTCTGCGCTTTTGGTATTATCAATGGTCAGTTTACTTTACGTTAGATCAAAATCATCTTTGAATTTCAAACGCTCTTCAAAGAGTGGACTACAAAGGAAACCGATTCAGAGATAAAAAAATAAGAAAATAAAATCTATTTTCTCGGATGAAAAAGTGATGGAACCAATTTTTTTTTTTGAAAGTCGTGGAGTTATTTGAATCGATTATTATTTCAGGAGCTTACTACTCATGATTACTTGACAAGCTGTAGGCAGAACTTGCGAGAATACGGCAACGTTTGGAGAAAAAAGATCCTGTTTTACAAACTGTCTCACCCTGAAATGTTGACATGGCTAAATTCCACGAATTACAGTTTGAACTGCTTAACATTCGCCTTACTCATCAAAAAAGGGATTCCTTTTTGTTCGCCCTTATAAAAAATGCGCTCTGAGGAAAGAGATTTTGATCAAATGAAGAGGGGAGTGACCAATTATTTTCAAGATGAAAGCGCCGATTACTATTTGGTCAGCTTACAGAGATGAAAGTATCGTTGGGAGGAATGTCTAGAGTTACAAGGAGATTACGGTAAAAAAAAATTCGGAGAAATGTTTTTTGTTAGGTCGGAAACTTTTCGGACCACCCTCGTATCAACGCTGCGAACTACATAGTCAACGCAATCATTTTTGTAGTTGTTTGGTTGTTAATCTATCCCTGGCTATGGCAGCTTTATCCTTCAATAGTTTTACTAAGTCATTCCCCATATGCCATTTTTGCACGTTTGTTGATATGTTTTCAAAATGTATTGATGATTACGATAACTTTATTCGCTATTTCATATATGAACTACATACAATGTATTTATATAATGGATACTAAGCTTTTTGTCATTGCAGGGTTCCAAATTTATTTAGTTAAGAAACTGAAAACTATACTCGTAAATGTACGTACATATATGTATGTAAGGCAATAAAAATCTTTTTTAATCGTTATAAAAGTCGATATTATACACTATTTCTGTTTGTCTGTCTGTCTGTCTGTCTGTCCGCCCGCAGGTTTAAACGGAAACTAGTCTCTCAGTTATTGAGATATTTGAACGAAACCTAATATATTTTTGTTGTAATGTATTGATCATTTGTTGGAACTGACCGGATCGATCGACCATATAGTATAGCTCCCATACAAGGGAGATAAGTGATTTTGGATCATAAATACTTCATTAAAGAATCTAAGAAAATGAAATGCGGTATTCTTCACACATGTAATGTACTAAACATTTGTACTGAAAATCATGGAAATCCGACTTCTATAGTCCCCATACAACCAATTTGTTCAGATATGAGGTTTTTGCGTAAAAAATCTGTGAAGAAAGCATCTAAGAGCATGAAATTTAATATTCTCACACGTAGATTCTATTTATTTGAATCTGAAAATCATCGAAATCGGAAGTAGTATAGATACTAATCGATTTTCTGATACGAGATTTTTGTTCAAATCAAGGCAGCACTTCTTCCTTGTTTTTCCTCTATAATAATAAAAAACAGGAAAAGGTTGCCTAAGCGAGACCTATGTTGCTGATGATAAAGCAGAAAACTAATAAATATATAGAACGAATATTACGTATACGTAGTTATAAAAAATTGAGCGCTGCCAAAACTCTTTTCTCTAATCTTACAATAAATTATGTTAGAAATTTATAAACATCACTTTAAGTTTTGAGTATGGAAATTGCTTAGGTGTTCTATGCAGTATCAAGTTGTTTTTATAAAAAAGAAAAAGAATATAGAAACTAGAAATTTGGATATTAAAATACCCAAAATCACTCTAAATTCAGAAGTTGTTAAAAAATACAGAAAAAAATAATAATAATATAAGTTTTAGTATTTTAAATATTTTTGTGTTTATTTTAATAATTTTTGAGAAATAGCATCAGAATATACAGTGATTTTGGGTAAAAATTAAATAATGCTTAAGTATTTTTTTATGATTTACAAATTACGATTAATGTCAGTTGCTACTAGCAACTTAACTTAACAACTTGTTTAGCAAAAAAAAAAAAAAAACTGGTTCAGTTGTTTAGTAGACGAGCAAGTGAGCGTTGCAATGACAAGTAAAAAAAAACAGTTAAATTCTCTTGAAAACTGGTTAATAGACATATCATAGATTAACTGTGAGTAGTCGCTTACCGAATTTACATATTTACCTGTATGTGCATATACATAGATACCTATGCATGTGTCAACTGTCATATCCATTTATTTCTATATACCCTGTAGGAATTAATATGATTAAGAATTTATGTTTATCCATCTATATACTTGTATACAAAAATCAATGCAAATTTTGATGAACGCCTATAGCTTGAGAACCACCAGATCAAATTGCACCAAATTTTTACGAGTTAAAAAGGGATATTAGGAGAAGGTTAATGTGTAAGTTTTCTTGAGATTGGCGCAGCCGTTCCAGAGATATGACCATTTTAGTGAACATTGGTCGCTACCCATACAAAATACATGCAACAACAAATACATGTAAAATTCCAGAGTGAAAAAATGGAAATGAAAAAAAAAATTTAAAAAAATATTTAAAAAAATGTTTGGAAAAAAAATTTAAATCAATTTTTTTCGTTTCGTTTTCCAAAAAAAATCGAGCATCTAAAATTTCAGTTAGATTTTCTTGATTTTGTTTTATGTGTAGCAAAGCACGCTGGGGTCCGCTAGTATATTATAAATTTTAATTTAACAACCATCAAATTAAGCTTTAATTCTTCAATTAAGCTTAGTATTAGGTTCTCAATTCTTAAATATCACTTTTTAAAAGATAGGAGTTTCGCAATTCAATAAAAATATTGACCTTAAATGGAAGAGATATTTTCTATGTGCTGATATTGTATTTTCATTTCAAACAATATTTATTGATTTTATGCTTCTCACATTGTAGATTCCCTTTCGGCTTCATTTGGGTGTGAATGAGCAATCACATCCCTGCAAATAAGGCGAGTACTCCATGCACACGTGAAATATATAATCCACGCGGACAATAGAGTAATCCAAAACCTTCCACAATCCATACAAAAAATATGGTCCAATTAACATTGTGATGTCCTAGAGCTGGACCATGTAATCCATCTCTGCATAACACCCGAGTAATCCATGGAGTACCTACAGGAAAGTAGTTTTGAAACTACTCCATAAAATTAATCCATGGAGTACTTACAGGGGATTATATTTTGGAGTATATGCGAATAATCACATTCGAACATACTCTTTAGTTTCGAATAGTATTTTCTATGTTGAAAGTTAGTAAAATATAATATTTTTATATAAATTTATATTAATATTAATAGACTATTGTTAATAATTATATAATATATATTAGTTTGCGTATTTGTTATACGTATTTTCATTCAAATAATAATGAATTATGCACTCCTTTTGCGTACCAGCACAGCTCAACAATCCACACATTTTCTGTATACGAGTGTAGAACTTATTGCGCAATTGTAACTTCGTGTAGTGCTTGCGATGGGTATAACACGAAGAATGGTCGTGACGCACAAAGTTAGTGTAAACACATCAGCTGGTCCAAAATTTGCCACAGTGGAGTATATTTATAGGTACTCCAATGGACCATATGGTCCATAAATATTTGCAGGGATATCATTGCCTGCATATGCACGTATGGCACATACATATGTACATATATATGTGAAAATCGTCTGGCACAGAGCAAGGCATACTAATTTGTTTTGGACTTTATAATGCTATTTTGCTGTTGTGTGCGTGAAAAGCAGCTGTTTTGAATTCTGTATTTATTTACAAATGTTGTTGTTTTCATTTGTATAAACTCGTATCACTGCTCTCCATGAAAGTAAATATTAAATTGCATTAACCTGATCTCTCTCTTTCTCTCGCTTTTTCGCTATATTTTAACAATGGTGTACAAATAGAGCAATTTCATGACATCTTTGACGGCTACTACCGTTATCCACCCTCTTTCTTACCCCATTCCAACCATCACATAAAATTGCTGTTGCTGCCGGATCTTCAATTGTTGTTCGCTTACTGTTGCTGTTTAGTTTGTTTATATCGTTCAACGGTGTTGCACGCGATTTCAGTTTTTGCTCACATTATTTTATTCGTTTAAAGTGAGTTGACTTGAACACTTTGTTTTGCATTCACGTGCAACCAAGTATGTTTCGCGTTGTTCAATTGCTAACACACTAAGGCGATAAAGTTATTTGGTCTGCGTGAAAGATTTCCCTTTGTTCATTGGCGCAATTGTGAGTTCTGAGAAGAAACGATATCTGTTGTGCAAACTAAGTTAATTGTTATTGTTGTTGTTGTATTGTTTTCGAAACATTAGCGTTTTCTTTTTTGAGAAGCCATTGACCTGTTTTTTTTTGTGCAAAAAGAAAAAAAAAATAAACATTTTTTTGCTGGAAAAATAAATTATAGGCAAGATGTTATTTTCTGATAGCTTCTTGGGCGTTAAAAACAACACACACTTCTATAGAATATAGCACAGTTTTTTTGATTTTTCATATAAAAATTGAAGTATATATATGTAAGTATATATGGGCATATTTAAAAGCATGGCTATTATTAAAAATGTGTTGTTATTTCTATTCGATTGCTGTGCTGTTGTTGTATGTTTAATGTAAAATTTATTTTTATAAGAAACCCCAATCTTTCTTTGAAATGAAAAAATAAAAATTTCTAGATATCAAAAAAAATTCAATTAATTTCGATTTTTGATAAATTTATTCCTATCAAATTGAAAGAAAAAACAAGAGAAAAAGTACAATTACTGTCATGTATGTTCCATGTATGCCTAGCCACACTACAAAAAAGGCGCTTTGTAACCGCTGAAGCGATTTTCGACCGAGTTCCACCTTCAATTTGTGGTGTGCTTCTTGCTTTTTTTTCATCTAATGGAGGGACCTATAGTTTATTCAGAGCCGTTCTTTTTCATCGAATGCCTACATCATACTCAATTATCAAGTCTCTACAATCAGCCGTTTGCGCTGAGCGTTAGTCCGTAAGTCATTCAAGGCAAAGTTTTTCTGGTATAGAGATTACAACTTTTCCAATTTTTTGAATCATTATATTTCTGAATCTGTAGTTCTTAGAAAAAAAGTATTAAGAAATGTTTCTATAATTATCTAATTTGCAATTTTTGTTTGAACTAAATTTATTATAAAGCTTACCTATTTTTTGACTTTTAAACCTCTAGTAATATCGGATGGATTAAAATTTTTTAGATTTCACTTATGATAGTGTAGCAGAAGGTAGCAAAAGGTAGCTATGTACTCAGATAGTCAGGCGAAAGTGCTGGCCTTATCGTCGCCTATGATAAATTCAAGATTATCTAGGTTTCCGATCATTGGAACATTTCCGGTAACGAAAACGCTGACTAGTAGTCCAAGACCGGAACATCTCTTGATGGATCTGAAGCGGAGATATTACCATGCCCGTTATGAACATTTTTGGAGAAAACTTCACTTGCAATTTGAACAAATAGCACTAAGTAGATAGAAAATACAACTATAAGATAGCGAAAGAGATCTGGCCCAAGTATGATATGATCAAAACAAAGTACCTATTAAAAAATCGAGGGAAAGTATATACATATGTATAGATTTACATCCACTATAACTATTCAGAGAGCAGACATAAAAAAGTCCAATCTATAATAGCCGTTTCCGAAGCTGTAAATTAGAAGGGAAAAAGGAAACAATAATCCAGCTTCTATCTCGCAATATCCTCGGTTGTCTAAATTGACCGAACTATTTTATAGAATATATATTTAGAATAATATCCGCCTGTGCGGTGCGTTGTACATACATATTGAAGCATTCTTGAAGCTTTTAATTTTTTTAAGTAACTGAACATTTCCCTCATATCGCACGAACTGAATGCATTTAAATTAGAGCAAACGTGATTAGGGGTATTCTCTTTGTCTAGGAAATGCATGCTACGGTGCACGGATAGGAAAAATGGCACAACAACAAAACACATGCTAAAACATATGCTACGATAGGAAAAATATCGTATACCAAAACCTATGTATTTTTATTTCCCACAGCTAGCAAGAAGGAAAAAGCAACCCTGTGAAGGAAAAGTAACCCTGTGCCCGTGTGGTTGTTATTGTTTCACTTGAATATGTCAAAATTTTGTAACGCGGGTGCTCTCGATCTCTAGCACAATTCCATAGGAAATATTTGCATAGTATGCATTTCCTAGACAAGGCGAATACCCCTATTGTATAATAGGGGTATTCTCTGTGTCTAGGAAATGCATGCTGCGATGCACGGATTGCAAAGTTTTCATATCCTATTTTTCTCCTAAGGATATTTTTTCCCAACACACAATAGAAATGTTGAAGTTAGAAATCTTAATGTGATTTTGAATCTTGAAATGAGTTATTAATAAATGTTAGTTCCGTTCATTCGGTAAGTTTGATCGTTGCCTATGAATATGTGATGATATGAAATTTTTAATTATGTAAACAAATTTTACCGGGAATTTGCTACTCATCATTTAAATTTATTTGTATTCCTTATATAAACAATAAATTATTGCTTATAAAACTACTACTATTTCAAAACTATTGCACAAAGAAACCAGAAAAAAGTGCTGCATTCGGTCATACCTTTCATGAACATATCAAATTTATTGTTTTGCTTTTTAAGATTAAATATTAATTCTCGAATATGAAAGTTAGGTCGCAGGAGGCAATATGATGATATCCAGTGTCAATATTTATTTTAATTTATGTGTTTATAATACTAAATTTCACGCTCTTAAATGATTTTTTTTATCGAATTTGTGACTCAAACGTTCAAATCTGTAAAAAGCGGTCGTATATATGCTATAGTGGTCCGACAAATGATCGTCTAAACGTAAAAATGCTTCTGTCTAGCAAATACGGCTGAAATATCTCATAAACTGAGGTACTAGTTTGCGTTCAACATAGCGGGTGGACCGATGGACGTACGAAAATGTCAAAATATTCTTAGCTCGTCGTTCTGATCCGATCGGTATAAATTTTGGCGGTATTTACATATTTCGGAATAAAGTTAATATACCATTTCATGTACATGAGAGGTATAAATAAACTATAAGTGTATGTAAGTATGTTATGTCTGTAAAAAATAGAATTATAGTAATAATAAAATAAAGTTAAACATAATTTTTATTAAAAAGAACAAGAATTTAATAGGAAGAAATATACATATGTTTGTAAAAGTCATAATATTGATGCTTCTGCATGGTAAATATTAATTATTTGTTAAAAACTGTAAACAAAATCTCTTAAAAATCGCAAAATATATTCCTTTGTATGAATTTGTTTCCATTAATATTGGCTGGTTCTGAGATTCGTCAATCTTACACGCCTTGCTAGGTGTGAGCACCACACAGTTTAAAAAATATATAATCTATTTAGCAAAAAAAATTCTCAAAAAAAAAAATTTTTTTTTGAGTAACTTGACTGATTGGTTTGATACAGATATGAACTAAATATGCTTATAAGTACTTTATAAAAGGTATTCAAGCAAACCTTTTGACGCTTTTTTGTTTGTAAAATAATGAACAACAACAGCAAGTGTAAAAATGCAATATAATAAAGCCCGAAAAGTGTTTACGTAAGTAAATAAAGAACATTATAACCAGGGTTCTTTGATTATGACTGTTCACTTGCCTGACGCACGCAGACATGACAACCAATACTGACGCTGCATGACAACAAAAAAAAAAAAACAAAAAAATAATAATATAAAAACAAAAACAAAAAAGAAATAACAACATAATAACTATGAATAATATCATGATGACACTCACAGTGCGTACTCCGCTACTACCACTACTACCAAGAATTTTTTATTGCGACTGCACATGTGCCGGCGTGGGCGTTGAGTTTGTCTATGAAGGCAATCAAAGGCTTTCATGAACTGCCAATGAACGTAACTACAATCAACAAGTTACAATTTACATTATCTTTACTGATACAAAAAAAAAAAAAATTAAAAAATACACGCATACCACAACAACAGTAAATAGCCACTAATGAAATGATAAGCAAATTATTCGTATCAACAAATCTTGCCAGACTAACGGGCGTCGGCGGCGTTGACTTATTAAATTATGTGATTGCTTTGAAATGTTGACCATTTGGTATTTTCTTTTATTATTGCTTGTTGCCTTTGTAGTCACCTACACGTGCTTACGCTTATCAAATACTTTCTAATTAATACTTATATGGGTTCACAATAGTCGAGTTGTTAGCAGAGTGTACTACAATGAAGAAGGTTATGGATTTTATTCTTGGAAATTGGATCCGACGTACATACATAATTATGGAAAATTAATTCAAATAATAAATGTATGTATAAAAATAATTTTTTTTTTATTGCGGTCACACCTTCGATTGCATTTCTGAAAATTTGAAAATAGATAAGTATATTAAAATTTTCTAAGCACGAAATAATTTAAGTGAAATTTAACAAGAATTTTTTAATATCGCTTACACTATGTAGGAGAATTATTGATTGTCGGAATTATAATGGTTTCCTCTCTTTCCTACTTTTATTCTCCAACCAAATAAAGTTAAAACATATATCTCAGTATGAGAAATTTTTAAATATGCAGTCTCAACAATAACGAATTATGATAACAAAAATATTCGCTTTTTGGCGAAACTATTGTAAATTGTAATTTTATATGGTTTCTGTAGGGAGCTACATATGTATATAAGTGCTTCAGGTTTTTTTTATAGTTAAACTAATACTGAACGATTGTATCTTAGGAATATTTCTATCATGTTTTCACCAACTTTTCTGTTTACACGAATTTTCTATGCACGACTTTTTCAGTTACGATCTATCGTATATATTTATGCATACATATATATTTATACACATAGTATGTATATTTATATAAAGGGTGTTTTTATAGGGGTATAGAACTTTAAGTTGCAATAAAACAACGATGGATTATTCGAT
Organism: Neoceratitis asiatica; assembly: GCA_030068015.2. NCBI lineage: Eukaryota > Metazoa > Arthropoda > Insecta > Diptera > Tephritidae > Neoceratitis > Neoceratitis asiatica. The sequence continues at coordinate 31,101,122 of CM061529.1, forward strand.
TGACATGCATTTTATTTATCCGAAAGATAATCTTGTGGCATTACATTTTAAATATGATTTCTGGCATATGACCGCCACGGCTGGCGCGGATGTAGTCCAATCTGGACGTCCAATTTTCGGTGACTTTTTCCAACATTTGTGGCCGTATATCGGCAATAACACGGCGAATGTTGTCTTCCAAATGGTCAAGCGTTTGTGGCTTATCCGCATAGACCAATGACTTTACATAGCCCCACAGAAAGCAGTCTAGCAGTGTTAAATCACAAGATCTTGGAGGCCACTTCACAGATCCAAAACGTGAAATTAGGCGGTCACCAAACGTGTCTTTCAATAAATCTATTGTGGCACGAGCTGTGTGACATGTTGCGCCGTCTTGTTGAAACCACATCTCCTGGACATCATGGTTATTCAATTCAGGAATGAAAAAGTTAGTAATCATGGCTCTATACCGATCACCATTGACTGTAACGTTCTGGCCACCATCGTTTTTGAAAAAGTACGGACCAATGATTCCACCAGCCCATAAAGCGCACCAAACAGTCAGTTTTTCTGGATGTAACGGTGTTTCAACATGCAATTGAGGATTACCTTCACTCCAAATGCGGCAGTTTTGTTTGTTGACGTAGCCATTCAATCAGAAGTGCGCTTCATCGCTAAAATGGACGTAGTGCGCGATACGTTTTCCGCTCAGAACCATTATTTTCAAAATAAAATTGCACTATTTGCAAGCGTTGTTCAGGCGCGAGTCTATTCATGATGAATTGCCAAACCAAACTGAGAATAAATCACTTGACAGCTGTTAAATCTGTCGCCACCTTGAAAAGTAATGTGAACTTAAAGTTCTATACCTCTATAAAAAAACACCCTTTATATATACATATTTCTTAATAAATACCCCTATTTGCATGTTTTATCAATAACTTTTTTTTGGGGTTCTATAAATCTTCCAATGTATACATATAGACACCACATATATATATATATATATATACCCTGCCAACCAAGACTACCCACTTTCCCCTTAAAATCAAAAAATTTGAAATTTGAAGAGCACAGCTATATATTTTCAATGACGTGATTGAATAAGTGTAACAAGGATGTCAATCACATGTACAAGGAAAAAGTGGGTAAAATCTGCACTCTCTTTAATAAAATGCCTATGCTGCTACTCAGTTTTTTATACAGTTTTGAGCAAACGCTTGCCCAAATTATCTAGTTTTTTACCCAGTGGTGGTTGGCAGGGTATATATATTATATGTCCAAGTGTATAAGTTATTGACTGATATTTTTGTTAATTATTTATTGATTACTTATACATGTTAATATATAGAAGCCAATAAAAGTGGGTAAATAAATTAGTAATTAGAACAACAAGTGTGTGTACAAAATTGGGCAAGTGGGTGAAATTCTAAGTTTAGTGACATTTATTGCCGCAATCAAATATACATATACTTTCAACTGTTTATAGAAAAAAGTAAGTGTTGTGTACGAGTGTATGTGATTTATTCTTTTTTGCTTTTTTAGTATTATTACTAATGAATAAATTTAGTTGTTTTATTATTTTGAATTATTTCCTTTTCTGTTTCATTGGGTCTTTTAGTTGCCTTTATTTAATTTAAAATTTGAACAAAAAATTTAATGCAAATAAGAAAGAAATGTTGTCTACAGCCATGTTTAAGTCTTTGCACCTTTCATGAATATATCAAATATATTGCAAGATGCATATCTGTCAATATTTAATAGAATGTCCGAATTGGATGTATGGAGGCAATATGATTTAGTTTTCCCATTTCGATGATTTTGAGTATCAATGTTTAGTTAATTATACATGTGTGTATAGAATACTGAATTTCATATTCTTATATTCTTTTTTGAAGTTTTTATGATCAAAACTCACACATCTGAACAAATTGGTTGTATGGGAGCCTTATGATTATAGTAGACCGATCCGGCCGGTTCTGACAAATGGCTAAATTTCGTTGAAATATCTCAAAACCTGAGGGATGCGTTCAAACAGACAGACGGACAGACGAACATGGTTAAATCAACTCAGCTCATCATTCTGGTACGATCGAGATAAATTTCGGTAAGTCTTTTTCTTCTCCTTCTGGTACTTACATACTTTGGACCAAAGTTAATATACCATTTCATGTAACATATATGAAAGGTATAAAAATAATAGTAATGGGCGCAAATATAACACTCATTAAAAATTTACTTGACCTCGTTGACGAATTCCATCAGTGCAAATCGAATGCAGTATATACACAAATATATATTTACACAACATAAAGCTTTTAATTGGATATAATATACTACATACTTGTATTAAATTCAGAAAAACAGTTAAAAACATAGTCGTTTAAGTATTTAAATTTAAATTCTCAATAACTGTTTGATGCATTATTTTTTTTATCACCTAGTCCGCATTCATAAATATTTAACTTTTGTTTAAAATTTTCAAATCTCACTATCTCACTAGTTATACTGGAGGAATAAATAAATAATTTTTTTAGATTTCGGTCAAATTAGAATTATTCAATATATTCTCGATGAGAAACAAAGCTTTAGTATTTAAAGTAAGAATAATTTGACTCTTTGCATATCACTCATACACTGAAAAAGACTTAAACCTCTTTGCACGAATTACTCGAGGACGTTCGTGATGCTAGAGAATGCGCCCGTAAAAATTTATGGTATTAACAAATTTTATACATATTCTTACCGCAACTACGAAATCACTTCTAAATATAATATATTGTTACGATCTTGCTGATTCAACCTCGATGATTTCCCAAATCCTTCGGGTAGATCGCCAACTTAATTTGCAGTTTTTTTATTTATAAAGAATTTATTTAATGTCCTTTTATTACTCAGTAATTCACAAATCAATTTACAATTTACAATCGCTTGTATACAGCTTTCACAATGTACTGTTTTTATTACTTCACTGTAGTGTAATCACAACGGGTTTACTTTACGACTGATTCCTTACTAACTCTCTGCACTTGTGTGTCGCCCTTATATATCACTCGGTTGTTCGCAGCCAAACGAATGTTCTCGAATTCGCTTTAGAACATGCCAGCTATCGGCTTCTCTCTTTCATCTGACATTCGCTTCGCATTTTCGCCACACTTCCCTCCACCTAAGTCTGATCGTCCCGATTAGACACATTCGCTGTTCCAAACGCAGCAAGCCTTTCTAGGTGGACCACTTTCAATTTGCTTCCTGGTCTCCCAACATTCTGGATTCGATACACTGCGTCATTTAGCCATTTGATTACCTTATATGGACCTTCCCAAACGCATTGAAGTTTTGAGGACGAACCCCTTTTCCGTTGTGGACTGCACAGCAACACCAAATCTCCACTTTGGAAGCTTTCAGAGTTCATCGCTTTGTCATACCTGGCCTTCAATTTGTAATGGCTTCGTGATTTTGGCGCTTTAGTTGCTATGCACTCCTTGCAGTTAGCAACCCACTCAGCAATCGATTGACGACAACAAACCCAATAGAACCGCTGCTTGATCTTCTCCAGTATTTCCTTAATGCCTAGATGCTCTCCACTAGGACCATTATGTAATTCCTTAAGAACATCCGGAATTCTTAACCTCGAAACTACTATTAGCTTTCGAGAGCGCCGTCTTCACTTTCCCATGCTCTATGCAAACAGCCAGATATAAATTCTAAACTGCTCCATTGGGCCCAGCATGCCTTAGCGATTGGACTTTCCGCTGCCATTTGCTCTTTACTTGGCCGTTTGTTCACCTCCAATCCATGCATTACCGGTTCCAAGTCTGGGTCTTCCTGCTGACATTTTCTTAAGTGACTTGACTCCCACTTTCCTGCTCGTGTAATTGTTATTCGCCGGACGTCTATTATGCCCTCAGCTTTTGAGCATCGTTTGCGTCGTATTTCCTCTCTGTTGGAGCCCTACTGGCATTCCCGTGAGAAGTGACCTGCTTCTCCTCAACTGAAGCACTTTCCACCTTGATGCTTGACACCAGAACGATTCATTCCTTCTGTCGACTTCAGAGTTTTCAATATTTCAGTCCTCACATCTGGTGTTTCTACCTCCAAACGCTTCACTTTGTAGGCTGGCTTACATAGCAGTGCCGCTGCTTCACGTGTCTGAGCATACGCAACAGTTTCAGCGAATGTCAACTTTGGATTCGCAAATGTCTCTCGCTTGGTGTACATGAACCTCTGGATTTTTACTCTTTCGAGATGTTCACTCGATGCGTCCCCCATGGCCAAATGAGCCAATCTCTCGATTTCAAAAGCATATTCCTGCAGAGATTCGTTGGGTCTTTGGTCACGCTTTTCTAACTCCATCTGGTAAATTTGTCTCCTGTGTTCGCTACCATAGCGTCTTTCCAGGACTCGCATCAATCCCTCGTAATCATTTCTCTCATATTCGGGTATAGTTCACAAAAGTTCTGCTGCAGGTCCTTTCAACGCCACGAATAGTGCAACAGATTTTTCCTCCATGCTCCAGTTATTTGTTTCAGCCGTTTTCACTTAAAGACTTGGAAGGGAATTTTACCTTCAACAGATGGTGTTTTTACCTTGGGAGAGTTCAATGAAGTGGTCGGACGATGTAACTGCAAATCCGAACACGACCTTCCAATTCGTTGACTTTGCTCTCAATTAGATCTTGTCTTTCCTTAAGCTCTGCATTGTCCTTCACCAAGTCTTGCTGTATTTGTGCGATTATTCCATTTTTTGTGAAATCTCTGAAATTTCGGGCAACTTTTGTGAATTACGGGCATCCTGTGCATCCATCTTTTGTGATATCTTGGCATCCTGAGCATCCATCTTTTGTGATATCTTGGCATCCTGAGCATCCAACTTTTGTGACATGTTGGCATTGATTTGTGAAATTGCAGCCAACAACATGTTCATATCCATACCGGTAGATGAGCCAGGAGCATTTTCTTGAATCTTACTTGATGGCTGCTCCAACCCCTTCGCAGAATCAATAGCCTCTTCTTTGTCAATGTCCTTCAAGGATACATTTTCATCCTCGCGACGGAATTCGTATTGACTCAAGTCGATGCCTTCGACTTTCATTGCTTCTCGCAGTCGCGATAGCTGCTCTGCCTTATTTCCTGTTGTAGATAATCCACGCTTTGCCAGTTCCCTCTTGAGAGGAGGTATCGTCAAATCCTGAATCTTTACCATTTTTCAATTATTATCCTCTGCGATTTATTTAACAATCTTAATAGGCTTCTGGGTAGAACGAGAACACAAAGATACAATTTTGGGTTTTGAGCCCATTAACTAACGGTAGACTATTCGAGTTACGAGTAAAAGTGCAATTGAACAATATAACGGTAATATCAGCATAAGCATCAATAGAGAATGCAGAAATCGAAGATAAGCAGCGTTTCTACGTAACACTAGATTACGTGAAAATTGAAATATTGTTCTAGCAGATTTTAACTCAAAAATAGGTTATGAAAGTAGTTGCCAACCATTAGTTCCAGAATACAACATCTGAAAATGATACGAGACCAAAATACATACACAAAGGTACATGGAAAATTCCCGGAAGCAATGATGTGAAAAGGCGACCGCGATAGACGAGTGGTTAGCATTGCGTACTGCCATTCGGAAGGCCTGGGTTCGAGCTCAGGTTCGAGCAACATCAAAAATTATAGAAAACAAATTTTTCTAATTGCGGTCGCCCCTCGGCAGGGAATGTCAAGCCCTCCGAGTGTATTTCTGACATGAAATAAAGCTCCTCATAAAAATTCATCAGTCGTTCGGAGGCGGCTTAGAATAAACTGTAGGTCCCAAAAGCACAAATTGGAGGAGGAGCTCGGCCGAAAATCGCTTCAGCGGTTACAAAGCACCAAATATATATATATATATATATATAATGATGTGAAAAAACAGCATAACCAATATACGAAGTCTCAGAGGTCCATACTGCGACAGTGACCCCTTGTTAGGGAGAGTGCGACAAAAGCTGTCCAACATTGTAAAGTCATATTAACAAAAAGGCAAAAGAAGGATATACGGACAAACTGGCGGGCCTGAGAATGAAACGTGCGACGCTAAACAGACTGGCCATATTTTGAACAGAGCATCTGCAATATGTGCATACATCGACGTTGTTACATTGTGCTTTTAACCAACTTTTCTGAGATTGAAATGCCAACAGCAAAAACTGGATAAAAATCCATGAAGAAGAAACGAAATATATGTTCATGTGCAGACCAAAAAACATGGAAAAATTTAAAACTGTAGAACTAGGAAAATATTAGTTTTATGCAGTGAGCACATTGACATATCTTGGTTGAAATCAAAAAGCAGACAACACGTCATGAGCCTTAAAATCGATGAAAGAATCCAGCAGAAAATAGGTTATTCCTATCATTTATAAAACTTTTTAAATGAAAACTACTCAACAGATCATGTAAACTAACACTGATAGGACAGTAGTACCATCGGTTTTGTGCTAAGGAACTGAAACTTAGACTTTGAATCATAAAGACAAAACAAAATTACTGAATTTCGAAAGAAAGACCAGCTAATTCAAATTGAAAACGTGGTGCGATTTATTTAAACTCTACGAATAAGATGACAAGATCATGTTAATAGAATATACCATTCAAGAGTAATGGATGTGAAAGCATTCACCAACAAAGCATTTAGGAGTTTAAGATGAATGAACGAATTAAATGAAGGTCTGAAGCAACTCCAACTGGAAAACTGGAGAGAGAGACAGCGAAAGACAGAGTAGCATGGAGGCGGTCGTTTAGCAGCCCAAAGCTAACAAAGAGCTGTAGAGCCAAATGTTGATGATGATGATATATTTAAATATAATTGTGGTATGCATCTGCAAGACCAGACCGGCATCCAAAATTATAGAACATTTATTTAATTTTAAATTAATGTTTTTAGACACGATCGCTCCGCGCCAGGATATGTCAACCCTTTCGAGTGTAATTTTGATATGAAATAATAAACCGTAAGTACAGTGAAATGTACCATTTATATTGCACTCATAAAACAGTTTCATTAAATCAGTTAAATTTTAAATAAATATGTAAGCAATTCATATTTGCTCCTGCGAAGTCAACAATTTTATGAAGTGTCTTTCCACTTCAAGATAAGTTATCTTAGTTGCTTATACTTAGTAGAAATTTTTAAATTTCACAAAAATAACAGTTGAGCTAACTTATTCTTTTTTACTTCCTTAAAGCCATGTTGACATTGTTGTAGTAAACATAAATATTTATGTATTGTGCTATGAACAATTAAACAATTGGAAATGTTTATTTTTGCATTAATAATTTTGATTATCTTAAGGAGTAATAACTTGATTTAAGTAGTTAAAACTGATTCTTCTACAGCGAATAGTGTCTTCACTACTTTTATTTTTAATTTTAATATTTATATAATCTCTACTTTCTATTTTTTAACTAAACCGAAGTTTACCCAAGTTTGTTATCATCGCCAATTCACCATAAAAGATAATTCTATCCTTAAGTATTAGCACACGCTACTTGTTCACCTTCAATTTAGGCCGTGTCATTGCTGACTTTACTATTTATTTATTTCATTAATTATGTATACTCGATTATTAGTAATAGCAGAAGGTGTTAAAATCACTAATGTTTGAAGTTTTTGTATATACACATAAATTTATTAAAGTACTTTTGTGTAAATATTTACTAATATTTGTATTAACGCTTGAATATTTTTATATTTTTGCTTATTTACATTAAAAATGCGGATATAACTTTCAAAATTTTGAAAATTTTTGCGAATACTTTGGATTGTATGTTAATTAGCATTATGTGAAAGTTAGTCAAACAAATTTTAAACTGAAGACAAGCTAGAAAGTGAGATAAATGTGTACAATATTTATTAATATTTATAAAAATATTTTCTACTACAATAATATGGGGATCTATGAGGTTGACAAATAGCTTAAAATTTTATGAATTGTTTAGTTCTATTTTTAGTTATTTTTTTTTTAATTTTTATTTAAATTAAGTAAAAAAAAATGAAATTAAAATCAGCGAATGGTAAACGCACTCATAAAGATGAGAGATGGTCCAATTTTGGCGTTGTATTGGCGTCAGCGTTGCTTATGACGTCACATGCAAAATTTAAAGATATTAAAGCCTTTCGTTGAACCGAAAGCAGAAGAATTTTCTAATCTCCTAGTCTAGCGACCTCAACATCAAAAAATAATCCTTAAACTTTTAGAACTCGAAAATAAAAGAGTTATTGAATTACCAAACTGCATTTCTTTAAATAATTCACTAAATAAACACAGAAAACTTGTTGTTTAAGTATAAATTAATTTTTATTTATAGTACACAAGCAGAAGTAAACTTCATGTTCACACAGCTTTTCCGAAAGCTTGGATATTTTAAATACGAAAAAGCGAAAATCAGATTTGCAAGTGGGAACTGCAATTTATTTAATATTAATATAGTTTCAAATAATATGTACATATGCAAATACAGTAACGCCTGGATATAGTAAACTAATTAATATACGGCCGGATGTTCACTATATCAAAATTAAAATTGTTGCTCAAAAAGTCGTTTTATTTATTCAAAATACACATTGCGTGTATAAATTCAAGAATTCATAAAAATAAATTCCACTACAACATTTTTACACCGATAAACTTTTAAATCCACTTTCAACTACAATCGGTTGGCACTCTTTTCATGTTTTTGAGAATTCTATTCATTATTTCATTATACTCAGATGATTAGTCCGAACGATTATTTTGTGAAATTAAATTTCTGGCTGTTGATACCAAAAAGTAAGATTATTTTAATGAAAATTATTGCTAAAATAACGTAAACTTAAACTAACGTAAACATAAAAAAAATATTGAAAACAAATAATGTAGCAATTTTCAGAAAAGTTTTAGTAGAAAACGTATAGGAATGTAGTGAGGAAACCATTTTTGTTAGAGGATTGCGAACATTTTTTTTAATAATTTTTTTTTTATAAATTTCGCTCACATATCTCAGAAGTAACCAATTCAAACAAACAACCACTGATACAAACAAAACACAATTATGCGTTTGCTATCAGTGTTGAAGAAAGAATAACATTAATGTCAACGGTGATCACATCTGGTTGTTCTTCAGTTTTCCTCCGTCTTCATTAACGATCGGAAAATATGTTTTCCTTTTGAAGTATATGTTGGTCAGTCATTAAATTTTCCTGCTTCTTTACTGACGTATACACCGATTATGCGATTATAGCCGAAGTAACAATAGCACGTAAATTGTTTATTCTATTCGCCATTTGGTGCCAATTTAAGATACCAAGATCAATTAATTCGCTGAACTACGTTAATATCGTCGTGTATCTCATACAGCTCATCCTTCCTTCGCTCATGCGCTATTTGCCGTCGTGGAGGGCAGTAAACCTTCCGCAAAACTTTTCTCCCGAGTTTCATTTAGGACTTAACATTTCAGTTGCCAGCAGTTATACGCTCTTTGTTATTTTTTAAACTGGCGATCGCTATTCGAACTTCGTCATAGTTAGGAATGACTGGCTATACCATCTTCATCGATTGGGGTTTCGAGTTCGTCATCTCCGGATGTTTCATCAGCAGACTGCCGAATTGCTCCGCCATAAACTCTGAACTCTGAACGTCAGTCACCAGATCCTCTTTTTCTTCCCTACAGTAAGAAGATCAGGTCTTGAAACTTTTGAAAGTCGCCTAAATTTTTCGAAGAATTTTCACTATTCTATACATTCAAAGACGTGGCGTGCAGTATAGATTTAAAACATAATGGAATCCAAAAAGGTAGCATCTAACGCAATCTTTTTCACATAAAAATTGCGTGCCTCTATGGCACTTTTACTGCTTGTGAGAAGCATTGATACTTATTTTCTTGATAGAGTGGTACCTTCATTCTCGAAAGTTTTTGTTATCCAAAAACTACTGTTGGGTGAATACGAGTTTCTGGACTGCGATCGCCATATCATAAACCTTACTGATTACGTCGGGCACACATATACAGTTTCCCATTGGATGACGGTTGATTGGATAGCATTATACATGTGCTTGGGAAGAACTCTTCTAAAAATCTGCAATGTAACAAGAAGTTATGTTCTGAAACCATATTATCAGAACATTCTTGCCCTGGGTATTAAGGTGCCGTCACACGATGCAACTAATCGATTTTTAATTACATGTCCAAATGAAGAATTTCAAATTTTAATTTCTATCGCCGTCACATGTAGCATAAGCGTTTTCTAAAAAGTACAGTAATTCACAGTAGTTTATCAAAAACCTTCTTTGATAATACTCAAACGCTGTTACAGCCCTTTATAGCTTCAGAAAAACCTTTAGTGCAGTACAAGCAATTAGAAATTTAATTTCACAAATTAAATTGCAGACAAATGAGTGAAAGTCACACACTGCAATTTTTTATTTCTGCAATTCCAGGAAATTAAATGGCAGAAATACTTACTTAATTGAAAATTGCAGCGTCTGATGGCACCCTTACTCTGATTAATATATTAGTCTGAAAATTTGTTCAGTGTCACCGTGCAAACAACACGTTAAATGTTAATAATTATGGAATTTTATGGTGCAAAAGTCAATTAAACGCAGTAATTTGTTAACCAACTTTTAAAATTGTTATTTACATCAAAATGCTTCTTAAAATAAATACACTTACTATTGATAATATTCCTTATACATATGTATGCATCTCTAATACTTTCCTGATGCCCCTCTTTCTTATTCTTTACAGAGCTATATTGTTGAAAAAGAAAATGTTACTTTAAGTAAAAATATCTAAATAATTTAAATATAACAAAAAAAGAACAATAAAACCCACTTATATTTAATATAAATTTTTTATATACACAAATTAAAAGCTCATAAACAAACTCTTTATAATAAATTTAATAAAAATTAATGTAATAATTAAAAAAAAAACAACAACAACGAAATAGAGCTGTCGCGCAAATATACAAAAAAAATCGGATAGCGAACGCGCAATCAATTACTTCTGTAGCATCTCAAAGGATACAACCCACCACACTGGAACACTGGAAAACTGAAAAGTATATAAATATTTGCATAAACACTGCATGCCTCATCACTGCAACAAACAACTTAACAATTACTGCCTAGAACCTGCTCATTGACCAAAAAGTGAGTATTACTGAACAATCTACTTTTACTCTCACTAAGGGAAAGTTGGGGAGAAGTTTTCAATAATCTACTGTAGCAAAGAAAAACAACGTGCCATCATCATCGTGCTATCAATTCAACAACAATCATGGATTTTGATCAGATTCTCTCGAAATGCGGTGATTTTAATCGCTATCAATTTATGTTGTTAACTTTGTTCGGTATCATCAACTTCATTGTCTCATTGCATTATTTTACTCAAACTGTGATAAGTTTTGTGCCCGATCACTGGTGCTACCATGAGAAACTAGCGAATAAATCATTCGATGAGATTGCGGAGATCTATGCGAAATTTCCGAATCCATCTTGTACGCGTCTACTTGATATCGATGGTGCTAATGTGACGGTGAGTCCGGAGAGTTGTACTCGTTGGATTTATAAATATGATTACGGTTATCATAGCATGAATACAGAGGTGAGTGTGGATGATAATTTGCGAACTTGAACCTTTACATATGCACATTTTTGATCATTTTAAATGTCTTTTATTAACGTAGTACTTACATGTTACAGCTGAATTGGGTCTGTGATTCGGCGTATAAAGCGCGTATCGGACAATCGTTGTTCTTTATTGGTTCCGTTGTGGGAACTCTTTTCTATGGTCTACTTTCTGATAAGATTGGTCGTTTACCTGCACTGATACTTTCAAATTTTTCGGGCTTTATTGGTGATTTCTCGACTATATTTTCGCAAAGTGTGACCACTTTCTCACTTTGTCGCTTCATATCCGGCATGGCGGCAGATACGAACTTTTATCTAATGTACATTATCGGTGAGTATGGATGTACATGGATACAAAATAAACAAAATGAAATAAATAAATAACTGAAGTAAACTCGTCTCATAAATATATAGATAGTTGCTCCTACGTAAACAAATTTAGCGATGTTCTAATAAAAATCCGCTGAAGCCATTTTAGACCGAACTTCTCCTCCAATTTGTGGTTTTGTGTCTTGCTGTTTATACCAACAAGTGGAGGGACCTACAGTTTTTTCTAAGACGCCTCCGAATGGCCGATGGATTTTTAAGAGGAGCTTTTATTTCATAACAGAAATACACTCGAAGGGCTTGACATTCCCTGCCGAGAAAAATTAATTTTCTACAATAGTTGGTCTTCGAACCATGGATTTTGAATGGTAGTACGCAATGCTAACCCTTTGGCTATTGTGAACGCGTCTTAAAACTGATGAGTCATTATTTTTCATAATAATTTGAATATTAGGAATTTATAAGTGATCCATTTCAGTTTCATAAAGTTCTTTATTTATATTTGTCCAAGTTGCAGCAAAGTTTTTAATTTTTTTTTTTAAATTAAATCAAAATCTCATGATTAAATAATGACTAACTTGTATTTCTAAAACTTTCGTTTGCCTTTTTATTCACACTGCGGCTTCGCTTGTAGAAACTCATAGAAATAGAGTTAAATTGCGTATTAAGCATAAGTCGTTTCGACATAATTTTTTCGTAAATTGTAAAATGTTGATTCCAAAAAAAGTGGCTAAATTTAAAACAAAATGCCGCTCCACATAAAAAATAATATTTTATTACCCCTAGATACATGTGTATATATTTTGTTAATCAAATAAGCATTATTAGGTGTTGTACATACATATATATATATGAGTTTAAAAAATTTATAAAAGCTCCAAATCACAGTCTTTCACTGGGCTTCCTGAAACCATAAGACTGAGCAGACTTAATTAAATTTATCAATTTCAGTTTGAAATTTCGAAATTTGAAATTAATTTTTTTTCTTTTTCCCCAAGTACTCGAATACATCCGTCCGTCGATGCGTACACTCGGACTAAATTTGGCCGTCGGCGTTTTTTATACAATCGGTCTAGTTTTTACACCCTGGTTGGCCGTACTCGTTGGTCACTGGCAAATCTACTTAGCTTGCACATCACTGCCAATACTCTCCATAGTTCTCTATTATTTTGTCGTGCAGGAGAGTGCACAATGGTTGGTCACAAGAAATGATGTGGACGGTGCTATAAAACGTTTGAAGCGAGTTGCGCGCTTTAATAAACGTAAAGTGACACCATCGGAATTTGAGGAATTTCGAAAACATTGTGAAAAGCAGCGACAGAAGATGGGTGGCGACGAGCAGGTGCACGCAACGTTATTGGATATGTTTAGAACGCCACGAATGCGCAAACATACGCTTATTTTATTCTTCAAATCGTAAGTATTAATTAACACGTAGAGATATACGTAAATGGATTCCTTCATAGAGAACATTGTAGCTTTTAATATAGTTTCATCAAAAATAATATTTGAAGCTACTTAGCCTCAACGGAGCTCTTAAACATAGTTTTAGCTCAGTTAGTTGTAGCTTCTTTTAATGTCGCATTTTTCCTTGGAATATACGTATGTATATATGCATATATTTATATTTGGCGATTTGTAACCGCTGAAGCGATTTTTGGCCGAGCTCCTCTTCCAATTTGTGATTTTGCGACTTGATGTTTATACCAACAAATGGAAGGACCTACAGTTTATTCTAAGCCGCTCCCGAACGGCTGAAGGATTTTTATGAGGAGCTTTTATTTCATGTCAGAAATACACTCGGAGGGCTTGACATTCCCTGCCGAGGGGCGACCGCAATTAGAAAAATTTATTTTCTATAATTTTGGATGTTGTTCGAATCTGGGCTCCAACCCAGGCTTTCCGAATGGCAGTACGCAATGATAAACACTCGGCTATCACGGCAGCCTATATATATATATATATATATATATATATATGTGTGTGTATAATTGGCGCTTTATTCCTATAAAGAAGAGATTAAATCTTTATTATGAAACATGTTAAAAAAAGGAAAGGAATGATCGGGGAAGTATGTAATTTCTAGGAGCCTACTTCAATGATGGAAAGCGTTTCGAAAACTCTATAGATTACTGATAAGGATGAAAATTTCATCGAAAATCAACAACGAGAATATCATTAATTGCTATTAATTGTTTGAAAATTTAAATAACCATTTTTAACATTTCGTTCTAATCCCCAGCATGGTAATCACACTTTGCTACGATGCTGTTTCACGTAATGTCGAGGGTATGGGCATATCACCATTCGTTATGTTCTCGCTGAGCGCTATTGCCGTACTCCCATCAAGCATTATAGTAATTCTACTTCAGGATCGTATAGGCCGCAAAGGAATGGCAGCTGGTTCACTACTCGTCGGCGGCCTATTTACCTCTATGGCGGGCATAGCTATCGCCTATCAACAACATAATCACAATGCTGTGCTGCTAGCATGTCTGACAATTGCCGCCCGTTTTGGTGTGGCGATTTCCTACGAATCTGGCTCGCAATACGCCACCGAATTGATACCGACGTGCGTGCGTGGCCAAGGTGTGGCTGCGGTACATGTAGCGGGCTTTGCAGCATCCTTTTTAGCTCCTTATATTCTATGGTTGGGCACATTCTTTAAAGCGGCACCATCTATTATTTTGGGTGTGCTCTTTTTTACGGGCTCGTTTGTATGCCTACTCCTGCCTGAAACGCTTAACAGGTATGGATATTATCAATTTACAGTGTATTAATTTTCATAAAACATTTAAAAAACTCGTTTTACAGAACGCTCCCAAAAACCGTCGAAGAGGGTGAAGTTTTCGGCAAGGGGGAGCGTATGTTCGATTTTCCGTGTATTTCTAAAAAAGGCAAGCATTCGTGCGACTCTGAAGAGGAGGCTTACGAGCGCAAACAATCATTAACGGATTTCGAACGTAGCACTGATTCGGCTGATGAAAATCTCAATAGTACAGCGTAAATTGTGAACGAGCGAATGTGTGTGTGTGTGTGTCTTCCTCAGGTGCTAAGCGGCATTTTAGTAAAAACAATTATTATTAAACACAAATTAAAATTCGCAATAACGGTAATATCTTGCACATAAGCGAAAGCACACATAATACGTAATAAAACGATTTATTTTTATTTTTATTTTTATTTTATTTATATGAATTAGTCCTTTTTAGTAAATGTCCCTAGTTCTTAAGTACTTATCACTAATATTTAATATACTAGATATTAGGTAATGACTCGGAGAAAGGGAAATTACGGAAATTACGGAAATAAATAAAAATATATATAAATCGCGTGAAGACTTTAGGGAACCCGATCATGCTTACAAACCCATGTATAAAAAAATTATTGTATTAATAGTATCAATGATACTAAACTAATCTGCATGTGAATATAAATATTGTATACAAACATATGTAAAAGTGTTTACTAGCATATAACGTACACATGACTCAAAATCTTACTAATTACCCTTAGCATTGGGCACAATTTTACTTAAGCAGAGCTTTAAGCGAGTACTGATTTCAAAGCTGATTTACAGAACAACAAAACAAATGAAAAAAGAAAAAACAAAAAAGGGAATATAGAATATTCAAATATTTTTTGTAAAACTATGTATATTAAAACATCTAGAAGAGCTATAAATTTTTGAATGCCATTTTATGGAGTGTTTAAAGTCGAAGAAGTGGATGTGAGGCAAAGTGCATTAGCCAAAAGTATTGAAAGAAAAATTAACATAACTTATATTTATACATAAACATATATACAAAATATAAGAACTACACACAATATATATATGTACATACACTCAGCGACAAAGAAAAAACTCCACTCATCTTGTCATGTTAATTTAATTTATTATTAAGTAACTGAGTTAAGTTAAAAAAAAACACCATAAAGTCAATATATTATTCAAATTTATATTTTTGACAACATTTATTAGCTCTTTTGGTTAGAAAAAATTGCTTGCTCCAATTATAAAAACACTTCAACCTTTAGGTTGAATTCTGGTCTATATTTCTGCCCAATTTGTTTGGTGGTTTTTCACTTTAAATGAAAAAAAAAAATTAAAAATTAAAGTAAAAATAACTGAGGTTCCAAAAGAAACAAAAAAGTTCTCATAGATTTTCCACCATGGCAAAAAGCACCTTAATTTTTGGGGTCACGACTTCGTTTATAATTTCTGTGTATCGCTTTTCCGTCCAACTGAGGTTTTCCTGCACTATGAAAGCTTATTTGAAATTATTTTCATGGTTAGCATTGGATTTCTAAAATCATCTTATTCTGCGTACGTTGGACCGTGTGACTTATCTAATTCGTTTATAAGTTTCGTTGCCGATTTGAATAGTTTAGCCAGATACAAGTGGTTTAAATGATTTGCGTAACTTGATGAGTTTCTTCCTTTTTGCATAAATATATTACTACTGTTAAATGGCTAATATCAATTATGCGCGTTTTTCCTCATTTAAGTTCTGTTTGTAAAAAGCTATTATTTCACAATTTTTTCTCGACAGGAATGTTCTTAGTTGAAATCGACATAATTTGACTTTATACTCAATGTTCCGTACAGATTGCAATGATTCTTAAAAAAGTACGAACTAATTTATCAGCAAGTTCGAGAAAGCTTTGGGTGTAAACATTTTTTGTCGCTGGGTGTATATGCATCTAAACGTATAAAATACAAGAACTAAGCTTGTTTTCATATTTATGAAAATAATTCATTAAAGCTGAAAATAAACGCGCAAAATTACTTTTAAGTAATGAGTAATAATAACCTTTTGAAAAAAGACCGTAAAAAAGTTATTAATATGTTTATATTAATCCCAATTTCGGTAAACTAAAAGCGAAATTTATATACATACACACAATATTAATATTTAAAAAATATTATGAGAGACAACAACCCAAACCAATAATTGTATACATTTTTTATTTCACTATATTTATGTATTTAGTTTTATCCTTTAGTTACATTAGTATGTACATTTATACATAAAAAAATCTATTTTTAAGCCTTTATCATAGTTAAAAAAATACTTGTGCATAATTATTATCCTACAATGTGTATATGCCTATTTACATAAATCATATACGTATGTATATATGCTTGTAAAAATATATTATTTCATAAACAAAAAAATGAAATGAAAAGGAAAAAGTTGCAAAAAGAAAAAGGTCTCAATATAGTATTAAAAGTGAATACTTTTGATAAAATGTCTTATTTTTTTATTAAAAATTAGCATATGGATATTGACTACTTGTCTATAGAAATACAGAAATAATGCCCTAATAATATTGTTTAGATACTAAATATATTGTATATATTCAATTATATAAAGCAAGAAAATATAAAATAATTGTGTTCCCTTAAGAGTAGAATCCCATAGATATTCATGGAGAGAGGTATCATTATTCCTTTCGGACCTCTATTTCTTTATTATTTTTGCTTTTATCGAAGCATATAAAGTAGTACCAGCGCTGATGACGAGCGAACTCCTCGCCATCTTTCAAGGTCTGCGGCAATTTTCTTTAAATAAATTAAAGGGTGTTAGCTTTACATACATACATACATATATACAGCCATTCTTCTGTGCAATGGTCTTCGATTTGGCTTAAATCCAAAAATTAATAAAATTTACCTGAAACACTTTTAAAAACTGAGAACATTATGGAGGTGGTCCTATAAAATAAGTCATATGTTGATTAATATATAATCAATTTCAATAAATTTGGTATCAGAAGAAATTTAATATATACTCTTTGTATCTGATTTAAAAATTTTAATACAAAATATTTTTATTATCTTTTTGTCTAGGGCCCATTTTCGCCAGATTTATCATGAAATTAAATCATATGCCGAATTTCAGCCAAATGAAAACCATCGCTCAGGAGATCAGCATTTTCTGATATGTTTGAAATGAAATGGCAGTATAATTATATTGTTATACATATCCTCAAACTTACTGATTCATAGTTTCTGGTAGTGCCAAACATAAAAGCGCTGCTATAAACATTACGAACGACATGCAGATTGACGGTAAACATTTATAAAAATGCCCCATACATAATATATTGTAACGAACTTGCTAAATTCGCCTCGATTACTTTCACCCTTTCGAGTCCGATCACTGGATTACTAAACAAACTCCCAAGATTTATTTGTTCGGCTTTTTAACCGTTAGGAATTTATTTCTATAATTTTGTCTTTAGCCAACGGCTTATTTTACAATTATTTATACACAATTATTATCTGCTTCACTCAGCTTATCCGTTTCTCAAACACACACAGCTCATAGCAGTGTTAACTCCACTAAGTTGTCTACTCGTCTTCTCTTGTGATAGCGGCTGCCTCTCTTTTTATACCTCAACAGCGTGTATTTGCTGTCTACCCTTTTGTTTGTCCTTGGTATGGGTAACTTGCATTATACAGCCGCTTCTTTATTTTCTGTCCTTCCGGGAAATGGTATTTACATTGTCGATAGTTTTGTTTGTCCTTGGTATGGGATTTTCGTCACAATATGAATTCAGACTGGTGAAGGCGAAACCAGCAACATGTATATTAGCCATGCCACGACCGCGTACAGTAGTCGGTATGAATTCCGAAGAATATTGTGTATCTGCCTCATAACTAACTACGACACCAAAACGCCCGAGGCCAACTATAATGGCAAAAAGTAAAGTGTTTTTCTCTGTATTGAGCAGAGCAATAAGAATTCCGTTGATAGCAATAATGATTGCGCTAACAAACAGTGTGCTGAAAGCCATACCTTTGCGACCGATGCAATTTTGTAGTAGAATAATAGTAAAAACCGCCTACGACGTAGACAATTGCAGTCGCTGAGAAGAGTACAAATGGAGAGCTGCCCATGCCCGCCATATTTCGGCTCATCACATCTAGTGCGAGCGCGAGTAACATGCTGTTTGAAAGAGTAGGTAAAATAATACGAGTATGTATATAGATAGTAATGGCGAATATTGTTGGAAACAATAAAATATTTGATTAACTTCTTCAACAACATCACAATGGTGAATTTGCGCAAACGCCGTGTACGGAACATACCCCAAAATTTATCTTTGCTTGATTTCAGTTTGAGCTCATCAGCTACTTTCTGCTTATAGTGAGCGACGAATTCATCAAATACTTCCTCTTTCACTTCACGCCGATTGATTTTAGCAACATGTTTGAGATATTTTACTGCGCGTTCATAACGGTGGGTCGCCATCAGCCATTGAGCGCTCTCACATATTACGAAAGGGTATAATAATACAAGCAATGCTGTCACTTAAGCGATATACAGGTAATCACGCCATGAACCGGACCAGAGGGCAAACCACGGTGCTAAAGCCAAACCAAGGAAATAAAATATACCGGTGATCATGTTGAGGCCAAGTGTACGCTTCCGTGGACTATAATATTCGAAGACTGCCAATAGGTATACAAATAAAGCCGTATTCATTGATATTAACGAGTTTTTGTTGTTACTTACCCATTATGTACATAAGATAGTAAAAAGTATCTGTTGAGAGACCGGAAATGAAACGGAAAAGTGAAAAAATTGTTAAATTTGTAGCAAACGTTGTGGGGAAGTCGCCCGCAGCGCCGGTTAATGTAGTACTGATAAGTGCAGGGAGACGTCCGAATTTATCAGCAAGACAACCGAAGAACATTGTCCCAATAACTGACCCTACTGCCCAATGGCAGATTGTATTGACTCTTCGCACACCCAATTTAGCTGGAAATATTTTATTATTTTAAATGAAACCAAAATCATTTTCATATTTGAAGTTCAGTTGCAACCGAAGATGGTTATTCTTTAGATATACAAATTTACAATACATATGTATGCATATTGCATTATCTCACACCCATTTTTAAAAAGTAATGATACTCGTTATCTGTAGTAAAAATTTCTCAGGTAAAACCGTAAATATAAAGCTCCTGAAGCTTACATTAAAAACCGTAATTATTAAAAAATTTATTGGGAGGTCTTAAAACTTCCAAAATCAAAATCTCGGTTAAAAAATGCAAATGCCCAAGGTTTATTTAATATATATACCGGTTGTACTCCCCAAGTAGGTTAACCATCTAGCCGTTATAACTGTTGTAGATGGGCATCATCATCAATAAATTTGAAATGACACACCAATAGTAAGAATCGTTAAATCAGTTTTAAAAATCATATCCTTTGAAGATTGAAGCTTGTACCCTCATTTCACTTTACATTTCAAGTACACGGGTCCGTTGAAGTTGTGGGTCAGTACGAAACGCAAATTAAATTGCTGTGAAAAAGAGTGAATTTTATAATTTTAAGGTCTTTAAAATTTTATGGTAAGTAAGAAACGTTTTTTATTATTTTTATAATTCAACGCTGTAGTTTGAATGTATATTAACAATATTTACCGTAACCGTCTGTAGATGGTCAAACCGGTTAACGCCAAAATGTAAATAAAATATTTTTTGTCTCCATATCAACTTTTTAACTGTGGTTTTTATCGATGGACAAAACAGAAGTGAATTATAAAAGTATATTATTTGACGGAGCTGGCGAAAACACAGCCCTGCCAGGAACACCAGTTCGCCTTACATAGTCTGTTCGTTCTAATTTAATTCACAACTTTATGTTACCAAATGAAAAAGATGAAGGGTATTAAACCGCTGGAAGAGGATACGTCATCGAGTTCGTTGCTGCAGCGTATGGTGTCAACTTAGCAGCTATATTATGATAGGGCAACCGTATAGTTCAATTTGCATCGACAAGCGTTGACATCATTCTGTTATTGAAAAATAATCCATTAATACTTCAAAAGTAACAAATTGATATATTCTCCATCATTGTATTGATATAAGGAACGTGAGGGAACTACCAAATTTTCGAGAGCAAAAAAAAAAAAAAGGAAGGCCACAAGCAACTTTCTGGCAAACATCGCCAAGTCAGGAGCAAAATAAACCACTAGACATGATAAAATTCGACAAAATTGGACATATTTCTAGCATGTTCGATAAACCGGTTAAAGAGGTGCAGGCATTGCAAAAGGTCGGATACCAAAATATGTTGTACGAATTGTGAAAAAGATTTGTGTTTGATACCTTACAAAAACTGTTTTCCTGATTTTCATACTAAGTAGGGGAGTAATATCGCCACTTTTTATATTTTTCTTGATTTCTAACATATATGCACATATGTATCTACATTACATAGTTTCTTTGTTCAAATTAAAAGAAGAAATTAAATCATTCATTTTGTTTAACATACTAATTCGTACTTGAATTATTTTCATATCTAAATCGTGTTGACCGTCTACTGACGACCAAAAGGTTTTTGCACCCAGCGCACGTAAAAGTAAGTAAAATAAAAAATAAATTAAATGCAAAATAATTTGTTTATATATACAATAAATCAAATGTAGGTAAAAGTTGCAAAACCCAATAAAAGAAGTGATTTGCAATTTGTTTGCTGGTCTTGTGAGCAAAAGAGTCGATTTTAAGTAGAAGTTTTGTAGTAACAGAAACAAACCTGGAAATTTACAAAATATAAATATACTAGATGATCTCAAATATTTAGGATGTGATGTTTTTGTGCTAAGTGTACGATTTCGTGGACATATAAAAATATTACTGGGTTTATCATATTCATGAAAAGCTTCAGGTAGCTCGTGGTGCCGGGTGATGGACGCAACATTTAACGTTGCACTTTCCAGCAGCTATTCACAATACAAGGCTTAATGATGTGAGCAAAAACTCGAAGCAGGCATACACGGAGTTTTTGATCTTCATTTTTTTTTTGACTTCCTTAAATATTTTTCACTTAAATTCCAGAAGAATAAAAACAGATTTTGCATAACTTTATTATCAGAAGCAGTCGAATATTTCCCAAAATCATTTGAGACGCGGCCAAGAAGAAAAACTTTCTGGAACGTGTCGAAATGTAGATATTTTTAGTATGTTATCTCGCTTGGAAGGTAAAACCGACGTTTGATATAATGAGCTGAAAGCGGCATATGCTAAAAAAGCTGTGAATCGTACGAATGTGTACAAGTGGTATCGCCAGCTTAAAAACGGGCGGACATCTGTGCATGATAAACAGAGGAGCGAAAGGTTTTCATTTGCGATTGACAAAATATCTGAAAAAATCGAAAATGCGCCCCGTGACGATCGCAGATTGACTTTGGATGAACATTGTACGACCTCTCCGCAGATTTCTCTACTACACGAGACAATCACAGAAATTTGAAAAATGGGGTTGGCGGGAAACTACTTCGAGAAAGACATAAACAAATTGAAACCCCGTTTAGTTACATGAGTAAAGAGGAATGGTGACAATTTCGAAAATTAGCTTACATTATGTACGATAATATTACGTAATTTTGTTTTGTTTAGATAAACCTTTTTAAAATATACAAAAATTCAGCACACTTACTTTCTGGATATACCTCGTATATTAATTTAATTTATCTCTAATAAAATGATTGAAAAACAATAATTAGGGCTATTCTACATTTCGATTACGTTTCCGCTCTCCGTTCCGCCTCAATCGTAATTAGGTATTCTGAGTTACGATCGAATCGAAAGAAGAAGAGGATGAGAGAATACATTTTCGAAGTCAGCTGGTTGCATGTGAATGTGTGAAATTGAAACAAAACAAAGCAAACAAATACAAACTTTTTTTGCATAACTCAAATAAATATAAATAAAATCGTATTTTTAACGTTAAATGTAATCAATGGCCTTGGCGATATTTCATGCGGATTGCGAGACAAGTGTTATCCATCTCAGATGAGTGATGAATTTTATGAAATTGAGCAGGTAATTGGTAATCTATTATATAATAAATTTAGTTATTTAGATTCACAAAAAAAAAAAAAAATACACACTTAATAAAGATGCTTTCAAGTATGTCCTGGATAGTTATTCTCAAGAAACTCAATCAAGAACTTGGCATGATTATCTTCACCTAATAGAGTAGTAGCAGATTTGCGATTTTTTACGGAAGGCAGTTACCAACATAGAGTTGGTGTAGATTATAACATTGGAATGTGTCACTCAACAGTGAGAATGCCATTGTACATCTTTCTCGAAATCATGGAATCTTTTGCTGGTGGATCAACTGTACTTCGGCAAAGTTATTTCAAAACTCTCTAATTTTTTTCGTTGCTTTTGTGTTGTATCAAAAAGCATCATTAAACACATTAAATTAAAGAAAACATCGTTATGACTTTCCCAATTATCAAAATCATGTTTTACTTACATTTTTGTTAAAATAATATTATTTAAGTACACGAAAATACTTGGATACAATTGAACTGCTTTCCGCTACCTAAATTACAACGTAGAAAAACGTAACTACGATCGAAACGCAGAATACATAAAATTGGATAGAATCGAAAGTTTCGCAGATTGTTCGAAACGGAACGTAGCGCAGAATACCAAATCTGCCGAACGGAGAAAATTTCGATTCGAGTCGAAATGCAGAATAAGGCTGAATATTTTTTCTTGACGAATAGAAATAAAAAGTTAATTTTCAAAGACGAAAGATTTGGTAAACACTACACAACAAAGTGGCAGGAAAAATCGAAGGAAGCAAATATACGAAGAAAAAAATAAACAAATTTAGGTTTAGTACAATTAGTAGTAGGGAGCAATTTAGATGTTTGGTTTCCAAAGTAAAAGAGCATTCTACTATAGCAAATACTGTCACAAAGAATTAGCCGAGTGGTTATTCAGAAGGCCAGGGTTCAGGCCCTGGTTCGACCAACATCCAAATGATAGAAAATTATTTTTCTAAGGCAAGCTAATTTTTATTTTTATTTTCAATTTTATTTTCAGTGATTCTAGTTAATAACTAGCATTCTTCTCTACAGGATTAATTAGTTAATTCACACAACATCAGCCAACCAAAACACATTAAAAGTTTTATCTCTGACTTTAAGTCAAGCCTGTCTCATATAGATTTTCGTTCCTCAGAATCAAGAAAAAGGGCAAATGAATTCATCATCATCATTTTATCAACATCCAAACAATTTTTTAAAGATTTCAGAACAGCTGAAAATATTGATAATACAGTTCACGGAATGTTTGCATTCGTCGTTTTCAATTATAGCGTTTACTTAAAAAAATGAGGCGAATGCGGATCAAGTGTACTCTCGCCGCACTGGATCCGACTTTTACCAATCATTGCATAATTTGATGATGATCCGTATATGATTTTTACTTTCACTTCTTCTTACTTAATTCTAATTAAATAAAGAAAAATGTTCGCGTCATATTTGACAGAACTTCTACGGTAAGTTGTACTTACATCCGAGGTTATGCTCTTATAACCCCTTTCATATTCGTAAATCCATTGCCGGCATTTACACACTTCCGCAACAATTGGTTGGCCATCGACTACGTCGTCTAAGAGTGTGCAATGTGGGCTGTATGTTTGTGCATAAACATCTCGAATTTCATCAAAACTAGAATTCACCAATTTTTCATGGTAACGCCTTTTGAAATATTAATGGAAATGACAAGATAATTGTATTTTTTTTTTTATTATAATACTGAAGAGAATTAAATTGAAAGGGAAGATAAATCAATGTCTTTCAATTGCGTGTCAAGCTTTTGCCACGAGGGCACACTTTTTTATAATATTTGTTTGCTTTTTAACGCACTCACCAATGCTTTGGCGTAAATGTAATTATTGTTTGTGCAAAGTAATGCATCGAGGATAACAGATTTGTAATACTAAAACATAGCATTATTAAAATTGAAAACGTCCGAAATTACCACACTTTTTCAAAGCAGTATCGAAAGCCATGATGATAATTTTTATATTAAATACATTGATGTGTATTATTCACAGTTCTTTCCCGCATTACAAATGTGGTCCGCTCAGTAGATTTCTTAGAATGTATCTTAGAAGTTTCTTATTTCAACTATAGTTTTTATATATACTAATAATTATTAACGGTAATTATAACATCTATTTATGTGAAAATTGTGCTTAAGCACAATTTTACTATAACTTAAAATTATTAAGTATGTAAGCGTAGCCGAAAACAACAAAAATGTCACATTGCATAAGGTTTAAGGTCTATTCGTGCGTTATCTCTTTAAGATATATGCGAGTACATATTTAGGTATGCATTTATTAATTAATTATATTATGCTCGTCATCAGATGTGACAAGTTTTAAGAGAAAATTAAATTGAAAATTACTTAAATCTCTTAATTTTGAGAAATTGATATTAAAACCACGTTTTTACGAAAGTGATGACGAGGAAATATTAAATGAATTGCAATAACCTCAAATAATAAGAAATGACTTTTATTTATGTTATTATGGATTTAAAAATGAAAAAAAATCCTTCCTTGTGCAGGATATGATAGGTAATGTACCTATTTTTTTTAAACCATTTATTACCTCTTCACTACTCTCGGTGACCAGCCGTAGAATATGCTGATAACTCCCCTCTCTCTTTCTGGTTTTCACGTAGAAGTTCTAAAAATGGTTTTAAACAAAACAAAAATAAAAATTAATTCTTCATTAATACGACGCTTGCCACGTGACGCCAAGAATGCATATGTTATATACAAGTGAAAAAATTATAGTAGGAAGAAACAGTTTTTGAATAAGTAGTTATATAAAAACATAGTTTTTCAACTACTAGTTTTCAAAACCAAAAGCAATTTTTTATTCACACTTGTTTTTCGTTTTAATCATAAAACATCAAAAATTATAGAAAATTATTTTTTCTAATTGCGGTCTCCTCTGGGCATTAAAAATAAAAATGTTCTCATACAAATCCATCAGCCGCTTCTTTCGTGGCATATAATTGTTGATCTCCTTGATTCGTTCCAAATACTAATTAAGCAATGGAAAATTTTAGCATAAGAATAACAGGTCAATAAAAAAGTCCCCAGGTTACTATAGTTAAACAAATTTTTTTGGCAAAATTAATTAATTTTATTCAACATAATTCCCTTCATACCATTTTTGTATTACGATTTGCACTTTGCTTGAACATATGCCTCAGTTTCGGCGATCCCCTCTACATTCGATAAGAAATTCCTCCTAGGAAGCATTCTTTTGAGATCTGAGAACGGAGAGAAGAAGAACGGTGGATGGCAGAAGCAATTCGAAGCCCAATTCATGGATTTTTGCCATCGATTTCACTGACTTGTTTCACGGTGCATGTCTTGGTGAAACTTTCTTTTTCTTCAAATGCGGCCGTTTTTCGGCGATCTTGTCCTTCAAACAGCCCAATAACGCTATGTTATATTTGCTGTTGATGGTTCTTCCTTTTTCGTGGTAGTTAATGAAAATTTTTCCATACGTATCCGAAAACACAGACGC
Organism: Neoceratitis asiatica; assembly: GCA_030068015.2. Taxonomy (NCBI): domain Eukaryota; kingdom Metazoa; phylum Arthropoda; class Insecta; order Diptera; family Tephritidae; genus Neoceratitis; species Neoceratitis asiatica. The sequence goes on from CM061529.1 coordinate 31,127,462, forward strand.
TATAACATTGCCAGCCGACTGTTGCGTTTTTCCACGTGTTCGAGCGGTTTTATTGTGTGCAATCTACGCGAATGACTGTCGATTGGACTTCGGAGTGAAATGGTGGACCATGTTTCATCCATTGTCACATATGGATGGAAAAACTCGTGTTTATTACGCTTTACCATCTACAAACACTACTCCGAATCATCAACTCGTCGTTGTTTTTGGTGAAAAGTGAGCTCGCGCGGCACCCACTTAGCATAGAGCTTTCTCATACCCAAATATTCGTAGAAGATATGATGTACACATTCAGTTGATATCTCTAGAATGCCTGCTATTTAATTCAATTTCAATTGACGGTCATTCAAAATCATTTTGTGAAAAACAGGTAAAACCTCTTTCACCAAACTCAGCATACCAATCCTTGACAGTTGATTTACCTGGAACAGTGTCCGGAAACTCATCATCAAGCCAAAGTTTTGCTTCATCTGCATTTTTTCGCTTCAAAAAGCAATATTTTATCAATACGAGGAATTATTTTTTATCCATTTTTTTATAATAATAAAAGTTGCTGACTCAAAATGCTATAATTCACAAACTAATGATCCGACTGTAAAATTTATACACGCGTCTTTTGAAGGTTACGTAACTAAAAATTATATGGATTTATTCTAATAGCGCCATCTATGTGTCAGACCGAGGATTTTCCAATCAGTCTGTTACTAGAAGTTTTTGCTACACGTTGTTGTGGCTTTTAGTATGTTATTTAATTTATTTATCAAAGCTATATTTGGTAAGGTAAAAAAGGCGAATGCCACTACCTTGATCTACGCTTACGTTGAACGAATAAGAACCTTATGGATGCAACCAGCGATCTACGAACGATTTATATTTTCATCCAAATCAAATATATTTACTCGATCTGTTGATCCTCTTTCGTGAAAGAGAGTATATTATATGTTAATCAAGACAAAAACCTACCAACGCATTAAATTTTAAGCAAATCGAGCTTTCTTCCTAGGACAATTTCTAGATAAGATCTGTATCGATTTTACTAAATAGATCCCCTGCCTGGAAAAAAAAATATGACCTATGTTAACTAAGGTAAAAAGCTACCAGTCTACTTCATTATGTAACAAATTTCAAGTTAATCGAGCAATAATTAAAATTTGTTAGAACGAGAATTTTCAGGAAGAAAATATAGTGTAAAACTACCTACGCGCCTAATTTCAAGAAAATCGGACCAAATAGACGATTTTTTCGAATGAAACCCCCGGCCCCTGACCCACTTCCCAGACTTTTCCTTCGGATTCTTCTTTTTTGGCCGGAGGCCATTCCGAATTGGTGCGAATCATCGAAATCGGTAAGCATTCTTGAGTTATAAGCTTAGTAACTAACACCACTTTCTTATACATAACTTAGATTGCAGTTACCGCACAACTATCACTTTATGGTCTATTGTTTTCATTTCTGACTCTTAGGTTTTATATTAATATTTGGTGGACAGTGTTTTTGTGGATTATCAAAAAGTCGAACTACTGTTACATATGCAACGCGTTCAGTGTGTCTACCATGTTTCTTTTGCGATTTAAACTAACTGAAAGTTATAGAAGTTGAAGGTCAATAAAATGTTTACTTCCTTCAATGAAAAAAATGTTGTGAAATTTACTAGATGAAATAAAATAAATAAAATAACTAAAAGTATATATTAGTTACTGCGATCTTGACCTAACCCCTAAGATATACAACTTGTGAGTAATAAAAAAAATTATTACTGCCAACTCGTTAGCTTAGGCTGCTATAGTTCACATATCAACTCCGTTGACATCACAAATACTGAAACTTAGGATACCTCTAAATAATATATGTAAAATTTAATTAAAATTGACTTTATTTGAATCTTTTTATATGTTTGGTTAGTCAGCCGCTCAGAGGCGGCCTAGAATAATTTGTAGGTCTCGGCTTTTGTTCGGAATGCATCAACATCTTCTTCTTCTCCTTTGGAGCAGGAACCAACAATAGCGTGCCACTCTCCACCTAATCCTGTCTTCCTCTTCCTCTGTTCCATGTGCGGGTACTCCATCAAATACTTCCAAAGCCGGAGTGCTTCATCTGTTCGGACGAAGCTGCCCCATTAAAATAACATGCATATATTTTAGAAAAGAAAATTGTAAAAAATTTTAAACTTTTTTCATTACTTTTATTTGAAATTTATAAATAGTTAGAGATTTTGCATTTGAAATGTATACATTACCACTCATTACATTACTCCTTTTCAAAATTTTCACAAACAGTTTTAGCCCAACAGCCAAAAATTTTGAAAGTAATTATTACATAAATATCATTCACATATTGCAAAACGCTATTCCATACAACATTTTCACTGGATTCACACGCTTTTATACACAGAGATACCTCAAGAAGCATTCTTGGCCTCCGCCTCTTTGGCTTTTCTATTTTTATCGAAGCATATGAAGTAGTACCAGCGTTGGTGGCGTGCAAATTCTTCACCATCCTTAAGAGTTTGTGGTAGTTTTCTGCAGAAACAACGGTGTTAATATTTGTACACTAAATTTTAAATTTTAACCAACTTACTGATTCATAGTCTCTGGCAATCCCAGACATAATATGGCCGCTATAAACATTAAGAACGACATAAAGATCGATGGCAGTGGCTTATAGAAATAACCCAAATATATAACATATGAATTCAGACTGGTGAAGGCGAAACCAGCAACATGTATATTGGCCATGCCACGACCGCGCACAGTTGTCGGTATGAATTCCGAAGAATATTGTGCCTCCGCCTCATAACTCACTACGACACCAAAACGGCCGAGGCCAACCATAATAGCAAGCAGCAAAGCGTTTCCTTTGGTGTCGTAAAAAGCGATTAAGAACCCCGTTGCAGCAATGATGACCGCGCTAACGAAGAGCGTGCCGAAAGCCATACCCTTGCGACCGATACGATTTTGTAGTAGAATGATAGTTAAACTACCCAAAACATAAACAATTGAAGTGGCTGAGAAGAGTATAAATGGTGAGCTGCCCATGCCCTCCATATTTCTGCTGATCACATCAAGAGCGAGTGCGAGAAACATACTAGAATATATTAAATTAGCAGAAAGGTTATCAAATGTTTTAATTTAGTTATGGGAATTAAATGAAATTTTACTTTTTTATCAGCATCATAATGGTGAATTTGCGCAAACGCGGTGTACGGAACATGCCCCAAAATGTATCTTTGCTTTTCTTAACCATAAGTTCATCAGCCGCTTTCCGCTTATAGTAAGCTACGAATTCATCAAATACTTCCTCTTTCACTTCACGCCGATTGATTTTAGCAACATGTTTGAGACATTTTACTGCGCGTTCATAACGGTGGGTCGCCATCAGCCATTGAGCGCTCTCACATATTACGAATGGGTATAATAACACAAGCAATGCTGGCACCGAAGCGATATAGAGGTAACCACGCCATGAACCGGACCAGAGGGCAAACCACGGTGCCAAAGCCAAACCAAGAAAATAGAATATGCCGCTGGCCATGTTGAGACCGAGTGTGCGCTTTCGTGGACTGAGATACTCGAAAACTGTAAATTGAAAATTTCATAATAGAATTAAAATTATTTTTTTTTTAATCCGGTAATAGCCTCACCCATTATATACATGAGATAGTAAAATGTATCAGTAGATAAACCCGAAACGAAGCGGAAGAGTGAGTAAAGTGTTAAATTTGTAGAAAATGTTGTCAGGAAGTCGCCCGCAGCGCCGGTTAAGGTAGTGCAGATAAGTGCAGGAAGACGCCCGATTTTGTCAGCAAGATAGCCAAAGAATATTGTACCGATTACAGAACCCACAAAGAAAAGTGATTGCCCAATTGCAGATTTTATGGAGTCTTCGCATACCCAATTGAGCTGCAATTAATGTATTTATATATTTTAAATTAGACGTAACCGAGGCTGTAATTTGTTTTTTACGCTTCTTCTCTTATCACGATAAAATAGATATTTATAAAAAAGCTTGCATATATTTTTTCTAATGCGTCATTAGCAAGCACTTTTAGTGCGAAGTATTTGTTTCCAGCTAGATAATGAACAATTTGTTTAAGGATTTTTATTAAATTAACGTTATATCAAAATTTATATAATTTGCTTATCTCTTCAGGCACATGATGGTAAATCTATTTAATACCCTCATAGTAAATACAAGTACTATCTAGTTAGAAAAAAGGATTGAATATAAACGACTGACTATACTTACATCGGAGGTAATACTTTTGTAGCCACTTTCATATTCGTAAAACCATTGTCGGCATTTACCCACTTCAGCAACAATTGGTTGACCATCGACTACGTCGTCTAAGAGTGTGCAATGCGGGCTGCTTGTTTGTGCGTAAACAGCGCGAATTTCGTCAAAACTAGAATTTGCCAATTTCTCATGGTAACACCTTATCGAAGAAAGTAATAATAATAATTATGCAATGTAATAGTAAACGTATAAATATATACAGTTAGAATACGAATTAAGGCTTTGACGAAATCAACTAACATTATTTGCTTTAGATGCTAGAAAAGATAATTTTTTTTTGTTATTTGTATTTAAAAAAAACAAACTTAGTTTGCTTTACTTTTCTTACTTTGAAAGCTTTTATCACCAAATGAACGCTTGTAACGCTGTAAAAATGTGTACATTTCGATCAAAGTGGCAATTGTGTTCACAATATCTACTGTCACATTTGGTCTCTACTCATACGTTCTAGCAGAGTTCTATTCTCACAGCAGCAAACCAAGTAAAGCCAGCCGGTATTGGACCAGGGTCTTTAGGGTTGGCGTACTTTTACTTTTAATATCTTTTCATCTTGTTCTGCTTCATCTTGAAATCCAAGGCGAATTTAGGATGGTAATGTTACTGCGGCAGTTTTATCATTTATTGAACAACGAGACTGTCAAAATTATTTTTCAATTTATGATTTTCCATTTCTAAACGTGAAAATCTTGAGATTTTCGATTTTGTGATTGTGAATTCGCGAAAAAAGAGTGGCTAAGAGAGTTTGTGCATTTTTAAAAGCCAATGAATTTCCATTATTTTACCTATCGTTACGAGAAAGCAAAAAACGAAATATATAGGATTGTAAAATGAAATGCAATACCGCGTATATTTTAGCTCTGATTGTTTAGTCAAATGTCAATTAGTTGGCTTAGCCAATTCTTTTAAGAAAAGTAGTTTTTCTGTTTTGTTTTGGTTTTTTTGTTGAAGAAAAACACAACAAAGTGGATTTAAAACAATGTCACGAATTTCGAAAATCCTTTTGTATAAGATGCATAAGTAATTCACATATATAGAGAATTTTTGAATCGTTAATTTCAGCAACAGTGTATTTAATATTTTTATAGATAATTTTCTGATCTAAAATTTTTGTTTAAAAAAATTGAAGATGCAACTTATCGTTTTACTGAGGATTACAGAAGGTTTTTGTAACCTTTGACAACGCGTAAAATTTTTTCAGGTGTTGGAGCGATGCAGACTTTTTAGATTTAAGTTATGATAGTGTTTTGAACTATCCTTTCATATAAACCCCACATCCGCTTGGTGGGGTTTTCTGATAAATGGTAGCACACAATGCTAAGCACTTGGCTATTGCGGTCGTCAAGTCCATTATTTTGTCTATTACTACAGTTAAACGTTGGAAATTTCGTGAATACAATTCATGTAAAATAACAAAGTGTGCGTGCATAAACACCAATTCACGCATTTTATAATGCACGAAAAGTATATATGAATTTTGTCGAATACATGAAATTTTTGTTTTGAATTTCTAAATTCACGTATATATCGACTAGGGTAAATTTCGCGTATAAAACGTAAATGAGAAGCTTTTTTTTGGTAAATATTGTTTGTATACTCGCAACATCAATCTAAAAAACTGATAGTTCAAAGACGAAGTTTATGCGGTATTGCACGACAAGCGACGATATGTATTAGGGTGGGTGGTTTGATGAGTCAGTGACTTTTTGAATAAAGTGTATTAATTTCCTTAAATAAACGTTTAATTGCTCAACATAGTCTCCTATTGGTTCTATACATTCATTCCAACGGTTTTTTATTCAACTTTTGTACTTTTTCCAAATAATAGGGTTTCTCAAGTGCGGTCATTTCTGGCTAAATCAATATGGGATCTGTATAAGAGCCGGTGATAGGTTTGCCATTTTCAAGGTAATCGATGTGAATAACACTTCGTACATCCAGAAAATCTATGGCCATGACCTTGTTGGCCGACAGACCCACCTTGGCCTTGGTGCACTTACACCCGGGGAAGCTGTATTGATGTTCTTTGGACTATAGTGTGATATGATGGACCTATGTTATGTCTACGGTAACGAAACGGCGAAAAACTTCGTTTGAATTGTTGTTGAACATCGCCAAAAACTCTTTTTCATTTTTAAATATTCATGTAAAATGTAGATAGTGCAAAGTCCCCATAATAAGTTAGTCTTAATCAGCACACGAAATTCTCTTTTTCCAGTTTCGTTAAAATTTACGAAGTGGTCTGCTTTCAATGGCTGCTAAAGACAAAAAAATGGCGTAGCTTGCTCAATATTTCACAGCAGTATATTAATCGATAACAGTTGAGAAGAGCAGTGTTGTATTTACAGTAACTGCGTGGCAAATTCAAAAAGTCACTGACTTAAAAAACAGCCCTCGTAAATATTATTTTTGCACATATGTATGCTGCAAGGCAATTTGCCTTGCCTTAGATTTCACCATGTTATGCATTAAAGTAAAATAATAATTTTATTTTTTACATAATTAAAAAAAAACACAATACATATACATAACTAGTTTCTCTATTAAATTATCTATCTCTGTTTTTTTTTCTTTCCTCTTCGTACACCTACATTTCTCAGATCACTAATTAATTTGTATTTTGCAAAATTTTTAATTCATACCAATTAATACACATATATTTTTATTTGTTTCAAAAACGCTTCACACTTACCAATGCTCCGGGGTAAAACTAATTATTGTTTGTCCAAAATAATGCATCGATGAGAGAAGGTTTGTTAGACCAAAGCATAAAAATATGAGAAACTGGAAACGTCCAAAGTTACCACATTTCTTTAGAACATCATCAAAATGCATTTGTGGTAGACCCATTTTTTATATTTGAATTTACGTTTTCAGATTTTAGTAATTTAATTATTTGTTTGTTTGTTTGTTTAACTTTTTACAACTTTTATTAAAATCTGTTTATTAATTCTGATTTTACTTTTTTCCTTCGTTCACAAAGTTAGCACAATCTATGGTGCTACGCACACGCTCAGCAGCTACATATATTTACGTATAGACGAGTACGTCCGGTTCGTCGATATTTCTGTAAGACACAAAAATTTTCAAAACTTCTACACCAGCTTTTATACGAGCGTTCCTGCGTCTGTAATTCGCTGTGTGTTCTGCCTAGCAGCGGCAGCTTATCAAAGCTGTCGCCGACGTAGGCGTCAAAGGGTAGTCGCATATGATCGTTTGCGCGCACTTTTCACTCCTATCCGTTTGTAAATCTTCTGCTACTTTATTGCTAGATGAATGATAAAAAAACGATTACGCTGTTGCTTTCGTTGGCGTTTCTTAAAGCTCAAAATCAACAATATTTTATTGCTAAAAACTGTGTTACATTACTCCGCTTTGTTTGTTGTTAAGCTTTTAGGCTATGATTTGTATGTCTGTGCCTGAGTGAGTGTCTGTACTTGTGTTACTACACAAATTATTTGTTTTTATGATTGTTTAAATCAAAATCATTTATTTACTTAAGAATTTAATTCAATTTTCGCACTGGAAATTTCAATTATACATAACGCCAATATATGCACGTGTGTACTTCACTTACTGATTCTGTTTAATGATAAAAAAAATAATATAACCAAGGAAATAATTTGAAATAATCTCACATTCAAAAATGATTTTTATTATTATTAATATTCTGAATTATTTTCCAATTTATCTTCAGCATAATTAAGTAATTTATCACAGAGAATGTAAATATCGTTATAAATGTTAACTAACATTTTACAATAATAACAAGTATGAACAATTGTTTGTAAACATTTTCGGTCGAAGTTTTTTTATATTCTTCGGATAAGTCATTGTAGAGATGGAAAAACAAAGCCAACTCAGCGGTTATAGACAGTACAATACTTCGGGGATTTCGACACTCACTTTACATATGTTTTGACTAAATCTTTATAATAATCATCGAGTTTCTTAAGTTTACTTGGAAATTGTGTGGATATGATTTTTGTTTCATATACCTGAAAGGGTAAAAACTATTTCGACTTAACTTTATTAATAATACGCAGCAGGTTTCCAATTAGTTGCATACATTTCAGCGCACATAATATATAAGTAAAAGAAATATTTGCGCCAAACTAAATAATGAAGAATTTGCCAGATTTATGCTATCAGGCTCTCTTTCAACCCTGAGGCTAACAGTTCTAATCCTTGTTTTGATAATGAGCACTTAAAAAACTTGAGTTCATGTTGCGAAAGTAACTTTGGCGTAGATGATTCATCCTTCAATTCACTTACACTAGTACACTGTCGATTACTGTGAAGTTGGCAATATCATTGTTTCTGAAGGCATGACAATTACTTTTCAAACTGTGTAGTACAGAAAATTTTGCAGACTGTAAGTCTTGGTATCTCCACTTTTTATTTCGATTTTATTTTATCTACTACGTAAAAGTAACAATCATCGAGTTGGTTTGGACTCTCCATCCAGATCGTAAGAATACATTTTATTATCCTACCGGAATACCTAACTTTCCTCTTTTTTCCACAATCGTAAAGCCTCTACACAGGATTTACAAACTTTATGGGGTATCTAGTTTGTCTATTTAAAAACCTTAATATTCAGATTTCCTTTACAAGTCTGTGATATTTATTTTTTTTTACGTATAAAACGGCACATATAAAAAATTGTTTTTTACTAAAAGGATTTCCAATAGGGATGATATGATTTCTAAGTGTTATTTTGGCCACTTTTACTATGTCATGATCATTTTTTTTTAATTGTATTCAGTAATGTTTACAATTTCATCCATGGGCCACCATCTCCGATGAGGCTTACTTTCATCTGAGTGGTGCGGTAATAAATAAACAAAACTGTTAATTCTGGTGCGAAGAAAATCCACAAATTATTCATGAACAACCATTACATTCACCTAAATAGACAGTTTGGTGTGGATTTTGGTTTGGTGGAATCAATTGCTCGTACTTCTTTCGAAATGAAGCTGGTTGCACAACAACATCTGGTTCAAACAAGACGAATTATTGCGGGAAATGTTTGGAGATTCGATTATTTCAAGAAATTGTGACATTGATTGACCTCCAAGAAGTTGAGATTTAACACCATTGGACTACTTCTTGTGGGGTTATTTTAAGTCATTGGTCCTGAGCAATAAACCAGACTCTCTTCAAGCTTTAAAAGTCAATATTGAACGTGCTATTCATGACATACGACTTGATTGAGTGGAAAAAGTGCTCAAAAATTGGGTTCATCGAATTCGTTCATGCAAAAGAAGTCGTGGAGGACATTTGAATGATGTTATATTCAGAACTTAATTGTATCTATCGTACTTCACATTAAATAAAAAACATTTGAATTTCCTGTGTGTGTGTGTGTTTTTTTCTTAAGAAATCGTATCACTGTTATTAGAAAACCCTATACATTTACAGTTTCTTCGTGACGAATTCCTGTTTTAAGAGAAAATACAAATATGTACACAATTAAAATGGAGATTCATTGAAAAAATAAAAACAAACACGTGACAATTTATTCAGATTCAAGTGTAAATATAGCACCATTATCAAATAACTGAGATCTCAGCTATTCTGCGGGGCAATGTGCCCAATAGTGGGGTTTACGTGAGGTTTGTGTGCACGAGAATGCCAAACGGAAGGCTAATCCCAACAGGAAAAATAAATTTTTTTAGTAACAAACAACACAAAAAACTTCGTAAAAATCATAAAAATAGAATAAATTCAGTACTTTCATGAATATATTCATAATATGAACACTTGAATACATAAAAATTTGCAAAACTAAAAGAGTGTAATACAAAAGACAATCTCCATTTTAATCTGTTTGAATAGAATAATATTTTTATTTTATTTTTTAATATAATTTTCATAATTTAAAATTTGTTTTCGGTCATTTCTAATGATTTTTTTGTAAAACTCACTATGATCCAAACTAAAAGCTTACTCTTCTTTTAGTTTTTTTTTTTTTTTTTTTTTAAGTGTGAATTTAATTCCTCTCCCTTCGAACACAAGAGTATTTTAATTTTTGAGTTAAATGAATTATATGAATGTTTGCGCCTTTCTTTAAGGTACTATCTTTGGCTCCCCCTAGTGATACACTTAGCAATGCTCTGGTGTAAAAGTAATTATTGTTTGGCCAAAATAGCAAATTGAGTGCATTGAGGAGAGAAAATTATTAATATCAAAATATAATGCTTTTAAAAACGTCCAAAACTACTACATTCTTTCATTATCGCATCAAAAACCATTTATGACACTTCCATTTTATAAGAGTAGGAATGGTTTAATTGAATTTAACTCAATTCAATTTAATATTTTCTGTTATCATGAGGTATCCCCACGATTTTCTATTTTTCAACAAAAATGAACGCACATACACTTAAACTTAATACAACTGTGAACACGTCCGGATGGCCGGTATTTCAATAGAATACCTAAATTTTCAAGACTTCCGCATTAGCTTTTATACAAACTGTACCGGCTCCGATCAATTATAATTGTGCGCTGACATACTGAGCATGGGCAAATAATCAACTTTGTTATTTAAGAGGAATTCACAGAAGAAATTTTCGCCATTTTTTTCTAATTAATTTTTGAAGAGAATGAAATCGAGAGCACATGAAATAGAGTGGCAGAGAAGAGTTAGAGAGAGAAAGTGAGAGAGAAAAAAGGAGCGATTCCCTATGGATACACTACAGATATTGTTAATGTTTAAAAAGAGTATGTATTACGTATTATATATATTTGTGTATGTGATTTTATGTATTTTAATTTATTTATATACGGGTATATACGAGTATGTAGTTGTGATACTATTTTTGCTGATGATTGTTTAATTTAAAATATTTTATTTAGTCAATATTGATTCTGAAACTTTGAACAATTGTATTTCAATAGGTCTTTGTATACACAGTTGATAGGCGATGCTACATACGTAGTTATTATAAAATATAGTACGCTACTGGTGTATACAAAGTTCCCTGGTAGTAGAGGGTATGTATGCAAAGACGATCGAATCGTTGGCAATTTATATGAAATATGAAAGGGAGGTACATATATTAATGAATTAAAATTAAAATTAAAATTAAAATCAATTACAATGAAACAAAAGAAAGCGAATGCATGGTGAGTGTGAAATAAGAAAAATGATTTATACCAGGACTATGTATTCGTATTTATGTTTTCTTCAATAAAATATAAACAAGAAAGCAGTGGTATCTTCGATCATACCTTTAATGAACATATCGAATTTATTGCAAAATGCAAAATATTATTTTGATGATTTTTAGTGTCAATATTTATTAGAATATAAGTGCGTGCGTAGAAAAAAAAAGCTTTTCTTGATCTTAGATGATTTTTTGAAGGATATTTGATTCAACACCTCATATATGTATGAACAAATCAATTATATGAGAGCTATATGATATGATCGACAAATCAGGCCTGCTCCGATAATCGATAAATACATTACGAAACTACATGCGCATATTAAGTTTCTTTCAAATATATCAAAAACCGAGGGACTAGTTTTAGCGGAATCACTCAGTTTAAAGGTTCACTGAAGTCTTTTTGCAGCGTCTGTTCACCAGAGTTAGGGCTATTAGCAGGCGTTAGTCTTGAGACAATATAAATATGTGTATAAATTTACACGTACTCGCGCTTCGAAATTTTTTTGTGTGGCTTGAGATCCGCCAAGTAGAAACTAGCTCATTCCATTGGAGTACTGACACTGGAGCTGACATACTATTTCCCATAATGATTAGCAATAAAATCAATGGTTAACAAAAATTTGTAGATAAAGTAATTGATGTTATTTCCTAAATCAAAAGGATTTATCGTTGTCTAAGTGCGTAACCTAAATCTTATTGTAAACGCCGAACGGACCGATTTGAAATTGGTAAACCTTGAGGGCAGGTCAGTCAATTGTTTAATCGTCAAAATGCTTAAAATATGCCCATTCAAAGATATATTAGCTGATTTGTTTTGTATATCCATTATGATGACCATTTGTTAATGTGTACCATCAGTATCAAATATGTATACAATTAGTTAATAGGTGAATTTAGTTTCGAAACACTAATTATTGGCTTTTTTATAGGCTGTTAATGACAATTTAATTCTGTCGGGTTTAGGAACACTTCAATTAATTTCAATTAATCCGTTTTAGTTCTAAGCCACTTCTTTACCACTTACAAATACCTTAGCTTATGTCTTTGCTTTAACCGTTCCAAAAACACCGGCTGAAACAACAAATATCTTGAAAAGCTTAAAATTGTACTTAAAATCAAAGCTAATAAATCGGGGTCGTTTCTACTAATTTTCGTACACTAATCTTAATAAGGATTTTTTCGATATCTATTTTAGTCGGTATAGTCGAAGGCTTGCCATCATCTAACAAACAAAAGAAATTAACAGTAATTTTAAAAATCATTATTATGACTGTATCGATTAACGGAGTAAGCATAGATCAGTAAATTAAACATATGTAAATTAGCTTCAACAAAGCAAAATTAGTTTTTTAACAAAAGGGATATCATAAAGGATGACATATATATATATATGTATATTTTATACATACCAGTACACGTTGTCTTTCTAATTGGTATTGCAAAGACTCATAAAAAGCCTTAATTAAGCATCATCTATATTAAATTTATATTATGTTATTGATGTAGCTACGTATTGATATGTTGAATCGCTTACCCGTTACTCAAAGTCTTTGACGTAAAAGTCGATATAAATCCCGCGAAGATAATCAAAAACACAATTCGTACCTGTACTGATTTATACTAAGGCTTAAAGTCTAAGAATATCTTATAACTCGCAGATGCAGTGCGGTAACTTTGTGCAACGAACATACCTACGCACGATCTATGCTTATATCGAAATCATATTAATAATTTTTCAATATTCGATTATCTCTTTCCCGGTTCCTAGTCCATTTCCGGGAAACAAAAGTATTCCATTAGGACATATATATATTTTTGAACAGATCGGTCCCTGGACCACTTTTCGGTATGAAAAATATATAAAAACCTATTCGCAGATATACCGAATACATACATGAAATTTCATTAAAATTGGTTTAGCTTTTTTGGAGGAGTTCGAGGACAAAAACTGTGAGAGGATAATTACATATATATATAACCGCTGAAGAGATTTTCGGCCGTACACCTCTTTTAATTTGTGGTTTTTCGTATTGGTGTTTTGACGAAAAAATTGGAGAGATCTACAGCTCAAACTTAAATCCTTTTACTTTAATTGCTTAAACTTCTAACCAGAAAGTTTGGTTGGTGGGAAAACCTTAACGAGTAATTTTTACACAGTTTTTCTATCTATTCTGTTACGGTCTTAATTTTTTCCGAGATCGTTGTGAATTGCGGGGTTTTTTATATACCTAAGAGCTTTACATTTTCTTTTAAGGTTTCAGACTGTAGCCCTTAAATTCTGTCTAGGCTAGATTTTGACGCTGAGCCCCAAGGTTGGATTCCGTACATCCAAGATGACCTTTTAAGCACATTAAAAAGTAATCCTTTGTTTTCTGAACTTAGTTTGGACTTAGGGCCAGTTCGGGTAATCTTCTTATCTATGTGATTTTTCCAAATGAGTCTTCAATCCAATGTAGCTCTCAAGTAAGTATTATATTTTACTATTTGTAGATATTGGAGGGCATGTGTCCGTTTTTAGGGTAAATATTGCTTGTAAACATATAGAGTCATTGACTCATTGACTTTAATTCTAAAAGTAGCTAGACGTTCTTCCATTATTTTTAAATGTTGTTGTATTCTATAAGTGGCCGTAATGGGCCTGGAATGTTTACTAAGTATTGCTGTATAATCCACAAAATATGATGTGACGAGGCTTCGGCTTGTGGGCAGTTCGCTTAAGACATTTGCTCTATTAAGCTGTGCTTTCCTCAAAAGCCGAATCGATTCTAAAATCAGTTGTATTTTTTTTACTAAAAGGTTTTCCAAGATATGAGCCTACCAAAGGGATCATAATCTGCAAGAGCTTCCAAGATTTAGGAAAGTAGTGCAATCTTAATTACTATTAAAGGTATAAAGCATGTGTTTATTGCCACCTGTGAAAGCCTTTTATCATCGGTAAAAATTGTAATTTAAAATTTAATACAACTAATAAAAATGTCCTATTCCTGCTCATTCTGTGGAAAAATTGTTGGCGATGCAGGGTAAAAATATGGACTAGAAAAAATACTTCTTACTACAATGTGCTCCGAGTTTATGAAAACGTCCAACTCGAATCTTCGATGGAACATATTTTCCATCACCGACTATAATTAAGCCCGAACAGCCGTCGACAAAACGCTTGCATTGGAATATTTGCAAAATTTGGTCGAATGAGCGTGACTGACAATTATAACCTAAGTGAGCTCTGCGCAATATACAAAAAAGGGTGCCCGCACAATCTGTTCAAAATAAAGGTTGATCCACTTCGAGGTTCCCTACTTTTTTAAGGAAAAAAAAACCGAAAATTCTAATTTAATGGGGAGTGTTTTTTTTTTATCATTCTAAAGAACATTCTTTGAGTCCAATTTTCGATGACTCGTTCGAGCATTTCGATTGGTAACTGGCGAATGACACGCATTTGGCTCCAAGGTCTCTGAATCGAAACGGGATTGTCCGGATAGATTTTAGACTTTACATATCCCCACAGGAAGAAGTATAACGGTGTGATATCACACGATCGACCGGCCCAAAACGTGAAATTATATGCTCACCGAAGTGTTCTCTCAATAAATCTATTAATTGATGCGATGTGTGGGAAATGGTGCCATATTGTTGAAACCAAATGTCAAGGAGATCACGAGCTTAAATTTCAGGCATCAAATAGTCGGTTATCATGGTGCGATAACGGTCGCCATTGACGGTTATGTTCTCACCGGCAAGATTTTTGAATAAATATGGACCGCTGATTCCACCGGCCCACAAACCACACCAAACCGTTGTTTTTTCTAGGTAAAATGACAGCTCTTGAATCGCTTCAGGTTGCTCTTCGTCCTAAATGCGGCAATTTTGCTTTTTTATATACCCATTGAGCCATAAATGGGCCTAAACGCTGAACAAAATTGGGTTCGAAAACGTCGGATCTTCTTGGAACTTTTCAAGAGCTCATAGAGCGAAGGGATGTCGATTGGGAATGTCGAGCGGACTTAGTTCTTGCACAAACTGTATTTTGTACGCTTTCAATTTAAGATCTCGACGTAAAATGAGCCAAGTCGTTCCATACGTCAGTTGCTGCGAACGGCGCCTAATCGACTCTCTACGGTCTCCGTGCACATTCTCCGCTACGACCGTTATATTTTCTTCACTACGTGCTGGACGTGGTCTATTCGGTCGAATATTATCCAATAATGAATGCTGGGTCTCAAGATGGGTGAGTGTTGCGAATAGTACGCTCAGTAGGCCGATTATGTTGACCATAAGTTGAGCGAAGCGCGCGAAACACATTCTTTACCGAAATTTAATAAAGTTGAACGATTTGCAAACGTCTTTCCATGATGAAATGTCAAGCAATACTGAACAAAAATAACATGTCAACAATTACACGTGACCTGCCAAAAAAAGGCTATTGAAAAAGTACCCCTACTTGGATCACCCTTTATATCATCTACTTCTATCTAGGAACCAGTGTCAGCATCAATTTAAGACTTGAAATCAAACGCAAAATCATCTTTGCTAACTGAATTGAAAATTAAAGTCCTTTCTCGACGAACGAAAACGAAACTACACGCCGCTCATTATGGTACAGACGCGTGAGCGATGACGACATCCGAAGAGTCGCCACTAATACGATGGTCCAATGATCTCCGTTGGTAGTTTTCTGAATGCGCCGAAAAGAGCTTAAACTTTGCTCAAAAAGATTATGTAATGCATCATTATTTTTTAACAACTTTTTAGAGTTTATTTAATAAAAACACTAACAATTAACTAATGAGTACTCGAATTCTCGATGTCGGAGCCTTTCTTATTATGTGGTCGATTGAAACAGGGAAAATAATACCAGCGTTGATGTCTCGCAAACTCCTCACCATCTTTCAACGTCTCGGGTAGCTTCCTAAGATTACAAAATTTCAACAAATAAAAAAAAATATCTAAATTATTATTGAGTTACTACTCACTGATTTACAGTCTCCGGCAAAGATAGACATAACAGCGCGCCACACAGCATTATCCCAGCGATAACAATCGATGGTAACGGTTTGAAGTAGCGACCCAAATAAATGACGTACGAACTGAGCATGGCAAAACCATAGCCAATCACATGGATATTAGCCAGACCACGTCCACGTACAGTAGTCGGTATGAATTCGGCAGCATATTGAGCTTCCGCATCATAACTCACAATCACACCATAGCGACCCAGACAAATCATAATTGCCAACAGAATAGCATACTGTTCGCGATCGAGAAAAGCGATAAGGAAGCCTGTTACTGTTATTATAATCGCACTAACGAAGAGCGAACCGAAAGCCATGCCCTTACGACCTATGCGATTTTGTAATGCTATTATTGTCAGACCAGCCGGGATATAAGCTATGGAGGACAATGAGAACAGTGCAAAGGGTGATGTGCCCAAACCTTCCATATTGCGACTGATCACGTCAAAGGAGATGGTGATTATCATGCTGTGAAAAAAAATATTTTATAATTTTAGTTTACGTAATTAATGATAAATAAGTCGAGTTCCTACTTACGATTTTATCAATAAAATAATGGTGAATTTTCGCAATCTCGGAGTACGAAACATGCCCCAGAATGTGTCCTCATTTGTGTTGAATTTTTTATCCGCAGCCATTTTTTCTTCATAATATGCACGAAATTGGGTAAATACCTCCTCTTCAACCTTGCGCCCATTAAAGTCGGCGACACGTTTCAAACAATTCACCGCACGATCGTAACGCTCAGTCGCTATTAACCACTGGGCACTTTCACAAATGAAAATTGGATAGATGAGCACGACTAAAGCGGGCAACGAAGCGATGTAAAGGTAATAGCGCCACGAACCTACCCAAACGGCATACCATGGCGACAGTATTAAGCCAAAGCAATAGAAGAAGGCGGTTATAATATTGAGACCGAATGTGCGCTTTTTCGGGCTTAAGTATTCAAAAACTGTAGAGAAGAAAGAAGATGTGATTATATATATATAATGGTAACTTTTTTTTTTTAATTTTCGATAACTCACCCATTATATACATTAGATAGAATATTGTATCAGTCGATAAGCCCGAAACAAAACGAAATAAGGCAAAGGCCGGCAAAGAGGTTACAAAGGATGTCAAAAAGTCGCCCAAGGCGCCGGCAAGTGTCGTGCAAACCAACGCTGGCAAGCGTCCGATTTTATCAGCCAAAAAACCGAAGAAGATTGTGCCAACGATTGAGCCCAAAAAGAAAAGTGATTGCCCAACAGCAACTTGGAAGGCATCTTCACAAACCCATTTCAACTGAAAGTGAAATGAAAATATTATTTTTTATAGAATATTACATAAAACTCGGTATAAAGTCAAAGATTAAGTCATATAAATAAATCTCTTCTAACGCTTACATCAGTAGTTATGCTGCGGTAATCCCGATCATAGTCATATATCCAATCTGTGCATTTTCCGGACTCGGAAACGACGGGATGATCGTCAACAATGTCTGCCAGCAGTGTACATTGAGGATCTGCGGTTTGTGCGTAAATGCTCCGTACGTAAGAAATAGTGGAGTTTGCAAACTTTTCGTGATAGCACCTAGAAATAAATTAAAAAGCAAATTGTACATATTTGAATATGTAACAGCGTTTTACAGCTTGCTGAAGCCGATCTTAAGTCGGAGTCTATTGTTTATATTCTGATTAAGGACATACTTTTAGTGGGATGGGGTGTTTGGAAGTTTGCTTATTTTTGGATCTAGAGATTAACTTCTTTTGAATATATGAACGGCGGGATTTGATTGAAGACAAACGTTGCCTGTAAAAACACTACAATTTTTATTTCCTAACAAATAATTGAACAGAGTTTCCAACAAGCTTACTGGCTGTTATGATCAAAAGCGACGTGAGAGTCAAGACGAGAGTGCACTGACGGTAGGAGACATTTTGTCTGTTCCTCGTCCACTACCAGACCATTTTGAATAGCTTCCTTATCTGGTCTTGTGAAAGCAGAACTAACTGCGCAGTTGCTGAGGCCATCGGCATACGCCAGCAGTTGTGCGCTCGTATTAGAAGATTTTACCTTCTCTATTAGTTCTGCAGCTTCTATTTTTCTATTCGAGCATTAGCTTGAAGAAGTTAGACGAAATAGAGTCACCTTGTATGAAACCTCCACCTTTTAGTAACGAACGGCTCGGAGCTTTTGCGAGACTTAGTGTCGGTTTACACCTGATGAATTTTGGATATGGTTTAAAGGGTTACCAAACATAGTGCCGTATAGTTTGCACCTTTTCGTGTCGTGCTATCGAAGGATGCTCTAAATTCGGCAAAGAAGTTTTATGTATCGATCCTCATTTCACTGGTCTCTTCAAGATTTGGCTAATGCTGAATATCTGATCAATTGTAAATTGTCGAGGTCTGAAGCCACACTGTTGATGATTGGCGTTAGTCTTTCACACAGTACGCTAGAAGAGATCTTATATATATATTGAGGAAACTTTCATCTCGATAAGTTTGCGGTGTTCCCCGTTTTGTGGTTTGCGCAGTCTTGCAGGTTCTAATCGTTAGGCATTCACACATCCGCCTCAGCTTTTCAAAGAGCTGATGCATGCATTTTATCAGTCCTTCGCTACCATAATAGCTCAGCCGGTAAATTTTTGGCTCCCGTGGCTTTGTTTTTTTAGGTGGAAAATTTCCATTCGGACATAATCGTAGTCTGGATTGGAAAATTGTTATATTAAAGATTTTTTCTATAAACTCAGTATATTCCTGAAACCAGTCACGTAATCACCACTTTTGATTCTACATGGGTTTGCTCCGGTTCTGAAACCTTAGTAGAATTTTCGTAGAATTTACGAGCATTACCGCTGTCGACCAGCTTCTCCAGGTCTTCGTACTAACACATTTCCGTCTCTCACCTCTTCTGTCTGCAAATGGGACGATGTTGGATAGATAGTATTTTTTCCCTTCACTGCGATTCGTTAATCCTCATTGTACCAGCTCTTGTTTTGAATTTGTCGAAGAACAAATGTTTCGTTTGCAGCTCTACGTATGGAGCTTAAAATGCCGTCCGGCAGTTCCCTTACACCGAGTTGCTGATGAGTGCTCTCAGAGAGAATGAGTGCCAATCGAGTAGAAAGTTGTTTGGGTGTCTTGCAGCTTTTCGACGTTTGTGACTATTGATGGTGACAGTGAAGTAGTGGAAGGTTTTTTTCCAAATCTGGTATTGCAGGTATTTTGGTCAACGCGAACTCGTTCAGTCTCAACCCATTTGGCGATATGTCGTCATGAGTGCTACATTTACCGACTCTTGCACAAAACATATATTCTTTATGCTTCCTGTCGTTAAATTCACAAAGCACAATTTTGTCATCGTGTCGCGGGCAGTGCTCATAAGTGAGTTCTAGGCATTCGTAGAAGACATCTTTTGTCACATTGCCGGGGCGCGGACGAGATCTACGATACGTTTAAGAACTTCGCTTTCATGCCAGTTGTTGTTTCAGTCTCTCCCATCGCAAGTCCAACACCAAACTTACGTTCCTTTAAAATACCACTGTGCGTCCTTGTTCCATCTATAGCATTTCGTGGACGACGCTGAGGACATAACAAGCTGGGCACCGTCATATTCCCAGTTAACGAACCGGAATTTCATATGCATTAATATGGCGAAACGCTCGCCCGCTCCCAGGCGCCTTACTTTTAAACAGACTCTGCAATTAGACTATAGTGAATCCTTAAACCGTATATGTTGGAGTGGCCCCACTGAAACTTCCTCTCTCCTAGTCGTGAACCTAGGTTCCACTTGATTTGGATCATCTTGTATCTAGGGTGGGTACAACTTTCTTTCTTTTTTCAATTTCCTTTATTTAAAATAAGTAATCATCGATTTCAAAAATTGTCAGAGCAAACCTTATGTTATTTGCTTACATACAGTTTCATCCTAAATATCAATTAAATAAAGCCTAAAACTACATTTTTCATCGTTCTCTTTTCCCTGGAGCTAAACGAAAATTTTAATTATAATGTTTTTTCCTCGAAGCTGAGATGAATCCTTCTTTTTTAGTTATTTTTTGTCGTGAAGATGCTTCAAGATGACAATAAATCTGTGAATCCGATATGTTTGGGAACGTCATTTGTTGTTAGGGATTCGTGTATTATTACTTTTGTTGTGTTTGTTGTTATTTTTAATTTAAAGATTTCTTTCAATAAAAAAGAAAAAAAGAATTGAATGAAATATGTGGACTAAATAAATTTTGTGTTTTTCTTTATTTTTACTAGTCACAAAATATTAAATGCCTGTCTTTAATATTTGACTCATATCGAATGCAATAAATATTTGGTTTTAACAGAACAAATTTGTTTGTACTATTTTATCAAAAATATGTCACAAACATTCACTTTAACTTACCAATGCTCTGGAGTAAAACTAATGATGGTTTGCGCAAAGTAGTGCATCGACGATAGAATATTTGTGCAACCGTACAATAGCAACAATACGAATTGATAGCGACCGAAATTTCCGCATTTTTCTAAAACTGCATCAAAATCCATTGTAGATCAGTTTTGAAGTTAAATACACTCAATAAAATTTTTGAATTTTTTAAATTCTCAAATTCTTTTTACAATCTAATTTCAGTCTTTACGCGCTCATCGCCTTAGATCCATCCTTTCCCATTACCGACTTCCAACAATTTTTGTTATCTGCTGTAAATATACTTTTAAGTGTCAAATGATTTTTTGTTTTGGCTTTTTTTGCTATCTAAGTAGTATTTGTATTTAAAAAGATATTCCAAAAATAATTGTACAAATACGCTTTTATGGCAGCAGTAAAATTATTATTAAACGGGTACTTGGGCCGCTTTTTTTTTACTAATTGAGAAAAAAGGCAATACAGTTTCAATACCATTAAAGGAGGGAGTTAAATTTGGCAACAAGCGTTGATTAGTCGAGCGTGTTGACAATCTTTGATGAGGTTAGCACAGCAAAATAAATATTTACATTGGCTTGCGTAGTATTTAAATTTATGTTGTTTAACTGAATATTGTTTAAGCACAAACTAATACTAATGCATGCATACGAAATTTTTTAATGATGCTGTAAACTTAATTGTGACGTGGTTTTAGATTTTTTTCGGTTTTGTTACTACTGTCTTTGGCTACCGAAATTCCAGTTGAGAAGTACGTAAATAAATAGGGGTATTCGCTTGGTCTATGAAATACATGTTGCGGTGCACGGATTGCAGGGTTTTTCTATCCGTGCAATGGCACTAGAAAAAAGTTGAGAGACCCTTTGAGCCATTATGATACCACTTTGCGGAATATCTGATAAATGCTGTGCAATTTTTTGTGGTCGCTGTGGTTAACTCAGCGAGGCAATCGAAATAGTATTTTCAGAGACAGTGAGCTAAATATTAGACAGTGGCAGAAGTAGTATTCGACAGACCCTTTCACGACCCTGCGGTAACGACAAAAGTCGTTTGAGAAGCATTCCATCCTTTTACCGTGAGTTACCATTAACCTGCTTGTCACGTTACACGTGGTTACATTATGTCATTTGTTTTTGATTTTTTCTGTGAAATCCAGTCATAGCTTATATTTTGCTATGGATAGAGTTAAACTCGCATCTTGTGCAGAGTTCGTTAAGACAGTTCCTTATTTTGCAAGCACGCCCGCCGTGCAGTTGCGCGTTATATCTCTATGTTCGGGCACCCAACAAACAGTCGTGCTGCATTTGCACAGGAGTCTCTTGAGAATGTTTCTAATTCACTTTTGTCATGATAGAATTGCATTGAAGAGTTCTGATGGCAGATTGGATTTCGGAACAAAAAGTAATAGATTGGTTGAGGAGTGTATATTTAATCAATAAGTTCTGATTGAAAGGCGTCGCAGTGGTCTAGTGTTCTCACGCTCAAGTTGAATGAGAGTGATGGTGAGTGGACCTCGAACCCTGACCTGTCGCTGAGTGTCGAGCCATATGTAGATATGGCTTTTGCTCTATAAAGAATATTTTAATGTTGTGCAGTGCACATCTTCCCGAATTTTAAGAATGATAATATCCAGGAGTGTCCTTCACCTCAGTCTCTCCAAGGTTGAGATGCGCTCAGTCCGTTGCACACACTACAACAACACATGTGTGAGTTAGTTGTTGGTGATTGACTTGAATTTGCCACAATCATGCAACGGAGGTGCAATTTTTAAGGAAATTTTTATATGGCATGCATTTCCTAGTCTAAGCGAATACCCCTAATGTGTTTTTGTTAAATGATTTCTCGAAACAGATTAATCAGAGTGAAAGACCTTTGTGTGCGATTAGACCCTTTCATCAAACCATTTCATTTTAATGCTATTTTATCGAGAGTTAATGCCTTTATAAATCTCTTTGGCTGTTCTATGAAATACATTTTAGGTTTCAAACCCAGCAGAGGAGCAAGAAATCTAATAATATGTAAGTTAAAAAATATTTCGTATTTGATCGAATCTGATTATCTCATGACTAATCAGCAGCGAAGAAACTAAGCTAGTGCCTATAAATTGTACAAGTGAATTACTAATTTTAGAATTAAAGTTTGCTTCTTGATATGACCAATGCTAAGGAGACATTTTCAGTACTGACTTTGTAAATTTATTCCAAAAGAAAGAACTCTTAGAGTGCTTCGAAAATCTTTTCATTTTATAATTCGCCAATACACTAATGTATGGAAAAGAAAGGAGGTGTGAACTCTATATTGAATGACTTTGAAATCAACTCATTTTCTACGAGGCGCATACTCGTATATGGAGATGCATACATAAATATTTGCATATGAATTTGACGTATTAAAACGCAACGAAGATCTAAAGTTAAATGCAGTTTATTCAAATACTTATTCCACACTCATTATCTGAATTGTCTTTGTTATGAAAATAAATTGTGTGAAAAGTAAATAAAAGATAAAATGTATGAAAATATTAATAGAATAAAAAGTCCACACTTTGCTGTTTAAACTGTCAAGGAATTTCCATAATGAAGGTTAGAAGTGCATATAAGGGGTAATGATCAAGTTTTATTATTCTTGAGTCCAACCTGTCACACAGATTATATTAAATTTCTTCACATAGCGTTTATTTGTGATAGATAAAAATTATATTTACATATAAATGATCACATTGCTGAATGGATTTACTAAAGCTTGTATTTGATCTGACTGTTCGTGGCATAGAGATAACGTAATAAAAACTAATATATGTACGTAAATATTTTTGGAACCCTCGGATGAAATATTTTTTATTTGGTTGTACAAATTAATTCGGTCCATTTTTTTGTTATCCAAAAAGTGTTTTTTATTGAAAAAAAAAACACGTCATTCAAAGTATTGTCCATCGCAAGCGATTACTTTTCTTAACCACCGCTCTGGTAATTTTCGAATACTATCTCTATAAACTGAGTCCTCTCTGTTCACATGACCGAAGCGGTGATCACCCAAATGGTTTTGCATTCGTCGAAAAAGCGTTTACAGCCACATTTGGCTGAGCATTGCCATGTTGAAAAATCATCTTGTCCTGCCTTTCGGTCATTTCTGGCCGTTTATCCCGCTATGCACGGCTAAAACGCATTAGTTTTAGTCGATATCGAGGCGCGGATCTTAATCCAGTAAGGCCTATAGTTTCTAATCCTCAAACTTTTTAGGTTAGCCACTTTACCAGCATTTAAAATACTCTCTGCATCACTTATCTTTCCAAAGAGATATGTAATCGCTTCCAAGATCGGCCACAACTTGCAGGTAGAGCCATCTTTTGTGAATGGTACGAATTAATTATTACGTGTATAATAAAAACGAAACACACATTATTTTTATGATTTTCAGATTTTTCGGTTTTAAGCACGTAATATACTGAATAGACAGATTATTATTATTTTTTTCATTTGTTGAATACTTAGTGAGGTTGCCAGTCTTTATTTACTTAATAATATTTATTGTAACACATAGATTTGTATAAAATTAATTTGACCAAATTTTTGTAGTTTCTTGTACATCATCAAAATTTTTCTCCATATTTTGCTCGGCCATGTCGTATGAATGGATAAAAGCACTTCAGTTTTGGAAGCATTTGATGGAACACCCGCTGGTTGAAGCAGAAAAAGAGGAACTCCGTTGGAACTATCAGGTGGAAGCAACCTGTTTTCACTTGGCATTTCCGACTGGTGCCGAGCAGCGAAGAGAAGGAAGTGGCACTTTGTTGTTGATTCGGCTATAAACGCGTAAGCGATACCTACGCCAAAGGAGAGATCTGTATATCTATCTGTTTCAACGCAAATTAATCTCTCAATTTTTCAATTATTTCAAAGAAAATTAGTATGCTTAGTTACTACTTATACTAATGTAGTGAACATTGGTACTGAAAATCGTCTCCATATAACCTTAGATATAAGCATATTGTGTCAAAATCCGCCGAAAGAAGCACCTTAGTGTGCGATTTTGATATTTTACAATCGAAAATTCAAATATATATGGACACTAAAAATGATCGGAATCCGAAGATTATACCATATAGACCACTGCAACCGATTTTTAATTTTTGTTGAAATCGTCAAAAAAAAAAAATACAATCAGTTTGCAATACAATAAGTTTGATATGGGACGTAGAATCTCAGTGAAATCACATTTACTCATGGTTGGAGAAAACAATTTTAGTCTCCATTTCTAATCCTTAAGTATTCAAGTCCTAAATTTTTTCTGCCTTCGCCTTACGTGCATACAATATCACAACAAATGTTTTCAATTTTATTTCTTTCTTATATTTTTTAAGGGGGTATTCTGGTCCAGAAATTTGAAAAAAATGGACATTTTTTCACATTTTTTTAGTATAACCCTTTCAGAATATTTTCCCAAGAGAATTTTTCGAAATATAATTTATTTTCGAAGATATAATTGTTTTTCTGAAGCGGCATCCTTTATGCGAAACTTTAAACAAGTTTTTCTTGAAACTGCCCATTTTAAAGCGATAACCACGATTTCTCGAGCTCTACTGAACCGAACTATTTGAAATTTGGTGTAAGTCTTCTTTATAGAGTTCTCTATCGCATGAACTGTGCTCAATACCAAATTTTAATATTTACTATTTTTAAAAAATTCGGAAAACTCAAAAAGAGTGGTAAAAAATTGGTTGTTTTCAAACAGCTGTGAATTTGTGAAAATTTGTTGTTTTACTATTCTTTAGTTCATACGATAGCGAAGTTCATCTAAATTAATAATGTTTTTTTTTCAGATTACTAGAAGGGTTGGAATCGTGGTGGTGCGCAAGTTTTTTTCAACCCCCACTTCAGCTGATAACTTTTTGATTTTTGAATTTTTTAAATTTTTCTTTGTGTGATATTGAAATATGAATAAACATCTTAGCAAAAACTGGATGGTAAAACTGTTGATTGCCTTATTTTTACGACACTTTGAAAATTACCTTAAATTGAATCGTCTAGACCAGAGTACCTCCTTAAGCTGCGATTGTCAATTTAGAATAGAAAAGTGCTATTTGGCTCCCTCTTCATAACATTTCTTTTTCAATAGGCTGTATGCAGGGACGCATTCTTAAAATGCTCTGAACTTCCGCGAGTATACTTCTGACATGAAATAAAAACACCTCATAAAAATCTATCAGTTGTTCGGAGACAACAGAGAACGTATAACATACGTTCTCTGGAGACAATTTGTTGGGAAAACATGAACGCGTAAGAAAACGCGAATTACATATATGTCGGCCGCGATAGCCGAGTGGTCAGCATTGCGTACTAGCATTCGGAAGGCCTGAGTTCGAGCCAGGTTCGTCCAAAATCCAAAATTTTAGAAAATAAATTTTTGTAATTGCGGTCGCCCCTCGACATGGAATGTCAGGCCCTCCGAGTGTATTTCTGACATGAAATAAAAAAAGCACATCATAAAAGTCCATCGGCCGTTCGAAGGCGGGTTAGAATAAACTGTAGGTCCCTTCATGTGTTATCAAAATCTCCTAGACGCAAACCTACTAATCGGAGAAGGAGCTCGACCAAAAATCGCGTCAGCGGTTACAAAGCGTTAAATATATATTTAGCGTTTTTAGCTGAATTTGTCGAGTATACATTGATTTTAGCTCTTCGTTCTCGAAAGTGTAACTTTATCTGCTGGGTTGTTATCAAAGAAGACTTTCAATTCTTTATTGTAGTATACTTTCAGGCGTTATTATTCCGTTAATAACATTCAAGTTTTACGTATAAAGAAACAATGATATTATGAACCACACTACCTACATATGTATACCAGTTCCAAAATTAAAAAATAAAATAAAATAAATTAAAATACGGCAAGGCTCGGTTATTTTTATTGTAGTTATCTATATGTATAAAAAACAATGGAAAATTGGAAAACCACCAGATCAAATTACACATACATACTTACATGCAACAACACAAATACATGTAATTTCCAAAATACGCCTACATTACGTTGCATGTGGTGTTGAAAGAGAGAGAGAGAGAAAGAGTGAAAAAAAGAAAATAAAATAATTAAAAAATTAAAAGAAAAAAACAATAATAATAAAAAAAAAGTTGTGAAAAAAAGTTTAAATTAATTTTTTTCATTTCCTTTTCCAAAAACATCGAAAATTCAATATTTCAATTAAGTTTTTTTTGTTTTTTTTTATAGGTGTAGCAAAGTACGCGGGGGTCCGGTTTTTTTATATAATATTTCTAAAAGTTTTCCACAGCGGTTTATGTGGACATTTCGAAATTACTCACATTTTGACGATTTTATATCCAGTTTGGCTTAAGCTTTGGGTTTTTAACACGCTTTAATTGACTTCACCTGTGTCAATGTATGTTTGTTTGTAACCGACGGATTTTCCATTCCCCTCAAGTGAAATTTTGTACACATATCAATAAAAGGTAATACAATAATTTGATAAATTTTTCTCATTATCTTGACCATGATCACCAGGATTAAATAATTTCTAAACTATATGCATTCTCGTTAAGTTTGAAAACACATGTACATATGTACATATATTTACATAAATCCAATTTACTTTGTCATTAATTAGTATTTAACTAGGCACTTGACTCATTATTAATTTAATGTCAACACATATACCAGTAAGCACCTACATCTAGTCGACCCATCGCCGGAGTTTGTACGCATGTGACATTAATGGGCGTGACTTAGATGTCGTGTGCTTGCATGAATTGCATGCACATATGTATGTCAGTCGGGCAAAAATTATAGACTAGAAAATCGAATAGAAAATCGCTTAGAATAAAAGAGAGAAACAAAAATGAGTACACACAAGACGATGATGTTATAATTTGAATTTGAGGAAATTAAAATAAAAAATTAAGAAAAAAATTGTTGTGTTTCAGAAATTTAATTGAACTGCAAAAAGTGCGCCCACTCCGGCATGCATCCGAGATCAATCGCAGAGGAACATGGGAGTATTACTATTTTTCATCTCTTTGTATGGAATAAATTGATCGCATTTGTTCGAGAATGTCCTACGAAGAGACTAATTATACCTCCTTATACCAAAACAGGTATAAAGGTATATAGTCGCCTTCTATACCCAGATGGGTATAAATACAGATTAATCGTCGTCTATACCCAAACAGGTTCAAAATTCATCCAATATTAGTCACTTGGATTAGATCCCCTTTAAGTAAGAAAGAAATGTGAAATATTTCAAGTTTATCAAATTTATATAATTTTAACATCGATGAAGGGGTAACATTACATTCGCACAGTAAATTCTTAAAGGAATTAAAACGGAAAGAAAATGAAATTTATCATTTTAAATTTATGGGTGAAAAATAGAATATCACTAATTACCAAGTTGATTGTTTTCCTGACATAATTCCTACTTTTTAGGTTTATAGGCAAAAGAAAATTAAATATTAAATTAATCTTTGCATATTCATTTGGAACTCTGCCTTTAAGACGACGAAATTTTTTCATGCAAATTACAAGGGATTTGTTCACTTTTTAGGTGGTGTTTAATTTTCTATTAGAAAATATAAGTAAATTTGTCCACCAGAAAAGTATGTATATAAATCTAAATTGCGGAAAATCGCTTATAATTTGTATGTAAAATGTATCCGCAAAAAGGTAAGGGTTTTATATGAATTACAAGCTGATTTTGTTCTTCTTCTTCTCTTTTAGTCCATAAACATAAAAATTACAGCGGTTTGTTAGAAAAAAAATCAATTAGGTAAATAATGCACATCCTTATTGACAAAGTGTGATAATTCTAATGCAATTAAATGTAATGTTTGATATTCGTCAGCACAGGTTGGCATATTCTAATGGTTCTAGGCCACGACGTATCTAATCTGGATAAGGTTCGATGATAAAGAGTGTTTTTTATAGAGGTATAGAACTTTAAGTTGCAATAAAACAACGATGGATTATTCGATTGACATGAATTTTATTTATCCGAAAGATAATCTTGTGGCATTATATTTTAAATATAATTTCTGGCATATGACCGCCACGACTGGCGGATGTAGTCCAATCTGGACGTCCAATTTTCGATGACTTTTTTCAACATTAATTATTTAACAATTAACAATTTTGATGCGAATTGGCAGCGCAACTATTAAAAGCTGAATTACAAATACTCGATCGTTTCTATACAATAAAAGTGAAAGTAGAACATGAGAAGATTTTTTCAAAACAGTTAAAGCATCAACATTAACATCAAATCCTCAAATTATCGATGCTTTTTCGATGCACTGAACTATCTGTAGCATTACATGCAGAAGCCAACCTCCAGCCAAAACCTCCTGGTAAATCTACAATTACAGTTGTAGTTGTCGGACTAGTACTGCCGGAGCAACATGTTCGATTATCACCACCGGAACCACCTGTAATTGTGTTCGCGCCATTATCTGCGGCCGAACGATGGCAACTCTGCGCAGCATCGCTAACCTATTTTGAAAAATGTAGACAGATTACAACACTGCATGAAGAGTAACGAGATCGCCAAAATCGTAGTCCAAATTGGAGATAAAAAATTGCAAATAAATTAACTTGCCTGTAGAAATCTGGAACGGCAAAATAGTTTAAA
This sequence comes from Neoceratitis asiatica, assembly GCA_030068015.2. Lineage (NCBI taxonomy): Eukaryota > Metazoa > Arthropoda > Insecta > Diptera > Tephritidae > Neoceratitis > Neoceratitis asiatica. The sequence goes on from CM061529.1 coordinate 31,156,975, forward strand.
TTAAAAGCTCTTTTGGTAAATATTCCATCAACCCACCAATTCCACTTCGACTTTATATTTAATGGCAATAACGAATGCTCCCCTTGTGGCCGAAGTGTTCCGTATTAAAAGCCAAAAATGCTCAGCTCCGTAGAATCATTGAATAAAATAAAACAAAATTACAAAATGAAATTGAACAGCTGAGACAAAATTCTGGCAGCACATTGTCGAATATATACCCAAATATACCTATTTGAGATTAATTGCGACTAACTAATGTCCAGCTGTACCCGAAAACGATTAGTCCCGGTTTACCTTCTTCAGACATTAGTTGCACATTTTATATATATACATATAAAGATAGAGTAAAAGTTATTTAAAATATTCTTTTTTTCTTCTTGTTATTAAGGTATGTACTATATTATACTTGTATGTATGTGTTTATACAATTGCTATCTGATTACTTGCTCCATCACCGTTATATTTGTACGATAATTTTTCGTGTCTAATATGTATTTTTAATAAATCCACAATATCTTAAATCAATTTTCTAATATAAAAAATATAATAAACAACAACAATAGTGCAATAATTTGTAAATTCAATTGCGTAACAAAATTTACTTAATATGTGTTGTATCAAGTTAATTGATTTTTTCAATAATATAATTGATTTTAATAACACAAGTTTACAAATTCATGTATGCTTCTGGACCCGAGCAGAGTCTTAAGAATATTTGGGAGGCTACATCCAGCCGCAAAAGTCGAGTGGCCAGTATTGCCTGCTCCCATTCGGAAAGTCAGAGTTCGAATCCTGGTCCAACCGAAATCCAAAATTATAGTAGACTTACTTTTATAATCGCCCCTGGTTAGGGAATATGAAGTCCACCGAGTGTATTTCTGAAATAAAGTAAAAGCTCGGAGTTGGCTTAGTATAAATTGTAGGTCCCTCTATTTGTTGGGAGAGAAAAATTAAGAGGCACACCACAAAATGGAGGACGATCTCGTCGGATACAAAACATGAAATATATATATAGGCCTACATATACATATAAATCCAAATATTTAACCCGGTTGGCAGTAGTGGTTTTACTTGCCGAGTTCTAGTGTTTTTACCCTAGTTTTTGCTTTGCCGCCCTAATGCTTAGTTTTTCCATAGTGTAGCTTATTTATCCAACGGTATGCATTATTCTGATTTGTTGCTAAAACGACCATTGTCTGTCAATACTCATAAAAAATTTAGTTAATGAATATATCAAAAAATTAATTGATCTTAAAAAACGGATTGAAAATTCGGATTGAGCGTCATTAATTACAGTAATCAATAAAATGGAAGCTCTTTTTGTCACATGCAAACTTATATAAAATTTTGAATAGATTAGGGCCAACTAACAACAGTATATCAATGAAAAAAAGTTTGATTGTGACATTAAAACATCTATTTTTAGAAAAATACAAAAATTTACACTTACAAATTTTTTATTGATTAACTTACAATAAATACTTAGGGCTTTCGTGAATATTTGGCTTTTGGTAGGTCCTTTCTAAGCCTCGAACAATAATTTGCTGCATTCCCAGAATCCATTTACCTTGATAACGTTTTTCTATTAAGGAAATGTCCTGATGGAACGCTTCTAATTGTTCATCATTCACGGTACCTAAATTTGCCGGAAAGAAATCCAAATAAGAGTTCAGCATATGTATTTTTAATGACATATTACATCCAAGATTTATACGACAATATAAGTTCATTTATTTATTAATTTTTTATAATTTTGTAATTTATGATTTCTAAGAAAGTTCTGTACCTACAAATATTTCTTCTTCAGTGTTTGCCTAACTGAGTTTCGGGAATTTCTCTTTAACATATAAAAAATCCAATACCATCTTTAGCCATAGCTTTAATAAAATTATTACCTATGGTAAAATAATGTCATCAGGAGTCACTTTTATTTAAGTCAAGCAAAAATAAAAAGCACTTATGAACACTTATAAAGTAATCCTTGGGTTCCGTTCAAGTTATTGGTGTAGCAATTAGTCTCGCAAGCGTTACTTAGCATTATGTGGAGCCCTGGATTTGTCTTGATTCCATTCACAGGAAATCCGCAATAATCTAAATAGCACTGTTCAATTAATGGGGTGAAATTTCTGAGCTGAGATTTAAAAGCTAATTCTCGAATATATAATAGAAACAGTCGAGGTTATTCGAATACTGTCATGGCATATTTACGAAGTAATTAACGCAAATTAACCTACGTTATAATTGAATGCAATAGTTTTACAGCCGCTTAAAGTCAGAAATGAATATGTGGGTGTCACAAAGAAACTGGATGTTATTGAAAGAAAATAATTATAAATTTTTAATGAGGGTACACTGACATGAACAAAAATTATCAAAGAGCTCTTGTGACATTAACACTGTTTACCAGTGTTTTTACAGAAACAATTTGTTTTTGCCTATGTTAGGTCAAGGCCGAGTATACTTGTGTAATTGACATAATATTCGGATAATGTGGAAATTTAAATATACAGGATATCTTTTATGAATTATTACTGACAAAATCGTTCCAAGCGACATATAGTATTTAAATGGGAACTGATATTTATCTAACATATAGAGTGGCTTAGGTAGAGGCCATAACCATTCATGACTATAAAATGTTATAATAACTCTGGTCTGAAGTATATAAGTCCCAAAGAGAATAATGATTCTTCTTTCGCTTTTATTGGCGAGTTAGCCAAAGCACACCAATTTATTTCTTCTAATAACCATCCGGCGCTAATTGGAAACACCAAGTGGAGCCAGGTCCTTCCTCACCTGATCTTTCCAAAGGAATTGAGTCCTTAATCTGTTTTCACAGGCAGGTACCATGTCGAATACTTTTCTAACATGCGGATACCAAGACCTAACCAACGTAACCGTTGTCCCTTGATTCGCTGAACTACGATTGCATATACCAAATTGCTAAAAAAAAAGTTATTCCGTGTGAATCTAAGGGGCAATACCAATAGAGAGAGTGCCAATAATGAGCAAGGAAAGTTTTCGTATCTAAAATCAGCTTAACACGTTCACTGCCAACTACGAGATAACTCGTAGATTGCGATCTTTTCTAGTACGCCAACTACGAGTTTTGTGTAGCTACGAGAAAATTTATTTAAAATCGAACAAAAAAAAATTTTTTGTTTTTGTTTTTTTTTAAATATCTAAATTTACGAAATAAAATAATGTTATATTAATTGTGAAACTTTTTGAAACAATCTTCCACACAAAGAGCTAGCTTCTCATTACAGGCTGGACAGAAGTAACGAGTTTCTCGGCGTTTTTTTGCTTGGGCACATATAAGGCATGGCTTTGTTGACGCTGTTTTTTCTGCGGTTGGTGGTATACTCTCTAAATAATGGAGCTCTTGCAATCTATTTTTTTCCGAACTGGTTGGATTTCTTCTCTGATCAACGCGATTACGAATTCTTCTCTGAATTTAATCAGTTTTATTTTAGAAGAAGTTACTCTCTGAAAAGATTTGTGAGCATTGTGTATACATATCTCTATAATATGTAGTGCAATCTTTTTGGACCATCTTTCCACCAGTCTTTCTTAGAGATGAGTAGTACGAAAGCATTTGATCTGATCGGTCAATGCTAGACATTCCATTATTGTAATCTCGAATTATATTCAGTTTGATAGAAATTTTTCCATTCCGATTGGTTACCTCTACCATTTCAAACATGCATGGACATCTCGTTTGTCTTTCCATTTGCATACACTAACAGAACCATTTTGCCGCCAAATGCACTCCCCTTTTTTCAGTTTACGACTTACCATATCTCTGAGGTTTCTTTTCTGTTACTTCGTAAGGTTCCACACACATAAGTTTTTCTTGTGTTTAGCAGTTTTGTAAGAACAACAGAATTATAAAAATTATCTATGTAAACCGCTTATCCTTTATCGAGATAGTCCTCAAGTAAATGCAGAACAACGTCAGTAGTGTGATCTACATTATTTTCAGTTTCCTCAGAGTTTCCGCTGTAAATCTTTATTTTTATTACGAAACCGCCGGACTCGCATAGTTCAAACAGTTTGATACTATATTTGTGTTTTTTTATTTTTTATTTATTGGCAGAAAACCAATATTCCCCGCCATAGCATCATGGATTCGTCCATACAAATATTTCTATCCGTATAATCTGTCAGCAGATGGTATTGAGTTATCAACCAAAGGAAAATAACAAAGTGACAACTGGAATCGATTTCGACTCATATGTGAGCGCCAAAAGTTTACATTATATAGCTTGTTTGTGCTCCAGTAATGTTCAATTGATGCAAAAGTACAAGGTCCCATTTGCAACAAAAGTCCAATAAACACTTTCATTTCTTCAGCACTGACGTCTTGCCACTTTGATATTTTATTTCTCTGCAATTTTCAATTTCTTGCGCAGCATATAAATTAGTTTGTTACACCAGTAATGCAAGAAACTTATCCGAAAAAATTAAGTCCACCAGCGTTTATTCTGTAAAATTTGATGTCTCCAATTTCACACCAAAATTTTTTTGGAAAATAAATAATTCAGGATCTTGTTGAATTTCTGCCCACAAACTATTATTCACATTTGATCTTGTTGCTTGGAAATCATTGTCATTATCTTCTGGTTCTGGATCAACTTCCGGTTCGAGCGTAACTTCATCTTCACTATCACTTGAATTCACAGAAGGTTCATAATCGCTACTGTCGTTACTATCCTCGCCAAAATTTCGTCAATTTCTGGATCGCTCTGCTTTGCGTACTTCATTCTCTCTTGAGTTAATAGTTTTTTCCTGTCCATATAGGGTTTTTAATAATTTAGTTATAGCAATAATTATAAAACAAAATACAAGAAAGACACAAATATGAGCACTGGACAATTTCTGAAATACTATTAACAAATATGGACGTGTATCGATGATTCAGCTTTAGCGAAGCGACAGGTCGATACCTGTCTGCGAGCGAATTAACGAATTACGAACAATATACATATTTATACTACTTGTATACTATACTTATACGCGTATATTGAAGTGCTACGAAGAGAAGCAATAACAAAATCACTTTCATATTAAATTAAATGATTGCCCAACATATATACATATGTTTCCGGCCCTTACAAAGCGCCGACTATAAAAATTAAATACTCCCGCAATCGAACAAATTTTGGACATATTTTTTTTTGTGACTCTTCTTTGGAGACCGAGAACTTCTTATCCGCATGATATATTAACATTTCTAATAATTTTGTATTTCACTTAATAAATTTGTCAAGTACAATCGACAAATTGTAGTAACGTCAAAAATAAAAAATTATAATTATAACAAATAAAAAGTCATTATAAGCATGCAATCGATGATAGATTTGTTTGATTGCTATACTAAACGTCAACAATAACAAAAAACATACCTAATAACAATAAATAAATATTTTTATGAACAAAAATAATGTTATGACGAAGCGGAGTCAGTAGTAATAAATAAATAAATAAAAATAGCGTGCTATTTACATACATACAAGTATGTAAGTGTTATAAGATTAGGCGGTTAAATTTATATTTAATTTTAATTAAGTACATATTTACTATTATTGTCTATGAGCTTTTGCAATTTTTCGGACAGCTTCAGGATAAAACTTCTGTGATTTATCGGCGAAGAACTTTGTCAAATTATTATTAGCGGAACTTCGGTCGGTAAATTTTTTGCCATCAAAAGAGTTTTGCGGATACAGAAGCAAATGGTAGTTAGATGGTCCTTGCTATATTCCCAACTAGGCTCCGTATTTTTTTTCACTAAAATAGCATCATCATTGTTTTTTTGTAGTTGGAAATTTCACTAACTTTCAAATCAGAATAACTTTTCACACGAACGGTCTTCTTGTTCCGGATAACAAACAATCGGAATAGTGTTGCCGGGAATAAAATTATCAACAACTTCTTTAAATTAAGTAGGGGATTTTATTTCACGTCACAAATACACTCAGAGTGGTTGACATTCCCTGCCGAGAATGTTATTCTGCCCAGGTTTCGAACCCATGATTCTCCACATAGTAGTACGAATCGCTAGCCACTCGGCTATCGAACTCATAATTTCTCAGCATTTATTGCAATTGAGTAATCATTTTCATATGATCTTGAATTTTAAGAGAATAAAATAAGTTCTACCAGCTTTTCACGAGCTCTTTCTTCTAGTTTCTTTCCATTAATATGTTATTATTCTCCTATAGTCATGTTCCCAAAAGTGAGCCTATCCTAATATGTATTAATATATGTTTAATTTTTCGCATCAGAATAACTAAATTACCGAGATTGATAATTTTCTAAATTGTCCACTTTTATATATGAATATTATGGCCTATTATATTGTATACATTGTATAATAGACATAACATATATACATACATACATATACTTGTATAATGGCGTGTGGAGCGCCCTTTTTTAAGTGCAGGGTGAGAGTTTGTTTAAAATTGCCACCCTCAACTCATTCAAGCGAGAGTAGAAATGTGAATTATATAAATTTCTAATATTTATATACATATCCATATGTATTTCTATTTAAAGGCATGTACTGCTCGTCGTGGAGTGGAGTTAAATTATATTTTACACGAAAATGCAACAGACGAGAGAAAACAGTTAAAAGACTAAGCGAACGGAAGTCGGTGGTAACCGTTAGCACATTAAATCAATGAAAATAACTTAACGGTTTTTTTATACGTATGTATATTTTGTATTTTGTTGCAATCACGTGATAATTAAATTTACCGTCGTTACTTAGAACAACATAAAGTGTTTTCTTCATACATATGTACATACAATCTCATCCAAGTGCATTTGCGCACTGATTAGAAAAAATCTTGCCGCAGATGTTTTGTTTATAAGCGAGCGGCACTGACCATTGCGGAACGCTCCCTGCAACCAACGCCGCGTTAGCGCTCGCCAGGTGAAGTGCAGTTAGTTACGCGCGTGAAAATATGGTTTTCGTTTACATATATATAAGTCTACACTTGTGCAACATTTTTTACGTCGTTCGTTGAATTTTTTTTCACTTAATTTCTTATCGACGTACTTTGTGTGCTGTGCGTAAGTGGGGGTGTGAGTGCGCTTGCATACGGTAAGAATGGCAACAACCCTGTGGCATGTGCAGTCTAGTCGATCGACAACAGTTTGTCGTTGCATTCGCTAATATACGGGTGGTGCTCAGTCTAACGGTTTAACGTTGCAGACGTAATGTGTTTATGTGCTGCTGATCATGAGAAAGTATAAAAAAAACATTGCATATTCTGCTATAAATACATAAGATTTTTATTTTACAACTGTGTCTTAATTACTGTGATGAAAAGTGTAATATTATAATTGCTATAAAGAAAATCAAGAAATTAATTCTTTAAACTGTAAGCATTCTATTTTTAACTTTGCTATTAGTGTGACGAATTCTGAGTGAGACAAAACATTCACGTGTTTATTTATATACATATTTCTACAAGTATTTTCGTGTTAATTTTCTTCGAAACAGAAGAGGGATTATTGAGAAATGTGAGTGTATTTTATGTACAAATTAATTAGGTCCGTTTTTTTTGTTTGTTTAAAAACACATATCATTCAAAATATTGTCCATTGGAAGCGACTATTTTTTCCATCTCTCTGGTAACTTTCGAATACTATCTCTAAGAAATTTGTTCCTTGTTCTCAGTCTAAACATTGAGCCATTCTTCGATTTCTTCAAAATACACCCCAAATCATTTTGCATGTGCGGTAGAGTGTTGTCATTTTGCAAAATCACCTTGTCATACCTTTCGGTCGTTTCTGGACATTTTACGCGCAATACACGGCTTAAACGCATTAGCTGCAGTCAATAACGAGTTCAGTTTTTTGGCAGGGATTTTGATCCAGTAAAGTCTTCATTACTTATTTTTACACTTTTGGGATTGGCTAGGACGTTCTTTGTCTTATCGGTCAGCGCAGATTCATCATAAACTTCGACAATTATTCGATGGGCTTCAGCTGCACTTTTCTTCCAATGACTCTGATGCACACTAATTATTGTTGACACTTGTGAAAAATTTCCAATGAAATAGGTAATCTATATCGGCCACCACTTGCGGATGAAGCCGTCTTTTGAGACCAAATTTATTTGTACACCCAATAGAAAAATGCAAATTTTTTTTTAAATTTTTTGATAGGCTATAAGAGGTTAGTTTATTGAGTTGTCCTAGGCTAGACCATGTTTCTAGACGATTTTTTACTCTTAATTAATCTACTTTTAGTTTCATGAATCTCCTCTAAAGGCGGGTATGCAGTACGCACCTCGAACGAAAATGTTCTCCATTTTCTACCGTCTATTTCTAAAGTTTTTAAATACATACGAAATCACGGCAACACAAGTTTCTAAGCGAAATAAATCGTTACACATATATTTCGCGACATACAAGAAGAAGACCAATTTTGAAACGTATTTACAACAAGCTTATAAAGCAAATTATGTAATATTTTTAGTTTTTTTCATGAATTTAAGCATTTAATTAAGAATTTATTTATTTTAAGCTTTGGAAAACATTAGTATACATAATCATCAACAAATATTTACCGCGCTCTACTCATGTTTTTCGTTTGTTGATTTACGTTTTCATATCTTCTTCCTATTAAAATAGCTGTTCACGATGGAAAATCAAAATCACGAAATAAAGTGAAAGATAGAGCAAGCAATAAATTTTTTTGACAGACACGATTATAAAACGAAAGAGCGCAGAATATGAGTATGGAATGTTCGCCGAGCTCAGAAAACAACTTAAATAAATGTAAAAAAAATTATTTTATGAAATATTTATGTATGCACTGCGTATCATCATGTGGAGGCTCATGGGTTCGAATACTGACTAGACAAACATCTAAAATTACATAGAAAAATAATTTTGAATTAATTTTTCTAATTGCGGTCGTCCTTGGGAATGGAATATGACACGAAATTAAAAGTACTCGATAAATCTATTAGTCGTTCGGAGGCGATTTGGAATAAACTTTAACTCCCTTCATTTGTTGGAAAAAAACATTAAGACGCGATTTGGAGAAGGATCTCGGCTGAAAGTCACTTTACCGGTTATAAAGCGCTTTATATACTAAGTATATACTGCTAGTATTTAGACCCGGGCACACGTTGTTGTGGCTTTCGGTATTTTATCCATTTTTATTGCAAAGGGTCATTAAGCTCTAGTTAAGCTTTATCTAATTCAAAATATTAAATTTTTTATCTAATCTTCTTATACATATATAAAAATAAGTACACATTTTCGTTTGCTACCTTATAACTCGGGCACTGAAATCAATCAAAATTATACCGGATATTTCGGCTATCATGCGGATGGTTTGTGTAATCCCCCATTTGCAAGACGGGGCAGGACACTTCATATATATGTAAGCTTGAAAGCGATAATAGTTCAAATTATAGTTCAACAGAGTTGCCATCTGTTTTAAAATTCGTTTATATACCATACACAATTTCCTGTATGTGTGTCTATGACTAAACTCAAACAAAAAACCTGCAACAGAATTGATGAAAGGTTTGTTTGTGTTCAAGTGTACTCGATAATGATTTAGCTTTACACATCGCAGAGTTATTATCTGTTCCGAAATTAATATTTTAATAAGTGATCAAATAAATGAAATATTAAAATATGAGTATCAAATTAAGAAGATATTAATCTCATTGATAAAATTTTAATATGTACATTATACATTACTATATTGGTATCGGAATAAAGGGATTTCCAAAGCTCAATGGTAGAGAAATATTTTAGGAGAGTTGCCGTCTGTTTGAAAATTTTAATACACTTGAATGGTTAAATTAAATGAAATAAAATAGTGAGGGTATTAAACTTAAAAGAATTTTGAAAGCTTAAAGTGCAAAATGTTTTCAGGGATGCCGTTATTTTTTTTAAGTAATAAATTAATAAGAGTTCTCTCCTCTCTGGATGTTTGAATGTAAAGTATTGCTTTTACAAATTATATAAGAATATGGATATCAAAATAGAGAGCTTTCCAAAAGTTTTTGAAGCAGTTTGCAACCTGTTTAAAATTTTAATGCAGCTAACATTTCAAAAAATATTTTTCGTGAAGAAAATCTGTGGAACATCATTTGGGAGAAAAGTTATTTTGATTTGGAAATATATGTATATGTATATCTTGTATTAAAATCTTCTCATATCACCCAAACTATAAATTCCCCTTTGTAGATGGCAGAGCAAACTGCCTTCGCCCGATTTTTTCCTTTTCTTCTTCATTGGCGTTAATACCTCTTATGCGTTTCTTTTTTCCCCTCTATATGACCCCGATTAGAAGTACCAAATGAAAGCAGGTCCCTCTCCACCTGACTTTCCAACGGAGTGGAGGGCTTCCTCTTCCTCCGTCAACACCAGTGGGTACTGTATCGAATTCTTTAAAAGCTGAAGTAAGCTGCTCCCTTCCGAAGACATGACCTAGCCACCGTAACCGCTGTTTTTTATTTGCAGAACTATGCCAATGACGTTATGTAAAAGAACAAAAAAATTTAAAGTATTTTTAATAGATCACAGATTAGGTAACTCGTGATAGATGCTAACCTTGTGAATTTAATGACTAAAATCAAATCCAAAACCTTGAATCCATTTGTTTTGGTTATGAGTAATTAAAAGATAACTTTACCGTAAACCTCAACAAACTAAAATCACGGTGTAAATGTGATTTAAGTAAGGAGCAGCGTGAAAGATATCACCAGAGTCTTTGGACGATGTGAGAGCGTAATCAGATATGGTGGTTATACCAGACTACTGCTGGAGTTCGGAACGAGATCTGCCTAAAATTGTTCATTCAAAAAAGTCTTAGCAATTTCCCAGGATTTTTTCAAAGTCAGAGAAAAAATTTAAGGAAACAACCAGTGTTATTGAGTATGGAAAACTGTAAATCGAAAAAAAGCACTGTAGTTACAAATAAATTGAGAGAGAATTTCTAGATTATTACAGATATTATTTGATGTGATGTCAATTTAATTTAAGTTGTTTATACTCTCGGGGAGAATATGTAATTTGTTGAGTAGTAATAAGCATAAGAGTTCTGCTGTCATCAGATTATTTTAAATCTGTTTCTGAATGTATGAAAGTATTTTAAAGCAACGGAATATCGCGTCAGTTTTTACAAAGCATCAATTATATATAATCTCATATCTCATACAATATGCAATATATAATATCAATTTTTCTTATATTTTCAGTACTTAATATATACATATAACTCTGTTTACACATAAGTGTGTGTGTGTGTTTTAAGAGTTCTTTGAACTCAGTAAAAACATTTAAAACAATAAAGTAATCTTAAAAAAAAAAGTTTACAAGCACCGAGGCAAAAATTATCGATTTACGAGTGTAATAATTACAACTTAAAAAAAAAAGTAAATAGCTTATGAAATTCGCAATTGCGAATCTGTAATTTTTGGTACTTGATGAACGTAACGAGCACAGCCTAACGTCAAAAAAGCACAACGACAATAGTGAGATATCGAGATATCGATTTTTAATAACAGCTATAGACTGTATATTTAATAAGTTTGGGAAGATCCACTAAAAGTAAATATATAGCAGTTTTGAAAAAATGTATATATGTCTGTAAATAACTCAAGTGCTTATCGGTGAAAGTCATTAATTCACAAAAACCACCTCTTCGCCTCGCCGAAAATGTTGGAACTTGATAAAATCTTGGAAAAATGCGGTGATTATCATCGTTTGCAAGCGATCATGCTATTGTTATTCTGCATCATCAATCTGCTATCAGCGCTGCATTACTACTCACAAACAATCATCAGCTTCGTGCCGAAATACTGGTGAGTCACAAACTTATCGTTTTTACGCTTCTCCGACATAAAGTGCATTAATTGCGCCCGGTAGGAAGCCTCTCAAAATTATGTGTTTTCTCTGTTATTTGTTAGTTTCTTAATTAAGTCGGGATCCGCTGGTTCGATCACTGAAATAAGAAGTCTGATAAGGAGATGAGTTAATCTACAATTTTTGTTGTTGTATAAGAAAATATTCAATTCAAAACCAAACAAATAGGTATTTCAAATAATTCTCACGAACTTATAACAAAAATTAATAGTACAGGCCGAAATAAACAATAAATATTGAATATTATTTATCTTAACATAAGATACCTCGAAAACTTATAAAATATATATGTTCTTTGAAAAGGTGTCCGCATTATTACAACAAAAATGTAGCAAAAAAATTTGCTAAAAATTAAAAAGTAAATGCTGCAAGCATTCATTTATGATGAACATTTTTGCCGAGTATAAATATGGCGTTTCATGCTCGGACCTGCTGATATAGACATAGTCAAAGAAATTTATGTAGACTTGGTTGATAATAAAGTATAACGGGATGTAATAAATTTACATTAAGAACTTGTATTTTTTGGTAAATGACTGCATTATAAAGGTGAGAGCAGGAGAACAAATACAACAATTATCGAGTATTTTACTTTTTTTCTTAACGATTATCAAAATTATGGAAATTTCATTGGTTTTCAAATATGCACAAGCTCTTTGATCCACTCTTTTTTTTTTTGCGTAAACCACAATCACAATATTACAAATTTGAAGATTTTCACGTTTACATATTGAAAATCAAATGAATTGCAAGCAAAAAACAACATAAACTAAAAAATGATTTTGACAATCTATGCCTTCAATAAATGAAAAAAATTGAATTCGCTGCCATTGTAACTTCACCTTGTTAAGTTCGCCTTTGTTTTATCTAAAAATTATTTTATTATTTTTCATCTAATGTGGCGCAGATTTTGGAGCCAATACCTTATAATAAAGCGATGTTTCATAGAAAAACAAAAGCACTTTTATTTAAAAATAATGTTCTACTTTTTTGACTATACATATGTATATATAATTTTAATCCCCCCCACCCCTTTTGATACAATCTATTTTACTTCAGGTGCGTCGATGGGTACGCGAATTCCATGGATGCTTATGTGAATGCCAGCAGGAAATCAGGTTCATCGTGTCTGCCGCAACATTTTGCAGCCGGTGTTAATGATGACGTAATGACATCAGAAATGAATGTCTCAGTGACGAATTTGTCACACACGTGTCAGCATTTCGATTATGAGCTATATATGGGTTATAAGAGTTTCACGAGTGAATTGAATTGGATTTGTGATCGTGCTTGGCAGGCGACATTGGGACAATCGATGTTTTTTGTTGGCTCTGTGGTGGGCAGTTTGTTTTTTGGTTTTCTGGCAGATAGTTTGGGTGAGTAAATATTTGTAATCCTTCTAGTTTAGTGTATAACACAGTAATATGACATAGTGTTGGTTTGTTGTTTCTAAATACTTTAGGCCGTCTTCCCATTTTGATTGCTTCGAATGTTGTGGCGATGGTTGGAAATTCGCTGACAGTTTTTGGCACAACCTTGCCAACGTTTTCGCTCTTTCGTTTTTTGTCCGGCATGGCGACGGATAGCAATTTCGTTATGATGTATATTTTAGGTAAGTTGTTTACCAATATTGCACAGAGGGTAGGTGTTGAAGCATGTGGCATGGAATTCACTATTATAATCTTAAAAAAAAAACTTAGCTACAATTTTATCGAATTATTGACTATTCGCTATGATAATTTTAACGATATTCGCTATTGGCTGATCAGCTATTGCTAACTACTCGATAACATGTTAATTAAACGACAAATATTTTGAAGTTGTTTGCACCACCTACAAAATATGTGTTATTATATTTAGGTTAATATAATTAAAATAAAAGTTGAAATAATATATTGATTCATTTTTGTATGTGTCATATATATAAGTATAGTATTTCAAATTACATAAATCGGAAAATTACTTATTCAAAGCAATATCAAGTAGGCAAAATGGCTTATGAGGAGCGGAACATTCTTTCACCTTGAATGCAACTGAGTTTCAAGAGTTATATCTATTAACTCCAGATTCAATTAAAGAAATGATTTCTCAACTTGATAGCCAACTAAAAGCGAGAAAATAACTGCAGTATCTACAGAAAAAAAGGTAAATAATGTAGCGTTTAAGTGTTTTCCAATTTTAAACAATATTTAAACCTTTACCGCCTTTTTATACAAATGAATTCTATCAACGTCCCATTGGAAAGCAATGTAGTACATCTTCTGCCTTTTGATGCTTTTCGCCAAGGTTACATTTCTCAAGACTCAAATGACAAGCTGCAAAGGAAATTTTGGGTTCGTCATCCTCAGCATTTGTTGATGGACTATTGGGGCTATTGATTTTATTCACGTGTCAATCATGAGCCCCACAAATCAGGATGAAGCATATGTCAGCCACCATGGATCCATTCTATCGATGTACGAATTGTAAGGGATTTTTTTTCTGCAAATAGATACGTATGTGATCCTAATCTCAAGATTTTGGCGACAAATGCTAAATACAAAAGATAGCGGCACTAGATTTGGAGCTCCTCTACAGTGCGAAAAGTTTTGCAGCGAAGTTTGCAAAGTAGAAGCCATAACATGTTTTTCATTGGTAAACTTCGTAATACATTGCAACTCATTTAATAAAAATAATTGCTCTTCCGCTATTTGGGTTTGTCATTCCTCTTTGTGCTTTTCGCATATTTTGACGTTTTATTAAGTTGTGAGCAATTAACAAAAATTTAATAATTCGATAAATCGAATCGGTAAAAGTTAATAAATTCTATTACGGGCAGTAACGATTTCAGATGAAAATGTTACATATGTTAGTTGCAACCAAAAACAGAAAATATAAATTGCCTTTTCGAAAATTAAATATATCTGAGCATCAGGTTAGTTGTTAAAAGAAGTAATATCTATGTAATATGATATCTCTTATAATAAAAAAAAAGCAAAAAAAAAAAAATAAGACTGTGAAAAGGAATCCAAAACTGATGACTGAATAATAATCCAAGAAAATATGTTTTCCATATCTTACTTTTATTTTTTTAATAATTACTATGGAAATCTTAAATTTTACATACATATGTGTTTAAACTGACCACGCTGTTGAAATCAATCCAATGCCATGTTGTATTTGAATATCAAAATATTATGTAGACAATAAGTCGTTTGCCATACGCCGGCAAATAATAGCAGTCCCAATCACGCAGGCATTACCGTTTTGTCCGTCAAGTTCCATTATTTCGAGTTACATATTGAATTAGCCTCATAATCCAAAATAGCTACTGGTTTTGGTAGAAATTGATGCAGGTCCCACGCGTCTGGTAAAGCGGTTTCAATGCCATTTTCTGGCTACAGGTTGTTTTACATTCAATTGTGACACTGCACTTTGTTTGACGGCTCCATCATATCCATCATCGCGTTTAAATAAAATTTTCTTCAACCTTAAGCGTCAGGTATCTATTTCATCTATGAAATTTTTGTGAAAACCCGGGTTATCCTCAATATTTTCACCACTAATGGTTATAAAATTCACCAGAGGCTTTAATTAAGAGTTGCGTATGGTATATAGACGCAGATTTAAAAAAAAACACAGAAAAAAATAGATACAAACTTTTGAAGATCGAAATGGTCACATCACACAACGAAGTGTTGAGTCGAGTACTGTTCCTCACAGAGAAGAAAACCAAAAACTTGCCCCAGCTTACTTTTTTGCCACTTCCTTTGCATCGCTTAAATGTATTAATTTCAAAAAATTGAGTAATTACTGAAAATCTGAATTTTAATCTGATGCAAACATCTGATATAAACAGAAATTTTTTTATAATACAAAAACTTGGTGCAATTTTTTTTTTAAATTAATACATACATACATATTTCTGCAATGAGAATTTAACACACACAATTTATTTTGTTTAAACTATTCCAGTTATGGAATATTTACGTCCCTCACTACGTACCATCGGCCTCAGCATTTGCATTGGCTTTTTCTACTGTCTCGGTTCAATGGCTGCACCATGGATTGCTGTATTGCTGCACTCATGGCGAGGCTTCCTCTTGGCCACCTCGGCACCGTTCGCCATTGTGCCGCTGTTCTACTTCATTGTGCCTGAGAGCGTGCAGTGGTTGATCTCGAAGCAGAAATACGACAAAGCTGTGCAGTGTCTAAAGCGCGTAGCGAAAATCAATGGACGTGTAGTAGAAGAATCTGTTTATACTGAATTCGTAGATGAATGCAAACGTAGTCAATTGCATACGAAATCTGGTCCAAATCTCTTTGGGCTATTTGCAACACCGCGACTGCGACGCAACACGCTCATATTGTTTTTCAAATCGTAAGTTTGCTCATTCAATTTTCTCACTTGTATTTGTGGCTTTTAATTAACTTTCAATGTGTACTCGTATTGGTTTTTATCATAGTATGGTCATCACTTTATGTTACGACGCGGTGTCGCGGAATGTTCAAGGTCTCGGCATATCGCCATTTGTCATGTTCACATTAAGCGCCACGGCCATACTACCGGCCTGTTTACTGTTGATCGTGTTGCAAGATCGTATCGGACGAAAAGCGATGGCATCCATGTCGCTGCTGTTGAGTGGCGTTTTTATATCGGTCACCGGTGCGATACTCTTTTGCACGGATCGTAGTGGCGGTGAGAAGGGTGAGTGTCATTTTTAGATAAATTATGTAAATTTATATTAAACAATTTTTTTGCTAAATATTTTCACAGACGTGTTGCTCGTGGTAGTTTTATCAGTTATCGGACGCTTTGGTGTAACGGTCGCTTACAATTCTGGAGCACAATATGCCACAGAACTAATACCCACATGCGTGCGTGGTCAAGGTGTAGCGGTTGTGCATGTTATGGGTTATGCCTTTACTTTCTTCAGCTCGTATATACTGTACACGCGTTCTTTCTTTCAACCAATGCCGGAGATAATTTTGGGTATCCTCTCACTTTTGGGCGCCGGATTGTGTATGTTGTTGCCGGAGACACTGAATAGGTAAGTAAGACATTCAAGTAAAAATATTCCTCATTTGAAAAAAAAATCATACACACTCTAGTTGCTGGTAGTGTTCTCCTGAACACACGGACCTCACTAGAACAATACAGCTTCAAGGCTTTTCTGCTGGGTCTGAGTTTCGAAATCTCACTCGCTAAGTCACACATAATGCATTTGGTAAAGGTTCTGATCTATTCCATCTGATCCACGTGTTGAAGTTAAAAGTCCTGTCTTACTGTTTACAAGAAATCTAATAGATAGATCCTGGTTGTCCATTCGACGCCTTAAATCTCTGCTTGGAAGAAAGAGATGCATTCTTTGAGTTTGAAGAAGCTACATACCTTTGTTATTCGGCGGTCGCAGAATAGCCCTGTGGCTACGCCTGCCTCACATTTAGGTCTACCAGTATAGATGTGGATATTTTCAGTATCACCTTCGCCCATTCTAAACTTATAGGGAAGGAGTATTTGGCTTGCACTAGGCGGAAAGTTTCCTTCCTTACGGTGCATGACTTCTTTTATGACGTTATATATGCGATCATAATATTCACTGCTATCTACTATCTAGGATTTTTAGGAGGCTGCTTCCTACGTCACTTGCATGTTAATTGAGCTTATGTCAAGGATGACTTGAGGTAGTTGTAATAGCGCCTGCTATATCCAGTTAACATGTACCCACTCCAGAGGTTTTAAGCGGCACTTCTTCTTTAGTGCTGAGCACCAAACTAATAATCCACTGATTAGTATTGGTATTACGGCGGCCGCAATAGCCGAGTGGTTAGTATTGCATACTACCATTCGAAATGCCAGGGTTCGAGTCAAGGTTTGAGCAACATACAAAATTATAGAAAATTAATTTTTCTAATTGCGATCGTCCCTCGGCAGGGAATGACTAGTACTCCAAGTGTATTTATGACATGAAATAAAATATCCTCTTAAATATCCATCCGACGTTCGGAGGGGGCTTAGAATAAACTGTAGCTCTTTTCGATTGTTGGAAAAAACATCCAGGCGCAAAACCAGAAATTGGGAAAGAGGCTTGGACGAAAATGGCTTCAGTGGCTACTAAGCGCCAAATATATATACATACATATGTATACCGGGTTAAAGATTTGACGGGATTTCGTCTGTAATGGATATTGTGTTATCTGTATTTTGCCCGGTCGGGATTTCGGTAAGACTGTTATATGTAGTGTCGGAATTGTGTCTTGTCT
The DNA here is from genome assembly GCA_030068015.2 of Neoceratitis asiatica. NCBI lineage: Eukaryota > Metazoa > Arthropoda > Insecta > Diptera > Tephritidae > Neoceratitis > Neoceratitis asiatica. The sequence goes on from CM061529.1 coordinate 31,175,124, forward strand.
GGATTTTTTTAAATCCTCTGGATTAAGTACAGTACGGATTTTGAAAGTCGGGATTATGGAGTGCTCCCGGTGGCAAGATTATCCACCTAACATAATACCATTAATTTTTCCTCTGCAGTAGCTGAATAACTTGGTTTATCAGCATCAACCACAGTTGCAGAGACAGAGTGCCCTCTTATGGAATGTCACTAGTAATTCTGTTTTTATATATGTACATAAGTATGTACATATAATATATTTTAATGAAATTTGCCATTTATTTATAATTATATATATTTTTAGGACCTTGCCAACATCTTTGGAAGATGGTGAAAACTTTGGCAAAAATGAACGTTGGTACAATTTTAGTTTTCTGGAGAAACGCACGCAATCGGTAGATGTCTTAGCTGCGAATACAGGTTCGCAAAATATACGTGACAATGGAGCGGCATATTTTTAAGTCAGACAAGTCCATTTTTACTTATAAATAGTTCCTAAGTGTTAAAGTATTAATAAGTGTTAGTGAATTTTATTAGTAAACTGCATTGACATAAAATATCTTTAATTATTTTAATATCACAAAATGAAAATTTAGGTAAATAAAAGACGTAAGTAAAACTTTTCAATATTCTCACACTTTTGTCAACCACACCCACTTCTATCAAAGTCAATAAGATTCAATTGAAATTTTTATAAATACGATTGTAAATATGTTTTCATAAGATATACAAAATATATGTATATTTTGAGATGCATGAGCTCGTTGCATACCTAATTTAATGCCATGCTCGTTGCTCATCTGTTGTAAATATCATAAAGGCTTAAAACTGACTATGGATACATCAATATATAGTTTACGGTGATTACAGTGGACAGCAGTGGTTTTTGTGCCATGAAGATGTGTAATATTTTTTTATATTTCAGACCCTAATACTAATTAATATAAATTAATAGCAAAATTTGTGCGTATAATGTTCTAGTTTTTTTAATTAAATAGAAAAAAGGTTTACACTAAACAAAAGAATTATTAAATTCTTATGAAAAAGAACTTACTTTTGCGCTAATTTCGTGAATGACGTGTGGCAGTACATTCACGTTGTTTGACTTGTGATGTCCCTGAAACTTTTAAGTAACTTCAAGAAAGGAAGAAGGGAATTCAAGCTACCAAAAATACCCGCTTTTATCTTTTCCAGAAAATATTGGCCATTTTCATTTGACTCCTTCACAAATAGTTTCATTAAACCTAGTTTAATGTGCAAAGGAGGCAATATTATTTTATTTCTTATAATAAAAGGTGGGTTTACTACATTATGCTATCTCACTTCCAACATCTCACAATTTCTTTTGTGCAGGGTTGATGCTTGGCACGACTATCTTACAGACTATAAAAACATGGGTATTCGGAGTATCCACTTTGTTGTCTATATAAGAAGTGGATAAGCTTTAAATAGACACAAATATTCCCCTACAGATTCTTTAGTATTTCTTTATTAAATCATTTCATTCAACTTGGGTAAAGGTGTTGGATCCGTAGACGCTATTTCTTAAATATTGATAAATGTTGCTACTTCTGCAAAGTTCGGGACATCCGGAAAGGAAGTGACTTAAGATTTTTGATTCTTCCTCTTCACTGCAACTCTCGCAGAATTCATTTGATGGTACGCCCAGCCAATCTGCGTCTACCTAATAGAAGGTTTCCCATCGTTGTATAAGTAGATATTTCGTTCCTTTTTTATTGAGATAAGCTATCTTGACCTTCTTTTGTTCCATGTCGGCCTCATTACCATAGTCAAAGGACAACAGTCGAGACTCGTCCAAGTTGACTTAGCAACTGTGGTGAAAAACTCTCCTATAGTTAGCATTTAAGTGTAGAGCGGCATGCCTAGACCCTTCTATTATAACGAAAGGGGAATGGAAGTGACAGTAGGAACTGCTTAGTCAACAAGTTCAGTAATTTGCGGCAATTCTCTTATTGCGACAAATTTCACCGCTCTCAGTTCTACTTGGCTATCCGATAAGATATAGATACAATTATCCGAGAGTACCATTAGATCTAGAAAATTAACTGCATCAGTTGTGGCCGCCAGTTCAGATTGGAAAACACCAATCTGATCCGGTAACCGAAAGGACTTGCTAATACCAAATTCGCTTGGGTAGATTCCATTACCGACTCTGTTGTCTAGTTTTAGCCCATCCGTGTAAAAATGTTTAAAAGTGTAGCGAGTTTGCATCTGCTGGAACCTGGAACCACCCTCTCCCTTTGGTTCCTATCCGGGATGAACATTTTAGAGTTATTCGTGAAGTCAGTGAAGGTTATGTAGTATTCCGTTTTTCCGGTGTACGGAACCTTCTTAGTATATTGGTATCACTGCGATTTGCAACCTTTCAGTCAAACATATTTTGTAATCTCACCACCGCACAAACTGCATTTTGAACCCCATAATATCAATGGGAAGTGGACCAATAGGTCATTCATAGCCACAATATGGGATTTCTGCAATGCTCCGCTATAACATATGAGTGCTGTCCTTTGCACTCTATTGAATTTACAGATTGCATTCGTTCCTCTCACTTCAGTTCAATTTCTTGCCCAAGATGAGTTCCATGTATTTTGCAAATTCAGTAATATTCAGGTTCCTTCATAATGACCATCCTCGGAACTTTGCACCTGCGCTTCCTCTAGACTAGAGTCCGCTGCACCAACTGCTCCTGTTAGGTCGTTATTGCAGATCTTAACCGGGACCGTGTGGACGCCATATTTTACTTTCCTTCCTGTTCTTGGAGCTGGGAGCAGTTCTTTATTAAATGTCAGCAATGCTTAATCGGTCGCCTTGGGTTTCCCTTTCATATTCTCCAGTCAAAATGAACAATTCTGGGTTAAAAAGACTGATCATTGTGATTATTTGATCAGGATCTTCGAGCTTTACAGGAAGTTATACTTTGAAACGCGGCCGAGAAGTCAAGTATTTGAATTAGAATTAGTTTTGAATTGTGCTCCGGGTTATACCTCCCGAGTTCTCTTCGTTGCACGCTGCAATTTTTATGCTATCTTGGAACCAGAGGGCGTTCCTTTAGAATGATGATGTCCCGGGGTTGTTGAGAAATACTTGGAGAGCGATGTCATCCAATTTGGAATTGATCCATTTACATTAGGCTCTGAGCGAATGTGCATCCTTCAGGATCATCCGCTATGTGTAAGACGAAGTTTGGGACCACCAACTTTCTCCCTTCAATCTCAGAGAGGATTTCTTTGAACTCGCTACTGCTAGTTCTACTAGTCAAATCTTCCATAGTGCCGGATCTTTTAAAAATTATTGCAGCAAGTCTCTTACATCTATAACTAGCCATATCTTGAGTCCTAACATTCCCTAGGCTTGGTAAAAGCCGTGTGAGTAGAAGGGGCCTGCGCACTAGCTTTGCTTGTACCGGAGGCAACGGTATATATTTCTAGGTCAACTACATCAGAGCCAGCCGTCAATGCTGGTATTTTAGGTTGCGACGGGCTCGGCGTCACCATTGATCCGCAACCCTCTCTTGCCTTTTAACGATCCAAGGAGGGAATCTGCTTCGCACTGGTCCCTAGGTTTTTGAGATTCCGCTCTTCTGGCTTTTTCTTCAGAGTACAAGCCTCTTTGTTGATTTTGTTTTCGGTTTTAATTCATTTATATTGCTCATAGTCCCACGAGTAGCGCAGAAGAGATGTGTCCATTCGAGCAGAGATCCGCAATACTCGGATAAGGCTATAAATACGTTCTGGCGTAGTCTGTTTTCAAAAGGCTTCGTTCGAGGCTGAGCTATTTAAGTACTCCAGCCTTGCTGATCCTCGACACAGACACGCTTTACACCTTAATCCAGCCCCACGATCAAGAACTATTTCCATATAAGACATAGTCTGATAATCTTAGATGAATACCGTACCTATGATGTATGGGATGTATGCTATGTAGTTTCCGTCCCGCAGGAACCTTCATGGAGGGTTCGGTTTTTGTTTCAATGATGAATGACAACTTCTTCGCGATAAAGACATGATATCAATTTATTTATAGAAAGGTGTTAATAATACTTGAAACCGTGCCTGCGAGTAATATTTACAGCAAATTAAAAAAAAAACAGTGGATAGCCTCAAAATAAAAAAATATTTGCAATGTTGCCAAATTGATACTTAATACAAAGCTACTAAAAAGATCTCTGCACCAAAATTTTTTTCACTTTAAGGTGCTCAACATCTAGCTATACGCAAAATTATGTTCAAATAAAGTGTTGCCATAGCTAGGCTTTTATTTTTAGACTCTAGTACAAATAAATGATATTTAAGACAAGTATGAGTTTTTACCCAATTAATCGGCATGATGATTAACTGATTAACTGAATTTTCGTTAATTTACCCATCCCGTCATATGATTCGCGGCTCTTATTAATAAATTTGAGCACGTTGGATAGAAGAAGAAGTGTTCTTTCTATGTCCTTTATTTACAAAATAATAAACGGCTTCGTTGATTATCCTGTGTTATTGGAGAGGATTTGCTTTAATGTTCCGCAGAGAAATCTTCGAATTACATACCCCTTTTACGAGGCAAACTATAGAACTAATTATGCTAGGAACGCGCCTATTGCTCGTGCTCTCCGAGAATTGAATGATTTGTCAAGGTCTCAGCTTATTGATTTTTCTTTTTCGAGATTAATTTTCACAAAAAATTTGTACGTGAATTTGTAATTTTGTTCTTTTGTCAATGTCTATAATATGTTAGTTTAAGTATACCTAAGAATGTTTTATCGCTAGTCTGTAAGGTACTTTGCACTATAGACCTAAATTTATAACTAAAAAAAAAAAAAGCACAAGTGTATCTATAAGTACATAAATTTTAATAGTAATAAAAATTTGATTCATCAGCATTTCGGTTTTAATTTGGACATGATATTTTCATTGTTAGAAGTTTGCATTTGTGGTGATATTTTCAGCGGCTACCCAGTAAAAAATATATGGAATAAAACCATTTCGAACATTTTCATACTTTTTTTTATTAACATTTGTTTCTTTTCTCCTTTTTTTCAGAAATGAATGTTTGAAGAAATACACAAACGCTATAAATACTTAAAAATTTATCAATAAAGGATAAATCATAAATCATAACTGTTAACTGTTGTGAAATTCAATAAACGCGTATTTATTTCAAAATAGTCGAAAATTTGTAATCAACAAATGCACGTCATCAATGGTCGCGAATATATATATTTATACTTGTAAAAAGTATTTTAGTTAAAGATAATTACTCACTAAAAACGTGTAAAAATATCTTAGAATATATATGTATCCGAAGGTGATTAGTGCAAAAAGAAATTAAGAAGTTTTTCCACATCGTTCTGGACAATTTTAGGTAATTTATCGGAAGTTTAAAAACATTAACCAATTTTAATTGCTACGAATGTTGGCCCATCAAAGCGTCCCGACATAAGAATTTCCCCTAGAATATTTCTGAAAGTATATAAATATTCGAAAAATGGAGTAATACAAATTAATACCAAAACCTGAAGAAGTGATGTCTTCAACCATCCCGAAAGCTTTGTACATTTCATGAACAAATCCAATTTATTACAAATTGCAAACTTCAATTTGGATGATTTTCAGTACCAATATTAATTTGAATTTACATCTGTAGAATATTCGATGCAAAACCTCATAATTGATCAAATCGGTTGTATAGGGGCAATATGGTATAGTATTCCCATTTAGATGATTTTCAGAATAAATGTCAAAATCGGTCATAATTATGCTATAATAGTAATCGTTTAAACGCATACGTGTATCTGCCTAAGTTTGGTTGAAGCGTTCAAACAGACGGATAGACGGACAAGGTTAAATTAATTCGTAATTCTGATACAATCAGTACAAATTACGGTGGGCTCTTCTCCTTCAAGTACTTACATACTTCGGATCAAATTTAAAATCTCATTTCATGTAAATTAAAGGTATAAAAAGGCTATTTGTTTGCAAGCGATTTTCTAACAGTTAAGGTGGTAAAAACAGTTGTATCAAACTTTTGTGAAGAAAAAAATTTTTTTTTGGAAAATTTTATTATAGTTTTAAATATCTTTCAGATTTGCTATGTAAATTCTTTTTATGAGAAGACTTATTTACCGAATCAGAACAAATATTTAAAAAAAATCCCGATAGAAATGATCAATCAATTAAAAACACCCTTCCCTTTTTTCAGTCGAATTTCTGCTCCTATTGGTCATAAAAATATATTACTATGATTATGCCCTTTCTGGAGACAAAATTTACCGATACTTGCGGACAAAATAAAAGTTTCCAATGTAAATACTTTCGAGTGCATTTCTGGTGAGAGAATAATGAAATCTCTTTAACACTATCCGCAACTCAGATACAGTTTGAAATTAAATATATATATGTATATGTGGTCAAAAAAATCGGAGCAGAAAGACCCTTTAAGTATCTGCATAGAAATCATTCAAAGATCTAACGACTTCGCTGCATATTTCATTCTTCACGTCTTTTGGACAGTATCTATTGCTCTTATTAACATAAGAAGTGAAAACATATATGTGTATATACGAATATGTGTTTGATTAAATTTAAATGACTATTGCAAGGTCTATTACCAAAAATGCGTTTTTTTTTAAAAAACACCAAAATTTATTACGTTCAAAGAATAATTTTCATTTTATTAACAACAAAGTTAGAGATTTTTACCCACAATATAATCAGCAGTTACCCCTCTTTCCAAAAGTGGAGTTACATCGCATTAAAGTACATACATACATACATAAATTAGTTTATACATATGTATACAAGATGAGTTCTTCTTATCTGCTGAAGTTTGATATAAACATTTTACGAACGATTCCTTTTTATTTATTCTCTATGGCAACCATGGACATACGCACCTAATGCAATAAAATTGTCAATAATTTTCCCAAAGAAGTCATTGCTAATAAATTAAAGAGTCAAAAAGTGAAGCTGTGCAAAGAAAACAAAAATATTTAAGTAATTTGCATTGTAAATGATACGAAGCGCAGACGAGGCATTAGGTAATACCCTCTCAAATAGATGAAGGCACTCACTAATGTGCCGCAGAACGAGCTAACGGTTAACTCGAACTCACGTGTAGGGACGTGAAGGCATGCATTGAAATAATGCGATGTTTACACACATACACACATTCAAGCATGCAATCCGTGTGAGCGTCGCAAAGTTGGCCTTTAAATGAAGCTCCCACAACTAAGCTGAGCTAAGCCAATAATTGCATGTGAATTCAATGGTCGGCATCCGACAATGCCAGTGCCGGCTTCAACAGGTTTGCTCTTATTCATTTTTCCTCTTTTTCTTGCCTCTTATACTCTTCTTCTTGATTGTTTTTTTTTTACTGCTCTAGTCGGCACTTGTGCGCTTGTCAAGTTTTGAGGAGTGTTACTGATCCGTTGTGCCAGGTTAAGAAGCTGCTGCTGGTGCTGATACGTCTTTTATTCAACTACAATTACTGCAATGGCAGCAGCCAGTGCAGCACAACATGGCACATCAAAGCGTGATGGTTCGTATAGTCCAATGCTGTTTAGCTTTTTAACCGGTCATATCGCAAATTCTGATTTCAAATTCATTTTGACCTTTTTGCACTGTGTTGCCATTTTGGCCAATTGCTTTTAAATAAATGAAGCTTATAGCATTGCATTGATTATTGTCGTTGTGATATTAAACAAGCATGTAAAGGATAATCCAAGTAGAGGTACTTTTTTAATAGCCTTTTCTGACAGATCACGTGTGAGTCGTGTCAAGCTGTCATGTTACTTTTGTTCAGTATTATTTCGCTTTTCATCATGGAAAGACTTACTCCTGAACAACGTTTACAAATCATTCAACTTTATTACGAAAATTCACGTTCTGTAAAGAATTGGTTTCGCGTGCTTCATTCAACTTATGGTCAACATAATCGGCCTACTGAGCATGCTATTCGCAACACCATCGCCCATCTGGACACCCAGCGTTCATAATTGGATAATATTCGACCGAATAGATCACGTGAAAAAAAATATAGCGGTCGTAGCTGAGAGTGTACATGATGACCATGGAGAGTCGATTCGGCGCCGTTCGCAGCAACTCGGACTGACGTATGGAACGACTTCGCTCGACCTTCGACATCTCTTCACTCTATTGGCTCTTGAAAAGTTCCAAGAAGAAATTTTGTCCAGCGATGAGGCCCATTTCTGGCTCAATGGGTTTGTAAACAAGCAAAATTGCCACAAATGGGACGAGGAGCAACCTGAAGAGATTCAAGAGCTGCAATTTCATCCAGAAAAACAACGGTTTGGTGTGGTTTATGGGCCGGTAGAATCATCGGTCTATATTTCTTCAAAAATTATGCCGGTGAGAACATAACCGTCAATGGCGACCGTTATCGCGCCATTATAACCAACTATTTGATGCCTGGAATTCACCCTCGTTATCTCCGCGACATTTGGTTTCAACAAGACGGCGCCGCTTCCCACACATCGCATCAATCAATGGATTTATTGAGAGAATACTCCGGTGAGCAGATAATTTCACGTTTTGGGCCGTTCGATTGGCCACCAAGGTCGTGTGATATCACACCGTTAGACTTCTTCCTGTGGGGATATGTAAATTCTAAAGTCTATGCGGACAATCCCGCTTCGATTCAGGTCTTAGAGCAAAACATCACGACTCAACGGATGGACCATCTGAGACATAGCCGCGGCCAGCATTTGAAAGAGATAATCTTAAAAAAATAAATGCCAAAGAATATTCTTTCGAATGATAATAAACATTCCATATTAAATTTGAATTTTCTGTGTTTTTCTTTAAAAAAAGTAGAGAGCCTCGATATGGATCACCCTTTACATAGTTATAAAAACATTATTTATGTATATCTTCTTCATACTCATAGCTTCCACTTACTTACTCGTAGGTATGTATTTTATTGGCACAAGAGGGCAACAACAACAATAAATGTTACAATCAATGGCAATAACCATAACAAAAAATGTTGTCTTAATTTTTAGAGGAAAATCGAATTTTTTACTGATTTATACATAAATTCGCAAGCATTTTAATATTATTAGAATTTAAGTGGTATTTTGTCCGTTCTCAAACTGTGGCTAGTTTGAAATAATGTCCCAATGATTCCCTGAAAGGATGCCGCATTTTGTAAAAGGATAAAATAATAAAATAAAATAACTTAAAATTATAAATAAAATAATAATATAAAAAAAAAATTAAGTAAAATAAAGGATGATGAATATTGGAACGAGTTCCCGTCGTCCCTTGTCAAATTTGGTTTGGAGACAAACCGGTTTCGGCGTTCTGCCATCTTCAGTGTTGTTGATCGTTCTGATCTGCCATTATACTTCGTCTGGTATTTATAGTGAATTTCCGTTATTACATTAGGTACCTGCTGTTGTTATGCAGTATCCATGTATGTGTGTGTGTGGTGTTAGCTCTCGTGTATAAGGGTTGTTTTTGTGTATACCTGCGGATGTTTTTTGGCTTCATAGACGGCTGGTGTGGTACCTTGAGGCGGGTAGAAGTCGGTAATTTTGGTATATTGCTTTATGCTGTTTCCTGGCTGGTTCTGTTTGTTTATTGTTATGCTTCCTGCTGTTCGGTGTACCTGAATCTTTGTGTTGTTTTTTGTAGATCAGTTTTAAAGGTTCAAATATTTCGTTCGAATTAGTATTTGTTTGCTCGTTTATTATTCTTCCATCGAATGTTTTCTGTTTGCAGATTTCCATGTTTTCAAGCACATTCAGGCGTCGGCCTTTTTTCTGGATATGAAGTACTTTGACAGTTCTATTGATGTTTGCTGGGGAACAATTATTTTCGACCATGTGATTAGCAAAGTTAGATTCTGGTGTAACGGTAGGTATTTGTTTCTTTTTATTGAAGTCTCTTATATGTTCTCGGAACCTTGTTCTTATTTTTCGTCCTGTTTGACCTATGTAACTGTATTGACATTCGCAGGTAAGTTTGTAAACTCCGTGTTTGTCAAATGGGTCTTCTGATTTGGTTCAAATATTTCGTTCGAATTAGTATTTGTTTGCTCGTTTATTATTCTTCCATCGAATGTTTTCTGTTTGCAGATTTCCATGTTTTCAAGCACATTCAGGCGTCGGCCTTTTTTCTGGATATGAAGTACTTTGACAGTTCTATTGATGTTTGCTGGGGAACAATTATTTTCGACCATGTGATTAGCAAAGTTAGATTCTGGTGTAACGGTAGGTATTTGTTTCTTTTTTATTGAAGTCTCTTATATGTTCTCGGAACCTTGTTCTTATCCATTTTCGTCCTGTTTGACCTATGTAACTGTATTGACATTCGCAGGTAAGTTTGTAAACTCCGTGTTTGTCAAATGGGTTTTCTGAATTGGTATTGGTTCTAAGTTTCTGTCCTAAGTTGTTCGATGTTCTAAATGCTATGTTGATGTTGTGTTTTTTGGGTAATTTGCTAATTTGTATGTTGTTTTTCCAGAGTATGTCATTGCCGTCCAAATCTTTGCGTTCTCGTCCTCAGTATTTTTTCTGTGTGATCTATAGTTCTTTCTTAGTTGATCTACTAGCGTCTTTTTGTATCCATTGTTGGTTGCTATTTTATATATTATGTTTAGTTCCTTTCTGTATGTCTCTTGTGTTAGAGTTCTTTGCAGTCTATCCACCAAATGCTTTAATGCTGCATTCTTGTGCTGTTGGGGGTGATTCGATGTATTGTGTATTATTGTGTCTGTGGCCGTTTCTTTTCTGTGTATGCTGTAGCTAAGCCTGTTTTTGATTTTGTCGATCCTTATTGTCAGATCAAGTTAGTTCAATCCTCCATCCTTTTCTGTTTCCATTGTAAATTTTATGTTTCCGTGCTGCTCGTTGAGATATTCCAGTATCTGCCCTTCGTTGTTGGTATTTAAGACACAGATGATGTCGTCAACGTACCTAGCGTAGAATGCTACACCCAAATTAGTTTCTAGTTTCTGCATGTACTTTCCTTCCAGATTTTGCATAAACGCTTCCATGAGTATTGCTGATGTTGGGTTTCCCATTCCACGTCCGTTTGTTTGCCTATATATTTTGTTGTTAAATCGAAAATAGTTTTGACGGAGAGTTGTTCTTAAGGTGTCGGTGATTTGTGTTGTTTTTATTTTGACCTTTGTCTTATTTAATGCAGTTGAGTTTACTATGTCTAAGGTCTCCGCTAGTGGTATCGATGTGTATAAGTCTCTTATGTCAAACAATACAAGTCTGCTATCCTTTGTGAGTTGGACGGTCTCGAGTTTGTCTCCAAACCAAATTTGACAAGGGACGACGGGAACTCGTTCCAATATTCATCAACTTTTCACCCTGTCGGAGAATCAACTGAACAAAACTAATAAAATAAAGGAAATAAAATAATAAATAAAATAAAATTAAGTGATTTATAATAAAATAATATAAAACAATTATAAAATAAAATAAATTAATTTAAGATTATGTACATATTAAATAAAATAATATTAAAAGTCTATAAAATTTAGAAAATAAAATTATAAAAAGAAAAGAAAGTAAAAAATAAAATAAACAAACTAAAGCAAATAAAATAAAAAAAATAAAAATAAAAAAAATAAAATAAAAATATAAAATTAAATTAAAATGAAATGAAATATAATAATTTTATATAAAAATGTATAAAAAAAAAATAATTAAAAAAAAAGCGTATAAAAAAATTATATAAAATAAAATGAAACAAAATAAATAAACTTAAATTAAAAAGCATACTAAAATTATATTAAATTAAATTAAACAGAAAAAAAAGAAAATAATATATTGTGGCGAAAATTTGAAGCGAATGTCAGATGAAAGAGAGAAGCCGATAACTGGCATGTTCTAGAGCGTAAAACGAGCGAGCAGCCGACTACTATATAAGGGCGACAATCAGCTGCCAAGTCAATCAGTCGTAAAGTAAACTCGTTGGTGATTACATTACAGTGAAGTAATAAGAAACAGTACATTTTGAAAGTTGTAATTCAAGTAATTGTAAACAGTGAAGTGAATTGTAATTGAATTGTGAATTACTGAGTAATAAAAGGACATTTAAGAAGTTCTTTATAAAATGAGAAACTGCGAACATAGTTGGCGACTTTTATTTAACAATCCAGTGGTCGTACCCAAAGGATTTGGGAAATCATCGAGGTTGATTCAGCAAAATCGAAAGAATATAATAAAATGAAAAAAGAAAATTAAAAATAAATAAAATTATATTGAATAAAATAAAATAAAAATATATATTTTATATATTTAAATATATAAAAAAAAATGAATTGAAAAAAGTGAACAAAATTATAAAGCAAAAAAAAAAAAATTAAGTAGAATTTGCAAAATACAATAAAATAAAATGAAATATATTAAATTAAATAAAGTAGGAAAAATTAAACAGGCTAAAATATAATAAAATGAAATGGAACAAAAAAATTAAATTAAATTTAATTATATTAAATAAAATATAATAAAACAATATGTCTAATTTATTAAAATAAGTTAAATAAATTAAATTAAGTTAAAAAAATATAATAAAACAAAGTAAGGAAAAAAAATAAGAAAAAAAGGAAATTGCAAAAGCAAAATAAAATTAAATTAAATTAAAGAGAAAAATTAAAAAGAATAAAATGTGATAAAGTGAAATAAAATAAAATAAATTAAATTAAATTATATTAAATAAAATAGAGTATAAAAAAACAATGGATTTAAGTAAAATTTAAATTTGTATCTGATTGAGCAATTTGAGAATAAAAGGGTTAATTTTAGTTGTTTTAACTATAGAATTTGTTATTTGTTGTCATCTTGAATTTGCAGCCAATTATTTGTAAGTGAAGAAGGCATACCTACTTGTGTATATATGTAAATTAAGGTTTTGATTGCTTTAGATTTTATTTGTTAGAGATGATTCGTTAATTCTTTTATTATTGACGCTTCATTTCTGCATATGCGGCATCACTTTAAATGCTTGGCTGCTCAGTAAAATTAGTTTCTTCACAATATCTTAATGTGTTTGTGAAATCAGTTAACTGTTCTCTGCAAAACGCAATAAATTATGTTTGAAATTTATTTGTCACATAAAACACGACGAAATACTGTTAAGGCACTAACATACATATGTTGGTACTCGTACAGGTAAGACATGTTGTCATACAAATACTAAATATAATTATTCTGATTTGAAATTAAAAATTTATGAATTATTTTCCTTGAATTGTCGTAGCACTCCCTGGTGACTTCAAATCAAAATGTATATATGTATTTACTTATTGTATATATATATATATATATACCCACATGGGTCCTTATATTCCCAGCAAACAATTTTTGTTGTAGATCACTTTGAGGCGCAATTTGATGTATATTTATATAAGAGCGAGTTGCTGTTCGTCTGCCTCGCTAAAACTCGAGAAGGGCTAATTTAGGTATTGAAATATTTCTGGAAGTACAGAGAGGGTTCCAGCGTTTAAGCGTTTTAAAAATTATATATATATTTCGATTTGGGTGAATTTTTGTACGAACGTATCTTTTGTCGAGATAAAAATGTATAGTATTTTTCTTTTCGGAAATGGAAAAGGAGCTAGGGTCGATTTTACGGTTTTTAATTTTTTTCAATACAGAGTACCGTTTTTAAAAATTTACAATACTCATAAATCCATAGAAAAATGAATGAAAAATTCAAAAAAAAAAAAGTTGTTTCTACATTATATCACAATCCTAACATTACGAAAATTTTGAACGTAACCTCGCATTTTTCGAAGAATGTTTTTAACCAACATAGCTCTCAATTTTTTCCTTTGAAGCTACTGTTATTATCTAGATCATATCCAAAATTCTAATCAATTGCTTCGGAAGATCGCGAGAAAAATTTTTTTTCTTGATGTGGAGAAAATCTTGATTTTTCGAGAAAAGTAACCAATAAAAAGGATCGAGTATCTTGTTGGAACCAAAATTTGCTGAATGATGATAACTCTCTGGGAATCTGAAAACCATTAATAATTATCATGTTAATACCACAAATTTGATTTTCAGGTGCGCTTCTAATTCATGAAAGGCCGATGGGTGATCAGTTTGAGAAAACAGCGCTTTAGATAGTAGTCTATGGAAAAGCTTATAGCCACATATATGAAACGTTGTTAAAAAAAATAAGAATGTCGTTCGGAGGAGGTAGTAAAGAAATAGATTCTATTTATATTTTACAAATAATTTATCATTGTATTGAAAATTTCTTTGAAAAAATATCAAGACTAAAATTACGAATTGGGGGAGGAGCACGGCCGAAAACCGTTTCAGCGGTTAAAAAGTATATAAACTTTAATTGTAAGTAGTGAGTTTTAAATTCAAGTTTATTTAAATGCTTTCGAGTACTGGTCCCACCAACATCTAAAATTATAGAAAATAAAAACTAAAAAAAATTGCCGTAAAACTAAAGGACAAAAAATATATTTTGGGGGAAATATTGTTCCCGCGAGCTCCAAGTCTAATAGAGTACAGAGTACCGTAAGAAATATTGTATTTGAGATAAATCGAATTCACAAATTTGTTTTTTAATCATTCGGAAAGAAGTCAATTAAAACTTTCGAAAAAACGTGAAATGTTTTAGTTATATTTTCTATACCATTTAGTGTCAAAGTATGATTTTGAAAACCAATAATTTCAGTTATAGTGCACCAATTATATTAATATATATTTAATAAGTATTACTACCTCTGTTAATGATATTGTTTGTTCATAAATCAATCTGTATTTAATCATAATTTTTCAAAATGACTAATTAAGAGTTGTTTTTCCTAAAAGCTCAATTAAATGAAAAATCTTCATAAATACAAACACACAACCCAAATAAAATACTTCAAAACGAGTAAACGAAAATTGTAAACTAACAAAAAAAAAAAAAAAATTCATAAGAAGCAAACCAATAATATCAAAAGGGATAGGCAAACAATTGTCAGGTTTGAAAATATGCGCTTCAACCAGACATCGTGGCAACAGCTGGAAACCCTTTAAGTGGGATCACAGAAGAATAACCTCTTTCCAACAAAAAAAAAAAAAAAAAGTTTAAGCGCAAACATCAAAAACCTTAACAGGAAACATACTATAATAATAGATGCTGATGTGCGCTGACGTTTTAAGTGCTAAGGTGTGGGTAGGTGCGCGCAGCCCTAGTAAATTTTCCGTGTCTGGCAATTCGATTTGCTGTGCCAGATGCGATGGTCACATTAAGCGGTCGTGCTGTGCGGAGCCGCCACACAACCACTAACCAACTGACATCTCACGCCCCAGAGCAGGTCGTGGTGTGTCGCGGCATATCTTTTGCAGATTTTTACTTTACATCATCGATGTTGTTGGAGTTTGTTTACAAAGCAGAGTCATGTGCATAGACAAAATTTGCCTAAATCGATGATGTTATTTCCCAGCTTCTCAAGCAACTTCTGTATTTTTTTTTAGATTTTTCTGTTTGATGGTTTATTTTCTCGTCTTCAATGTGCATTGGACCCTTAGCCGCACCTCATAAGAAACACAGAGATAAAAATGAAAAAAAAAAATGGAAAAAATTAAAAACACAGTCAAAGAAGAAGGAGGCTCACTTTGGCTTTGTATGTGCGCTCTTCCAATTATTTTCCACTTTTTCCAAAAGCTGCCACATTAAATTAGCGCATTGTTAGTATTGGACAATTTAACTTTGCTGGTGGCTAACCAAACCTTGCTGTTGTATTGAATATGTATATTTTATGCCGGCATACACATGTACATACATTCGAACATATATTTCTAGACAAAGCCGATCTGGCGGTTGGTTGCGAGCGTGGGGAGCCACTTGAACCGTTCCTAGTCTAAGATATTGGATGCTGCATAACATAGTTGTTGCATTACTGTTGGCTTTGTTGTTCTGCCATTGTCAAAGCTATTGTTGATATAACCACTTTTTTTTGCACTTCGTCATGTGTGTTTGTGCATAAACTCATGCTGTTTTTATAATTTTTTTTTTGTACAGCCTCAACTACAAGCCGAATCGGTTGGTCTATATGAGCCGTTGACATTAGTTGCAGCATTTACAATACTATAAAAGTCAAGAACTATTTGCCTCGCTTCACAGTTATTCAATTTTACGTGTCGGATCCGTTTGCGCGCTTTTTTAATTTTGATTTTTATATTTCTTTAACTTGTCCGTTTATTTCGGTTTTGGACTGAGTCGTGTTTGCGGAATACTCACGTCCTGGCAAATAAAGTGTTTGAGCAGCTGAACGCGTCTTGAGCGCGTGTTCGAATCGACTTCCGAGAGGACTCGTGGCGAAGGACATCAGAAGGATGTTGTTGTTGAAGGTGTGAAAATTATAAAATGTGCATACATAGTACTCTGATATAATGATTTGAAATGAATGTGCTGAATGTGTGAACACCATTTTATATGCTCTTTTTTTTATGTTAAACTTACATGTGAAATTACAGTTAGTTAAAGTGGCGTTTAAATATAAAAAAGTAATAATAATAATGCAAATTAGGATACTGATGGATTTGAGTTCAATCTATATATATAAAACTCTTACGTTCGTTTATTCCGCATATTTCGAAAAGTTACCGATTGATCGACTTGAAATTTTCAGGCTAACTTTATTAGTGGTTACAATATTTGCTATTTGCATATTGCAGCGGCTGAGTTATCACCAGAGTTAGCCAGAGATTAGTTGCCACTAATTTCGCCGATCTGTTGATCTGTGATTCCATTCCCGGAAAAAAGTATTTATATGTTAATCTAGATAAAAACATACCAACGTACTAAATCTCAAACAAATTGAACATGTTCCCATTTATATTTTCGACATTTATTTGTCTAGGCAAAATGTTTTCTTCGTACAAAAATTTACCAAAACCGAACCATGAAAATATTTGTCTCAAAAAGATCCGTGTCTGTTTCATTTACTGGAAAAAAATTCAGTAAATGGAACCATAAGCTCGATTTTTTTTCAATGAATCAGTTCTATACCCTCTTTCCTGTGCTAATTTAGACAAAAGGCCAAATATGTATCAAATTTCAAGTAAATCAAACCAAAAATAAGAAATTTTTTCATAGATCGGCCCTAGGTCCCCTTCCCGAAAAAACACTTCATACAGAAACACTCCCCGGAGTCCAAAGAAGCCATCCTGAAAATTTCAAATCAATGAGTCGATACTTTTTGAGATATGCAGATCTTTACAACCCAACGTAAGATTTTTATATATAGCTTTCCGATCAATTTAGGTTTACTTAATATTAAAAGTTTTCTATAAAAAAATGTGTATAATTAAATGTTTATAATTAAATGTACCGCATCTTTGTTTTAATTTTAAAGAAAATATTAATATGGGGGATTCATATTCATATATACATAGATTCATATTAAAAATTTTCTTTAGATTTTTGTTCAAAATAACCCACTGTACATTTTTTCATTGTTTTGAATTTTTAGATACGATTTTTTACAAGATAGGGATTAACCATTTCCCATAGGCTTTGTATCTTATGGAAAAAAAAACGCAAAAATCGCTTTCTATGTAATTTTTTTTTAAATAATGCGTGTTCGTTTTAAATTTTGATATAGATTTGACATTATTTTCACATGACATTCTTATCATATGACAACAAATGTGTGAGTTGCTTGCTATATAAAGTTTTGTTAAATACATACATATATATATATATATATATATATATATATTCTTATTTTGAAGATTAAAATGCATTTTTTCGACATAAAACTATTCAATGCAGGTCCTAGAAAATTTTGTAGTCAAAATATTAAGCTGTTTTTTTAAATAAAATTTTTGAATTTGAATTTGAAATTTGAAAATTTTTGGCAGCCTATGAAATTTAACCAACTTTGTCGTTAAATACATATTTTTGCTGTTGTAGTAACCTTCTATTCCATAAATCTTGAGCAGCTCCGGAAGTTTTAGGAAAAAATATATATCCCATATTTTTAAAGTAGCAATGTCTCTAAGTTAAAATAAAAATAAAATATTATGTCAAAAACATTTAGTGCCAAATTCATATTGAGTGTATCATGTTTTTTTTAAATCAGAATATCATAATTTCAAGCATGATCCAATTCTTCAAAGCTAATTTCATTCTCGCAATCGACTTTCTAACTATCTGACATTAAAAGTGCTAAATTTTTTCATGCTACCCTATTCTCTTAAAGAAAACTACCTAAATAAAAAATAAAAATATATATCGACGTTTTCAATTTGTTTCAAATCTGATTTATCATTAAAAGAGTATTATAGAAAATATAGCAAAGTTCATATAATGTAATAAATGAAAGCATCCCCCCTTTAATTGCATGGCCAGTCAGGCACATATCAGCGGGAGGTGGACCTGAGACTGACCAATTCGAATATATCGTATTTATGGTTCGATTTGTTTGAAATTTGGTACATAGGTAGCTTTTTGCTTAGGTTAGCAGGAACACTACCTTTTTTCCGGGAAGTAGATCGACCTATTCGAAATCTTATTTATGATTCGATTAACGTGAATGATGATTTCTAGGCTGTGGACCGATTTAATTTAAACAAAAAATTCATTTATGCTACGATTTGGTTAAAATTTTAGATGATATGCCTAAATGCTCCATGGATCAGGAAAAAACTTCAATTTGCTTGAAACATTTCTTTACGGAAAAGGGATCACTGACAGACAGACAAATTGTTTAGTTAGAGCTTTAATAACCCTTTGCAACACCAATTAGAATAAAAATTGGAGAAAATATAAAAAGCCACAACAAAGTGTGGCCGGGTTAGCTAGTAGCTTATACATTTTTTATATATATGAGAGCTAAATAAATGGAGATGTAATACATCTGCTTACTTCAGGATGGGCAAAGAAGCGAAGCGAATGGATCGCATGGTGAACGAGGATAAGACGAAATATTTACTGTTAATAAAAAATCACCGCATTCACGTCTTGGCTCCTACGTCACTGTCGACAGTCATAACTTTAAAGTTGTAGATAATTTCGTCTATCTAGGAACCGGCATTAATAACACCAACAACGTCAGCCTTGAAATCCAACGCAGAATCACTCTAGCCAACAGGTGCTACTTTAGATTGAGTAGTAAAGTCCCATCTCGACATCAAAAGCAAACTCTACAAGTTGCTCATTAACTCCGTCCTGCTGTATGGTACAGAAGAGTGGACGATGTTGACATACAATAAGATGGCACTAGTAGCTTTTGAGCTATAGATATGTACGAATGTATATAAAATATTATAATTTCTACTTAAAAAATATCCCCAACAATAAGCTAGAAATCACCAAGCCGAATATCTTATAAGTGTAGTGAAAGTAGTGTGTAAACTGGTATGCTACCCTCGTAAATTCCAATAAATTTAGACTGATACTGAAAATCCTCCAATTCTAATTTTGAAATAAAGTTGATGAGTTAATGAAGGGTATAAAGACTTTGGCATTTCCGAAGAGAGCAATAAGCAAGTAATTGACCCTCGCCAGGAAATGCCAACTTCTCCAAGTTCGGAGGCGGCTGTAAACATTTAGATACATATCAGTAATTGGAAGAGGAGCTCGGTCGAAAATCGCTTCAGAGGTTATAAAGCGCCATATATATATATATATATATATATATATCGTCTTAATCTTTAATTATTTTATTCCAAATTTCGGTCATCAAAATTTAAGTGTATTGAAAACAAACATATTTTAACAACCTTCGTAATTAACCTCGATGATTTCCCAAATCCTTCGATTTCGATCATTGGGTTGCTAAATAAAAGTCAAGATTTATTCGTTCGGCTTATTATTTGCCGAAAATTCACTCGCCGTTTATTTACTTCTTTATAAATTTCAATTGTCTTCACTATATCTTACACAATGGTTTATTTTCAAATTCTTTATATTCACACAGTTATTTACCGCGTCACACCCTTAAAGTTTATAAAGTCTGATTTAAAATTTTTGAGCTTATGGTAATTTTCTCTTAGATCTAATACAAAATCAAAACTCATTAGCTTGAAAATAGAATTTCATAAATGGTCACGTTTCTATTAATATAACAGAGATAATTTTTTTAATATTTCTAATCTTGGTTTTTTCTGTAGATACTCTTTATGACGGCAACATTTGCTGTATCGCAAGGTGGAGTTATTGGCCCATATGCCGCTCATTATGGCCCACATGGGCATGATGGACCGGGACCATTCCACTATGCGCCTTATGCAACACCACATGGTGCACCACTTCCAGTGCCATATGTAGCGGCGGGTAAGCCAAATTTTAAAGATAAAAATACCATAAACTTGCTACTTCCATAAATACTAATCTTCCAGCACAAAAACCAGTCGCTCCAGAACCTTACGATCCCGCACCGAAATACTCTTTTGGCTATGACATTCAAGATGGCTACACTGGCGACTTAAAGAGTCAACATGAGACTCGTCATGGTGATGTAGTGAAGGGTAGTTACTCCGTTGTCGATCCGGATGGCACCAAACGTACCGTTGATTACACAGCCGATCCGCATAATGGCTTCAATGCTGTGGTGCGTAAGGAGCCTCTCGCTTATAAGGCTGCCCCCATTGCACCCGCACCCTTAGGACCAGCAGTGCCTGTGAAGGCACCCGCAATTGCATATCCTCTAGCTCTTGCACCATCATTGCCACATGCACCTGCACCGGCACCAGTTCACGTTCCAGTACCGGCTCCCGCTCCATTAGCCATAGCACCTGCTGGTCCACACTTTCATGCTGCCTATCCGGCGTTGGCACACAGCACTGCATATGCCAGCTATCCGTTGGCTGCTGATCACCATCATGGACACTATTATCCACATTAAAAAAGGCGAATGCAAGAATAAATGCATTTTTTTTTCAAGTTCAAGGCGACTACTTGGAATTACAAAAACTGATTTTTTAATTACTCTTTACTATTACTACATTCATACGTATGCTAAAAATAATTTCCTTGCTTGAATCTATCTGCTACCTCTTAACTTTCTATTCTACACACACTTATACATATATCATATATATAACTATGTAATTACATACATTTATATATTTTTACTCATTTATACTACATACATATTTGTAAGCGCACGAGTTTTATTGCTTCTGATTGCTTTTATTATGGTCACAAATAATTTAGTTACTACTCTGGCACACTGAAACATATAATTTTATATACATATATACATACATATATTAAATGATTGAAATGTATGCATAAATAATCTTAAATAACGGTTCATTCAGTAAACTTCTTAGAAATATATACATATATACATATCTTTACACTGAGTATGAAATAGCCGAATACACATATTTACGAATATAGATATATACTATGTTAAACTTACCCACACCCTCATACGAGTATTTATATTGGTTATACTTATCAAGATTAGAATATCTTCTTTCTCCCCCTCTCTCGTTCTTTACTCTTTGCTCTCTTATGTATTTCCGATTACAAGCGAATTGCAATACTTAAAACATTAAGTTCAGTATAATGATTACTTGTTTAGAATTATTAGATACGTAAACGTGTGTGTTGTTGTTTTCTAAGCTTTAGTTCGTAATTTTTTTTAACAATACGTTTTTTATACTTCTCCCATCCATAAATAAAGAAAACTTAGTAATTATGGCAGGTACAGTACAATAAATACAATGTGTATAGGAAGGTTAACAGCTGAGTTTTATTTCAGAATTTACTTCTATGGGAAAATTTTATGGGATGTTAGAAAAGAATTTCTAAATCCGATAATGGATATAGAACTGTGAGTTCTTTTCGTCGTGAAAAGCTAAAATTTGAAAAAAAGAAGCCTGAAAAGGGTCTTAATATACAATATCAAGGCGAATTTAACAAGGTGAAGATACAATGGCAGCGAACTCAACTTTTTTCATTCCTTAAACACCGGGATGTTCAAAATTATTTGATTTGATCTATTTGTAAATGCAAAAATCTTTAGAATTGTGATTTTGTGATTGTGATTTGTCCGAAAAAGGAGTTTATATAAATACGTCTTGGGTATGTCTTAGGATTCGGTACTGTGTTGAGTTGTTGTGTATTGGGTTTTGTAGTTTGTAGTAATTTTCAACTTAACGGAAAATTCATCGGCTCTAAAAATCCACAAACTATCTGATCCACTATTTTTTCGCCTAAATCACATATCACAATTTTAAAGATTTCCACGTTTACAAATATAAAATCAAATGAAATTCAAGCTAACAAAACTTATTAAAAAATAATATTGACAATCTTTGCGAAGAATAAATAAATAAATAAATGAATTCGGTGCCATAGCAACTCCACCTGGTTAAATTGGCCTTAATTGTTGTAGTTAACGCTTCTCTTACAACCTTTAATTTTTGACATTTCTATGCCACTAAAATTTTTTGTTTGAAAGCTGAATTTTTTCCTGGAAGCGTGCGAAACCCTTGTGCGAGATGCATTAACTAATGGATGGTATGGAGCCTTGGGTCACGGCAAAGCAACTCATATATAACCGGTTTAAGGATGAACTATTTTCATTTTGCAGCGCTTGGTCACCAAAGGAGTGGCTGCGAGCGGGCTTCGGTGAGCGTCTCGGGGGCAAGCGCCTCCCTATATAAGCTTGTTTCCTCCCACCCACCTGTTCGCGGAGCGATGTTATGCGAGAAAATTTTAACACCCCAAGTAGAAATAAGTTCTAATGCAAAAAATTAAAACAAAGCGGAAATGAGTAGGCCCTTATGATATGTACTATAGCGGTCATATGAAGGAGCGCAAATTTCGGAACAACAGTTGGCAAATTAAGCCTCCACAACAAACATCCTCAAATGGATAAATCTGACTTACTCAAGAGCTCAAATGGATGTCTGTAGTATGGATGGAAAAACTCGCAACCAGACCGACCATGTTTTGGTAGATGAAGAAGATGCTGATGCTGTGAGTTCGCTCCGAGAACTTATCATCAAATCGCACCACTATCATGCAACAGCAAATATACGCAACCGTTTCTGTGCATGCAGCAAAGAACGCCCGTAATGACACACAGGCGTGGAAAAGATGCAGTGACAATAGACTCCCAAACGAGTTTCTACGTTTCTACTCAACTTGCTCTCCTGTTTTTTGAGAACATTCATCAGCAACTTGGTATAAGGGATCCGTGGGACGTCATATCAAGCACATTACACACCGTCCCTACGAAACATTTGGTTTTCTACAAGTTCAAAAGAACAGCTGAAGAATGTCGAAATGCAGTGGAGAGAAAACGTTGCGATCGACCACAAGACTCATTTGCAAGAAAGAGGCTGAAATACGTGAGTATGAAGAGCTTGAGAAGCTGAATGAGCGTTCTCTACAATTTGTTTAAAGAAGGCATAGACTTACAAAAAATTTCAAGAGCGGGGCATACTAATGTAGAATCCAAAGTGGTGTTGGTGATCGCAGCCCAGAGTATACTGAATTAATAGACTAACACTTCTTCAGCATGATAAATGCCGGTGAAAGTGAAACATA
Organism: Neoceratitis asiatica; assembly: GCA_030068015.2. Lineage (NCBI taxonomy): Eukaryota > Metazoa > Arthropoda > Insecta > Diptera > Tephritidae > Neoceratitis > Neoceratitis asiatica. The sequence goes on from CM061529.1 coordinate 31,198,618, forward strand.
CTAAGGTGATGACACCGAACGTTCGCTCGCTTTAAGAACAACAAAGCGACGCGAGCCAATGTTTACCGGCTAAGCTATACAATTACGGTGTCAAGATGCAAGTAACTTCTTTGGAAAGTTTGGTCGGATTGGAAACAAAGTGTGTCTGGCGATTGGAGACAAAGTGTGCTCTGTCCAATTCACAAAAGCGGAGACCTACAATCTGCGCCATTTATCGTGGGATCAGCCTCCTAATTATCGCATGTAAGGTCCTAGTGAGCGTATTGTGTGAGAGAATAGCCTCTATGCCATTATGTGTGAATTTGGTGTCCCCGCAAAACTTTTACGGCTGTGTAACGTAATGCGTAGTAGCTGCAGGGCTAAACCGAGCGAATATCTACTTCTGCGAGAGAGTGCAAGTTCTGGTGTAGACCGATGTATTGACATAATCGATCTCAACATTGGCGCAGTTAGTTTTGCTTTTTCTAGACTTTATACGGAAGCGCAGCAAATGGGTCTGGTATTGAACGGGGACAAGACAAAACATCATCAAACAAACAGTCAGCGCATTCACGTCAACAATGACAGCCTTCAAATTCAACGCAGAATCACTTTTACTCAGAGGTTCTACTTTGACTGAGTAGACAATTGAAAAGTAAAGTCCTCTCGAAGAAGAACCTAAACCAAACTCTACAAGTCGTTCATCATTCCCGTCCTAATATATGGTACAGAAACTTGGACAATGTAGACATCCAATGAGTCGGCCTTAGGATTTTTCGAGAGAAAAGATTTGGGGAAGATTTATGGTCCTCTAGATATGGGCGACGACGAGTACCTTCAGACGGTGAAACGATTGTAGAAAAATTTTTACTTCTATTTATTTCAATGCGAAAATGTTTAAATATAGAAGAACAGGATTTTCTAGCAAGTGTGAAAGATTGAATAATTTTCTCTAAGAACCATCATTAAGTGTCAGGAGAAATTTACAATATTGAAAATTTAAAAATGTTCTTCTACCCACTTATGTTATGTATATCTTTATTTATACACCCACTAATGCATTTAAATTCTCTTATACAAACACACCCTTTTTTTGCGTAAGAAAACTTATATGCGAAGAAGTATGTATGTATGTGTTATTTCACCTTCTTCATTGTTCCAAGTCTTTCTAGGTAACTGCAATATTATACTATGAACAACGATTATGTATTCCATGCGAGTAATTTTTATACTTTGGAATTCTGCAGCGAGTTAACAGTGTCTTTACTTTGGTTTAATTAAATGCACAAATTCTATGCTTCGTTGAATTTTTGAATTGGAAACTGTCAAGCATATTCTATCTTTACTCAATAATATCCTTTTTTTATTCCCATGCTTTAGTTTTCTTTTATCCATATTTACATGTTTCCTGTTATTCATGGCTGGTACTGCCCTAGTTAGCATTTGACCATTTTGAGGATATATAAGAGTGTTGAATTTAAGACAACGTCCTTTCAGTTAGCGGCTTTTGAAGATAACGGTTGTGTTTTGCTGAAGGAATAATTGTGATATATAACTGAAATCCTTTTTTTTAAGGCAAACTTACAACATCTCAACTTTATGGCAATACATCTATGAGTTCTACAACTACAATTCGACAGTTAGATGACAGAGGAAATGCATTATAAATTATTGCATTGTTATCTGAGCTTATTGTGTAAGTGATGGAAATTATTTTAAAATGTGTTATTTTCTTTAAGTTATTATTAATATAGTTTTAGAAAACTAAAAGTCGAGAGCTGAGGGATTTCTTTAGGCTCCGTCGTTCACAGTTATTTAACATTGATGATTACAAAATGTCTGGGGAAATGTACGTTAAAATATGGTAGGAGTGATCAATTACAAAAATTAAAATAAGGTCGTGGCTAGAAAGGATCAATGATTAATTTATTACAATAAACACTTTTTACAAAGTGAACATCTTGGATTTTGTACTTCACGTTTGATGTGCTTGGAAGGAGTTAGAATTGTGGTTTCCGAATTAATTATAACTTCTAGCTCTACTTATTCTTGGGTGAGCATTCCGATTATCCTATTTCCTATGGATGTATGCAACGTCTGTGCTTCTACACCATACTGCAGGACATGAATTAGGATCGACTTGAACAGTCGGGAAAGAACTTTACTTTTCAATTGCCTATTCAGTCCAAAGTAGCACCTATCAGCAGGAGTGATTCTGTGTTGGATTTTAATGCTTATATTATTGGTGTTGCTGATTTTGATTCCAGGACAGACGAAATTATCCACAAATTCATGTTTTAGTTCACTTCTTTGTTTAACTTGGTGAAAACAGAACAGAAACAGAACGGTGCGTTTGCTAAGGCCAATAGTGTCTATACAACGACATACGCCAGAACTTACACGCTCTTGTAGAAGATAGAGCCTTTTCTGTTAAGCTCTGCGGTTCGTATTATTTTCTCAAGAGTCAACTTGTCTGAAATCTCCTTAAGTTATAACAGCTCGGCGAGGTCCTTCCGGAATTTTTAGTGTTAATCAGCGTTAGTTACAACAGCCGTAAAATAGTTGCCAGTACATCTAATCCATACATAGTGGCATAGAGGCAGACCCTTTTCGTATTGTCGACGTAGAGGTGGTGTGCATCGACCCTCACTGGTTTCTTCCAATATGTGACACATTGTGAATTTTTTGTCCATTTTAGATTTTCCACGGCTGAAGCGACACCGATAAGGTTCAATCAGTTTGTTGACGGTAGACTTTAATCTCTCACACACGCTTATCCCATGATAATTTGCGCAGACTGTGAGGTCAGCCTTTTTATGAATTGGGCAGAGCACAATAAAGTTCCAAATGTCGGGCATGCTTTCATGCAGCTCTATTGCGCGGCTCACGCCGCTTTGTTATTTTTAAGCGACTACTCGTACTTAATTAGCAGGTTGGAGAATTGTATATTTATATAACTATGGATTGCATACAAACGTAATTTATCTTTAATTATATATATTTCTTTTGATTCGCCTTTCTTCATTTCTCTTTAGAATTTTTTTTAATCTCTCTCTTTTAAATTTGGTTCCGAGGCGGCTTTCACGTTATTTATGGAAGCCCAGCTGGTGCTCAAGGTATACCCTAACAATGGTACAATGGTTATACACTTTCCTCAAAAAAGAACAGGCAAATAGAACATAGATCTATTAAAACTTGCACTGCCCCAAACATTTAAAGCAAAGCTAAAAATTAACATTTAGCACAGTTATATTCTCTTTTGACCGCTCTCACGGCAAAGCAAGCCTGCCGGCATTGGGTCATCACCTTATGACAATGTAAGATTTATCAATACATTAATTTTCAACCTTAACCTCATGTGGACTATACCACCTCAGTTTTTTGTTTCGACAACACTTTCTCAACAAAAATTCCGACCACTGCTATAGAGAACTGCTGCATATTTCCAGCTGAACTAACCGCAACCAAAAGTCGTTTTCCTATGTAAATGAAAAGTTATAACCACTTGACGACGCCGTTACTGATGCTTGTACCGTGACAACCAGCGACGACTTGTTTTTTTTCCGTTAAACTGACTCGGCTGATTGCTCGCTGTTATACAAGGTTGCCTATGTAGACTTTTATAAATAAATTTTTGATAAATTAAGAAAATACACTTTATTTTCAAAATAAATGAAAACTTAAATCGTAATTAATTGCTTATTACCATACAGATCATATATATTTGCTTGGCGTCTATATTCGAATAAATAAATTCTAAAATTTGTTGACCAAAATTATAAATTTGTTCAATACAGGACGTTTTGTACATATGCTAAATACATACTCTCTTCACCCACTTCAAAACAGGCAGTGTCATTCTCTTTTTGCACAATCCGATTACACCATGCGCTTTGCATTCAAAATACTTTAACATGCCAACGGACGATGAAACGCTCTTTGATATGGAACCCACGAATCTGTTTGAAAGGAAACGCTCCATGCCATGCGATTCTTGTGGCAATGAATGTTCAAATGCGTGCGGCACTAAGAATTTTCGGTAAATAAAGTGCTGGTTTATTAGAATATAGAAATAACTGAATTCATGAAAAAAAAATTCTTCTTCTTCTATTTTCCAGTACCTGTTGCTTCAATTACCTACGCAAGCGAAATGATCCGGGTGTAATGAACTCGATCACTAATAAGCGTCTTATCGACTTTATACTATTGCAAGGGCGTGCAGCAATGTATACTTTGGATGAACATCTTAACAGCGATGGTCCGGAGGTAGGTGTTAATATGGGAGGTGAGGTTGGTAATGCGGATAATGGAGTGAATGGAAAGTCCTACACCGCCACAGATAGCGGACGTCGAATGGGTGGCAGACATAACTTTCAACGTATAATACTGTAATCAAAATTGCGGTACTTCCTTAAAATATTATTAATCGAATTATGATTTCTGAATTGAGTGTATAATCGATTTTTCTTGCATACAAAATATCTGCTGTTTGAAATGTTGTTTTTATATTGAATAAATAGCAATTGCTTTTTAAAAAGCATAAAATACATACTTGTGTAAATATTTAAAGAATGTTTAACGAAAAGGTTAAAAAAATAAAAATAAAAAAGGTGAATAGATATAGTCGATCAAGTTGCAGCTGCACATGTATCTTTTCCCCCGGGTGATACTGTAGCCAAGCAATTAACATTGCGTACTTATCATGGGTTCGAGTTTTGACCAGAGCAACATCCGCAACCAAACTAATTCAGCTTCTTACGGACGTGGACACTCTCATTGTTGGTGATCAACTGGATGTTTCAATCATCAAAGAAATTTGCTATTCTATACATGTATATTTAAATAAATATTGAAACTGAAAATTATCGAAATCGGAAAACTATATATTATAACCCTAAAAAACCGATTTGGTTACATATGAGATTTTGAGTCAAAGCACCTGAGAGCGTGAATATTCCCCACTCCTAAATTGAAATGAATATTGAAACTGAAAATCATCAAAATTTGATAAGTACATAATAAATAAATCACTTCTTTGCAAAAAATTTAAACACTTTTTTTTTTGATTTTGTATCAATTGCTTCGGTTATATTTTCATTTCGTCATACTTTTTTTTAGATTTTTTTTGTTGCAGTTCCTTTAAATATTACAATAATTATAATGAGTTATAATGAACTAAATTTTCTATTAAAGTAAGTAAAATATTGAAGAGAGGAGATAGAGGAATCACTTGAGTACATTTGTAGTAGATATAGAGAAGAGTCGGCGAAGAGACAAGTACATTTTACGAAAATTTATATATATATTTATATAAAGATAATTAAAGATAGTGGTCAGACAGTTATGGTCAAATAGTTAGAATAAATTTTTTTTTAAGTTTGTTTAAAATTGAATTATTTTTCAAAGTGTAAATGTTTTTTAGTTTTCACTCAAATCTCTGTCGCCTTATCCCTCATTTACTTGTACTACGCTTGTTATTTTTCGATTTTTTTTGGAGATTTTTTGTTTTTAATAATTTTTTCGTATTTTTCTCGTTTTAGTTTAACATTTCGCCGTGAGGTTCTGATGCTTTCATAAGACAAAGCCGCACTTGAACTCATGTGTTGTATATATAAGTAAGTAAGAATTAATATTAGTCACCATCGCCACTGTCCGATTCCTGTATATACATAAATATATTGTATATTGCAGATACGTTGATTATTGTACTTTCGGTTCCATAGTAGAGTCGCGCGTTTAAGCCGCCGATTCGCTAATCTCCGCCGTGGCTTGTGTACGCACTTCGGAGGCCATGTCGTCTTTTCCACAAGCTAAGCAAGGAATCTTCTCGCGCAGTACTTGCCGGTATTTGGGATGACTGTTGGAGGAAATATGCATACATACATAAGTGTTTTAAATAAATATGTGGGGAAATATTTTATATTAAAAAAAATGTTGAAAACTTTATTAGCTTACCTAAGACCATAAACAATTGGATTGCATACGGAGTTCGCTTTGGCAAATACCGAACCACAAATTGTGCTGAGTGGTGAGAGATTCATCGAACCGAATACGCCCGCATAGTTGATGATTGTGTATGGTGTCCAAGCGAGGAACCACAAAGAGATTGTGACCAGCGCTACTTTGGCCAACTTGATTTCGACAGATTTTCCCTTATCTGCTTCACTATTACGTAAAGAGGCCACATTCATTTTCTTAGCTTGATCGCGCATGGCTTTCTCGTGAGCCCAAACGGCCTATTTTTTTTTTAAAGAAAATAAACAATAAATTAATATATTAATTATTATAAGTATTTTTTACACCAAGAATATGTTGAAATATTTGGTCATTTCTTTTAATAATTTGCTAACCTTCATAATGTGATAATACGAGAAGACAATGGTCGTCAATGGCGTTGCATATACCCACATCGAGTAAACGATAATATATGAGCGATTGAACCAGTCCTTGGCAAAGTAATCCGTACCACAAGCTGTCATATTACCCTCAGGCACATAACGATTCCAACCGACCATTGGCAAAGTGGCCCACGTACCGCAAATACACCACACAAAGACCAGTCGTACAACGGCAGTAGTCGTGGTGAGTGGCTTACGCGACAAACCTTTTACTATCACACAATACCGATCGTAAGCGATCAATGTCATTGACCAAATGGACACGCAACCAAAAAGAGAACCGGCTAGACCATACAATTCGCATAGGAACGGACCCATAATCCACGTGCCGTAGAAGCCATTTAACACCACTGGTGGAAACATAGTGAACATCATCATGAAATCGGAAAATGCTAAATTCACCACAAAAATATTCGATGGTGTACGTAGCGAACGTGTTGAGGTGAATATGTACATGACAATGAAATTGCCCGACAACGACATCACACCCAGTACGGTGATGATAAAGCCAATTATCTGAAACCAAATCTGTTCCATCGGCTGCCATTTATACCAGTACGGATCGACCATATGGTAAATATCAGCCGGAACACTATCAGCCAGACTGATGTTGCGTCCATCGCGTAGATATTGAAAGCCAGCCTGTTGTGGCTGTCCGAATAAAGCTTTATTGAAATCCATGGCTTTAACTGTTATTCACAAATGCTTTCACTTTGCACTGGTTTACCTTCAGACGATATTTCGTATTGGCACACACTCGCACATATAATTACTGCACACCAAAATAGCTAAGCAACTTTGAGTTTTTGTTTGTGGCTGGAGAACTTTCGAAGTGGAAATTTAGTTTTGGAAAAAGTATTTATATGCAACTTATTTTGGCGCTCCCATAGCTCCGTACCAGCTTTTAGGTTGGCTTGGTTGGAAAGGCGCAAACGTCTTCACACTGATATTAGTTGCACTGCTCTGCATAGGATCCACCAGCGGTCTAAGGCTTTTATAATTGTGTCCATAGAGTGCCTTACGATGTTTGCGCTGATCCAATTAGTGGGCGTTCAGTTTTCGGTATTCGATTCGCAATGCGCAGTTCAACAGCCGAATTAATGCATAAAATTGTTATACTTATGTACCTAATACACATGCAGATATATTTACCCACACGTGTAAGAGTTCGTACAATTGGAAGGAAACTAGAACTCTAGATGTGTATGTGGCTGCCTGTGGTATTGTAGAATTTAGTCAAGTAGCAGGTGAGAAGGTCAAGTTTATGACTAACGCACCAAGGAGGACAAATTTTTGTTCATGTAAGTATGTACGCCAGTACAAATGTTTGTATTGTCGGCTTAGTACCATTGCACTTAAGAAAAGTGACTTAAAGCAATTGCAAGAAATTAAATTAAATTGGATTAAAGCATGTGCCTTTCGCTTAACTCGATGAGTAGAAAATAGATTGTTTGAAAGAAAGAAATTGTTAGCTGAATTAATTGTTAATTCTTTACGTCTACATATCAGTTATATAATTATTTTAAGAAATTCAGTTTTTCATTATTACTTTTCTCGTTTTCTTTTTTGATCGAGTCCAAGAACATTCTAAATAATTTACGTAAAGCCTGGGTTCGAGAAATATCCAAAATTATGGAAAATTGCGGCCGCTCCTCGGCGGGGAATGTCAAGCCTTCCGAGTGTATTTCTAACATGATATAAAAAAAGCACCTCATAAAAGTCCATCGGACGTTCGGAAGCGGCTTAGGATAAACTTTATGTCCGTCAATATGTTGGTAAAAACATTAAGAAGCAAAAAAAATTGCTTCAGTGGTCACAACTCACTAAATATATGTATATATAATTGGTTTTACGCGAGTTGTAGTTTTTTGATATCGCTTTCTGTGACACTGTATGTATCAAAACTACTTCTCAAAGCAACAATAAAAAAACAGAACGGAGCTTTAAGGGAATCTTTTATGAAAATTAAATTGTAATTAAATACAGAAAACAAAGGTATAGATAGATATAACTAAGAACATGAACAAATAACCGGCAAAGAAAAGCACCTATATTAAACATGAAATAAAGGCTCCTAATAAAAATCTATCAGCCGTTCGGAGGCTACTTAAAACAAACTATAGGCCTCTCCATTTGTTGGCAAATCATTAGGACGCACACCAAAATAGGAGCTTGGCCGCTTCAGCAGTTACTAAGCGCTAATTATATACATAAAATTAATCTAGACAAATTTATACATTTTTGTATATACAGGGTTATTTTGAGGTTTCAAAAATAAACGCAATTAAAATAAATTTTAAATTTTAATATTTATTATAGAATTTGAGCCTTGGCTTTATATGTGAAACACCACATCATTCAAATGTTCGCCTCGTGAATTTTTGCAAACTTCGATCCGTTTGAGGTAATTTTCGACCACTTTGAGGCACATATTGGGCGGTATATCAGACGAATGTTGATTTTCAAGTACTCAAGGGTAAAAGGTTTATCCGTATAAACACGGTCTTTCGCGTAGCCCCACAAAAAAGGCAAATCGCACGATCTCAGTGGCAAATTGACAAGTCATATACGCTCGCATTGTGTGGCATAGGGCACCATTTTTTTTGAACCACATATTGCCCAATTCGTGTTTTTCAGTTGTAGGCCAAATTATTTGAGCATTCTCGGAGCTCCAAACGCGCTACTTGTTGTTCAAGCATCCAATCGACGCAACTGTGACATTCTGAATGTTTAGCTGGTTTCAGTTTTTGGATGTAGGTGTAAGTCCTAGTGTAAAATACGCCATAATGGGACGTAAGAAAGTTCCAGCTCTTGAGAATGTCTGGATGAACTAGGAAAACGATGATGCACAGGCCTTAAAATATCTGTAACCGCTCCAGTCTCTTCAAATTTACCAATCGTTTGAGTAGTTGAACGATTATGTGCACCATAATCTCCTCTTAAATAACGAAACGTTGCCCCTTTTGAATCACCATTTTTTAGTAGGTTTTGAAAATTTTAACGCATTGTGCGATTGTTAAGCGAAAAATCATGTTTGGTTTGACAGATGTCAAAATACAACCCTGCACTTTCGAAATCACTAAATGGATAACTCTTTATATTACAAGAAAGCTGCCATTCTAATACTTCTGGTATTGTCTTCCTCCATAAAATTTTAATTCGCGCTCCCTATGTTATTCAATATGCATTAGTTTCAATTGAAAAGCTCTCTGAAAAAGCTGCAGCATCAAGGCATAATGACGTTGAAATGTATCGCATCCATCATACACAAAAGGACCCACGGGTCATTTCAAATCAAGATTTGTTTAACCGATTATTCTTGAGCTTAGATCCTTTGATCACTGGTTAACGAAGATTATTATGCAAAAATGAATCGATTTTATTAAAGCCAGTTTTTGATTTAGTTGTATAATATTCAAAAATATTTTTTTCATTCATCAACTTTAAATATTTAAAAAAAATTAATTTTTTAAATTTAATTTTTTAAATTTAATTTTTTACGGCTTTATGACTTTCTGATTCCTTATGAGATCTTGTGAGTACCCCAAATTATTTTTCGATTGGCGAGAGGCGTGGTGGGTAGCGGGAGGGGAGTTTGAAGCGATGCATTTACGTTAATGTTATTGCTTATTAATTATTATAATTTTAGAAACAAAAGTTTCACTTTGATATAGGCTGATTCCATATAGACTGAAGGATGAGAATATTCTGCTGCTGACTTTGGTAGGGAAATTTTCCTTAACACACTATCACATTTTCAAATATAATATTTCCATTTCCAACACCTATTTATGTGCACACACTGTTAAGTTATTTACGTTCTTCTAAGAGCGTATATGAATAGCGGAATTAAGGAATTTAAAAATCTGGTTACTTTCTGCAATAAAAGCTTACAGCAAAAGCGCAAAGCTTTTTTTTGCACGGTTTATCATTGTACTGAAAACTTTAACAATTTCGTAGTGAATGCATGCACATCAGTGTTGCCATGTTAGTTTTTCTACAAATTAATTTAACTGGAGTTTTCGCCGTTTAAGTTGAAAAAATTTAACTTGGCTTTGCCATTTTTTTTTTTTAGCTTTTTCAAGAAAATCTTGAGCTTTTTTTTAGCTTGGGTTGCATTTAAGAAAATTCAGATCTTTTGGATGTGTACGTTTAATGCTGTTTATGAAAAAAATTATCAATAACTCGACATTAAACATTGCAATATATGTAACCATGGCTTGTAGGTAAATGGTATAACTTGTTTTCAAAAAATTTATTTCCTTATTAGCCATGAGATGAGAAATTAATATTTTGTTATATGTTTGCTGTCACTGCAAGCTTGGGAACAATTCGTGTTATCGTTACACACGAATACATTATTTTGAATTTTTTTGGCCGCAACTGTCACTCTGCTAGGTATAGAACAATGAACTGGACGTAAAATTTTTAGCTTTTTCATATTACTGAGAGATTTCTTACCTGCTTAATGAGATATAGTCATGGATTAAACTCTATTCAATATCTTGCAACAACAAGTAAATTTAAAATGATTGCATCTAAAACGGCTGCAGCGATCTATGAACTATCTATATTTTTTAATCAAAATCGTATCCATTTTCGTCGATCTGTTGATCTGTGATTGACTTAACGTAAAAAAAAATATGATGCATGTTAATCTAGGCAAAAACTTACCAATTTACTAAATTTCCTTTTTTGACATTAGTTTGTCTACGCTTCTCGGAAAAAGTTCGTGCTTCATCTTAATTTATAGTAAATGAATGAGATTTTTTTGGGGTACATCAATCCCAGGTACAATTCCTGAAGGAAAAAGTGGTTCTCATGCCTGTGTACTTTTTTGCACAAATTTAGATAAAGACCACTTTTTCTTCCGGGAATCGACTCAGGTATCCCGAAAAATCTGATCTAATGTAAATTTCATGTGAATAAGATTTTGTCGGTAAAATCATTCAAACATCTGCTCCCTGAAAAATTTGTCATTAAAAAAAATTAGTCAAATTCGTTCTTAATTGATAAGTTATTTATATTTAAATAAATTTTTTTTTCTGACTGCTGGCGATTCTTTCAAAAATATTTAAACTTCACAGGAACACTCTCGGGGCTTCTCACACAGCAAATGTCCTACGAAAGTAAAGTGTAGCTTTGGAGACGAGCGACAAATTACCTTTTGCATTACCTTTTCCTGCATGAAATAGTATAATTTACAAATTGACCGAAGCCCTGAAATAAGTTTCATTACAAGATGTATTTTTGAAGCATGGCCCTGTACCGCAGTCCAAACCTTTCATATCCCTCTTTCTGAACCCAATATCGGAAACATAAAAACCTTTATATCTTAAAATAGTACGAAATAGTAATTCTTTTAATTTGTTTTACTCACTTTTTCAATACTTTCGTCACTTATTCGCAATGTTAATTTATTAATTAATATTTTCTTATTTTTCAATTCGACGTTTCCATTTGAAAAAATATAAAAAATTAAAAAATAAAATAAAAAGTAATGTTGAAAAGATGTTTGAAGAAAGCAGAAAGCAGATGCTCATATTAACACTTCACTTACATTGGCACATCGTATATCGAAATTTGTTAATTTTTTCATTTATGAAAAAAGTAATGCACTACGCATTTTTCAACTGGGGATGTAGATAGGGCTATATTCAACCAAAGCGAATGGAAAAGATTTTATTTTTATTAATCAAACCAGAGATTGCTGCAGTACAGTAATACATTTATATTTATAGTTTACTGAAATATACAGAAATACACTTATATTTATAGTTTACTGAAATGTTTTAGTTTTGTTTAAAAATGTTTTTATTGTATTATTATTTTTAATGTCATTTAAATTCGTCTTATTTTATTTTTTCACGTTAATTTATCATTCCGAGTAACTAGAATGTTATTTGAGTTTTATTGTCAATAAATAATTTTCGACGTACATACATACATTAATTTTTGGGTGTTAGCAACGTTGAGCATTGCATGAATACAGTACAAGATGATGCTTGATGACTAGAGATAAAAGATAAAAATATTGTATACACGCAAATTAAAATGAGCACCGATAAGATATCAAGTCCTTGCAGTAATAAAACCTTATCGTTCACACATGTCACGGATTAACGAATGACATTGGCGGGGAGGTGTGGATGTTATGGAGTTAATACGAATAATTACTGCTTATTTACTCGTGTACAAGCGGTGACGAGTTCTATATAGTACTTTTGGGCAGAGAAATTTAAACATTAAGAAGAAGAATGTGGATGTGGAACAATGAATGTTTCGGTTCCTTTCTATAATTTCTTTTATACCTCTCATGTACATGAAATGGTATATCGACTTTGGTCCGAAGTATGTAAGTACTAGAAGCAGAACATAGTATACGGGTGTATTTTTGTATTGTATTGATCATATGTCGCAACCGCGTAGCTCCCATACAACCGATTTCTTGGGATAAATTATTTTGGATCATAAATACTTCAATAAAGCTTCTAAGAACATGAAATTCGATATTGTATACAATATATAATGAATTAAATATTGATTCTGAAAATCATTGAAATCGAAGTCTATATCATATAGTCTCCGTACAACCGATTCGTTCAGATATGAGGTTTTATGTCAAAAATCCTTCAAAAATCATCTGACTAATGGTGGGAAATTTGCATTTTGCAATAAATTGTGTAGGTTCGTGAAAGATATAAAGAAATCACTTTTTTTTTAATTAAGAAGTTAAAAAAAAAATTGAGCTACAAAACAATAGCCGAGTGATTAGCATAGCGTACTACCATTCGAAAGGCCAGAAATCAAGTCCAATTTCGAGCAACATCCAACATTATAGAAAATTAATTTTTCTAATTGCGGTCGCCCTCGGCAGGGAATGTCAAGCCCTCCGAGTGGATTTTTGACATGAAATTAAAGCTCCTTATAATCCTCCATCAGCCGTTCGCAGGCGACTTAGAATAAACTATAAATCACTCCATTTGTTGGTAAAGACATCAAGACGCAAAACAACAAATTGGAGGAGGAGCCCGGCCAAGAATCGCTTCAGCGGTTACAAATCGCCAAATATTGGCCGCTAATAACGGACTAGGTGTTAATCTGAATAAAACGTAGCTGATGATAATCATAAATAGAACCAAAATACATATAATTTCAGCTTCATTCATTGAACGGTACAAAAATTGCTCTGACCACTAAAACAAAATATCTTGGGATTGAGATTGATACCAAACTGAACTAGGGGTTGAACATTGAAAAATGATTAAGGATTATATATGAACTTATATATATACAAATATATATATATATATGTTTGTGTACATATATATGGCCTATTACACTTACACGAGAATATTTATTAGGTACTGGGGCATCAAGCCGAATATAGTCACCTGGTTGTTCGCGGCCGTTATTAGACTAATTCTTATTAATTAATTAATAGAATACTTATTAAAGGTGTTATTTAGGAATCCTAGGTTGGGACACCCTCTAGAAGTGAAAATGAAAGAGGTCTAGAAGCGGAAGGAGTATACCATTTCAATCTATACGGACGTGTTCAAAATGAACTGAATGAGGGGGAACGGAACTATATTCCAAGTATCTCTACCTCTCTATCCTCTACCATCTTCCAAGCGGAGTTACTGGATATAGAAAGTGCTTGTGGAGCTTTATTGAATAACTATGAGAGTATACAGAAAGCAAACATGCACATGGACAGCCAGACGGCATTGTTGGCTTTGTCGTCATCAACACTGGTACGTCAACACAAATCCGAACAAATAGCAATCTAAAGCATATCAGATATAAGTAGTTTCATTGAACATAACGATGCAGAGCTGAGACCGAGGTTAAAATCTCTCGGACAACACTTCCACATATGTATCATAACATAATCAAATGATACTTAATTCAAAAATACTTAAAATCTGCTTCTTGCACTGAACTTGTCAAAATCTTTTCACACTATTTGTCACACTGTGCTATTTTTCAACATTCAGAATATCCTGAAATAATCGAAGAGGCTCCACAGGGTGATGCCCTCTGCGCCCTTTTGTAATAGAGTTTCACTGATTTATATGTTGGCGATTGTTCAAAAGAAACTAATTCCAAGGCTCGGGCAAACAAAAACATCGATTAAAGAGTATATGGGGAGCTGGAAGTCTGTTTCAATGGTTTAATGTTTCCTGTCAGTTTCTTCAAGGCTTTAAATATGTATATCGAACTATAACTCCGTCGTGGCTACCCATTTTTAAGAAACATATTTTTCCTTCTTTCTTCGTTTAATCTTTATCCACACTATTAGTAAATAAATATTTTAAGGCTTCATATACAAGCTATCCTGAATAGTATAAATAAACAAAACTCACAGTAGCGTTTTTCGATTAAAGTCGAAGATCGAAAACCGGCCTTACGTGTCATTATTAAGTGTAGTCTAAAACAAGTGTTTTAATTTAATTAATTATTTTTTGGCAGTGAAAGACACATCGTCAGTCGAAAGTATTTAGGGAAGAGACCATAGAAATTTTGTTATGGCGATTTTATGATAAACATTTTTTTATTATGATATAATTGCAAAAGTAAGTTTTTGGGTCAGTTGGAAGAGCGAGGTGTTTTTTCCATTCATAGACTTTATAAGTTTGGTCGCTGATTAGAAAATGGTCGAAAATTTGCCCTCGCTATTTGCTAGACAATGTTTTGTAATTTGTAAAACGAACGAAATGTATTTATAGCATCAGTTAAGGCTAACCTAGGTGACTGAAAAATCTTACACAAATGTAATGTCGGTACCAATATTGGTGACGCTACATTCTGGAATGGTCTCAAATCACCCTCTTGAATAAGGCCCTGTTGTTATATGTACTGAGCTTTGACAAATTTTGTACCACACCAAAATGATCTGTTTTTTTGTGTATTGTTCGCAGTTAATTTGTAGTGTAATCATAATTACCAAACATGTCTCTATAAGCTCCCTATTATGGTTGGCATTAGATTTGAAGACTATTTTCGATGCAATATAGCTGCGTTTAAATATGTACTGGAAGAAATCATTCCAAATGTGGAATTAGTTGGCTGTTCAACTGTAGAAAGTTGACCAAAGCTGCTTCTAGTGAGTTAAGAGTTATTGGCCGTGCGTCCACCACCTGTTGCACCCCGCCTCGTTTTTTTTAGCGTTCTCCAATTTGCCGACCTTCGATCGATAATCGGCCGAAGAAAGGAAAGGTTGGTACCAATAAGATACTTCGGTACTGCAAATTTAAGATCTCTGTTTATTATTATTAGTTTTCGAAGAAAAAAATATTTTTTCTCAAAATCAACGAAACAAATAATTTGAATTCTTAAGTCTGTTACGATTCTAAAACAATTTTGAATCTCATTTTTTTAAATTCCTCATTAAATTTTCCACAGATTTGGAGATCGTATATTATAAAATATGGTACGCCGTATCGGGAAAAGTTGAAACGGTTTTTTTTTTTGAAATTGTTTAATTTTTTTTTGGTTTCATTGTTTTTATAGGAGATCAATCGCTTCACATGACCCTGAAGAAAGTAGTTTCTTGATGTTGAACGTCTCAAGAAAAATATGTACATACAGTGGCGGACCAAAGTCTACATACACCGCCCGTATTCGTTGTGTAGAAAGTACTATCACTTTGCTGGCAAATGTAGGTATACAGTTTTATTTTAAATCCTTCTCTAATTATATATATTAAAACAAATCCATTCTCTAACATAAAATAAAACTATTATGGTGAAAAATCGAAAAGATATCCATGAAGAAAGTCTACAAACACCACAGGTTTACTAGCAGTTATGTCGATATGCTGTGTTGTTATAACAGTTAGGTACCCTTTTTTTACTATTTTTATTTATTTATTTATGTTTTCTAATTTGCTAGTATTGAATTTAGTTGTGGTTTAAACACATTAGCATCAACAATGGCTCCGCTAAAAGAAATGTCCAGTGACGTACGAATCTTGGTTATTCAGCACAGAAAAGAGAAGAAATCGTATGGTGAAATTTAAAAAAATTTAATCTTAAGTCCACCAAAGGTACAGACCATTGTAAAAAACTTTGAAAAAAAATGGATCCACCGAAAAAAAGCCGCGTGTTGGCCGCTCGAAGAAGCTAACTTGAAGAGATATCAGCTTTATTCTGAAGGAAGTGAATGATGATTCTAAAGTTACTGCTCAAAAATTAATCGAAAACATCGCAAACTCATCAAGAAAGTGTGTCCATTTAAGAACAATTCGAAGAGCTCTGAACGATAACGGCTTCCACAGTAAAATGGCACGTAAAGAGCTTCTTATATCTGAAAAAATCATAAACTTGGAGTTCGCTAAAGCACATTTAGGCAAGTAAATGGATTTTTGGAAAAAATTCTTGCTTACAGACTAATCGAATCGAATACATTCGGCAGTGATGGAAGAGCAAAAATTTGGAGAAAAGAAAACACTGCACTTAACGCCAAAAATATAGTACCATCAGTGACGCGCGGTGGCGGAAACGTAATAGTTTGAGGAGCGGTTGCGGCATCTGGAGTTGGAAACCTTGTTTCTATTGAGGGTAATATGGATCGGTGATGAAATATAAGTCATCATTGCTTGACGCAGGCTGGATCTTTGGACAAGATAACGATCCAAAGCTTACGGGCCATATTGTTAAGGATTGGTTGCCTTATCATGATCAAGGCACGCACACACCATCTAAAAGCCCAGACTTGAATGTTATTGAATATGTTTGATAGAAATTTTCAGCGAAAAATTAAAAAAACAGGTTTCCAGCCCAGCATTACTCAAAGAAACTGTGGACAGTATTACTCCCTTAGAATTGGTAAATTTAGTAGCTTCGATGCCACGACGGCTTCTAGCTGTTATTGATGCAAACAGTGAACCAATTAAATGCTAAAAAGATCAGGTTACCTGATATTAATCAAAGTTTTTGCGCTAATATATGTTATGTATGTACTGTTTGTAGAATTTTGCCAATGTTGGATTTACGTTTTTTTTGTCATAGCTATACTATTTTATGTTAAAAAATTATTTTTGTTGGTTTTTTATGATAAGGGAAAGTAATTGAAATAAACTGTATCATTACATTTTCCAATAAACCTTTTGAACTTTCAGTTCAACGAAAACAGCGGGTGTTTGTAGACTTTTATCCGCCACTGTATGTATAAAAAGTCATATAAAATTTACAGAAGTGTCTTAAGAAAAAAGAAGTATACTTAAAATTTATTATTAAATTTTATACGAATCGTCAGCAAATTCAGCAATAGCAAATATGTGTCAATAGCTGTCAATAGGTATTATAAAAACTTCGGGAATATCGTGTTGACGACGAAAACCACGGTAGGGGACAAGAGTCCCTATTCCAAAATACCAATATTGAGAGGTGGTTGTTATCTGGGCCCGTTTTTTGCTTAGTTTCTTTCCAATCTGTAATTAATCCTAAGAGAATGTGTATAAATTGACCAAGATGCCCTAGCTTTTGATCAGGCGGAATACTGTATTATAGCACTTATCGGTCGCAATGGCCGAGCGCTTAGCATTGCGTACTACCATTCGGAAGGCTAATGCCTGGTTCAACCAACATCTAAATTTATAGAAAATTAATTTTAGTAATTGCGGTCGCCCATCGGCAGGAAATTTCAAGCCATCTTCATAAATATCCATCGGCCATTCGGAGGCGGATTAAAATAAATTGTAGGTTGCCCCATTTGTTGGTAAAAATATCAACACACAAAATCACAATCTGGAGAAGGTGCTCGGCCGAAAATCATTGCAGTAGTTACAAACCACCAATTATATATACATATATATATTTATATATATATACATGTATGCAGTTATGAATGCAGTTGGAGTTACGACCTATGAACTAAAATCAGCTATAATATATATATATATTCGGTTCCGCGCTCAACGAGACATGTCATCCAAGGAAATAAATAAATAAATAAACAATAATTTTTGATGGGTAGCACTTGCAGAATTGTAAAGAAAACTCTGCCCTCAGCATAGGAGCTTTGAAAGATACCCTGCGAGAATATTTTTTTTTCACATAAGATATTATTAATTTACTTTATTTACTAGAACTAGTAGGAGTAGAAATGTAATTTCACTGGAATTATAAGATGTTGATAACATCCAAATCGGTTTCGAATGCTTTAAAACGTGTGCTTGCGAAAACATGCTTGATAAGCACGATCTTTTTGGATAAAGTTCAAAGATATTATTTTGCTACGTCTATTTTCACAAAATTTGCATTTCGTTCACGCATTTTGTTATCAATTCAATTTCGAAACCCTGAAACTGGTTTCTGCAATTTAGTTTTACATAATTGCAAAAATAAAATTTGTAATGTGTGACTGTGCGTATATATCTGCAATTAGGTTTCTGAAATTAAAGTTCCAATAGTTCGTGCTGCACTAGCAATTCTTTTTTCTTTTTAAAATGCTGTTAAAGGATTTGAGTATTGAGATTTTGTTTTACGCAGAACCACCATTCAGACTAATTTCCAAAATTCAATTTCTATGAAATTTTTTATGTTACTTGGTAACTGCTTTTGAAAATAAATTTCGAAATTTGTCACTACGACATGCAATTGGAAATTAATTAATTGATTAACTTCCCACTGGGCATAACAACTGAATTCTCTGTTCTTTCCATTGCCAACAACAACAAGGTAACAAACAAACAGCAATGTACACAAATTGTTTATTGTTGTTTGTATTCTGCTATATAAGTATGTATATAAAGTATGTACATACAAAACTTTTAAAGCATTGCAAGTTATGCAGCTGAATATCCGCCGGTGGCTGTTGCAACTTGTTGGCGTCCGTAGCTGTTATCTGATTGCTATTTATTTGTTGTTATATTTTACCATTCTCAAGACTACACAATATCATTGAATTTATTCTACTTTTTTGTTTTAGAATGAATAGTGCAATAGCAGTAATCAACACGATTTGTGGGTCTGACTTCTGCATGCTAAATTTCCGTTTCTTTTAAGCCAAAAACAAGGAAAAAATTATGATTTTTATTAAATGTGTTTGATGGAATGTGTTTGCTGGTGCTTTTTAACTCGTTTTGGATAAAGTGTTTTTTCGATTTTCTATTTCATTATACCCTGCTGTTCAGTATACACAGGTGGGAGGGAGGCTTGCGTTATATTTAAATAATATTTAAACTTCCCTGCTTTATTCAATTACACTTTAACGTGGATATTTATCAAATAATTCCTCACATTGGAAAAACTTAACAAATGCCTTACTGTAACAAACTCAAAACTATAACTCATACTCAAAGATAATAACAGTAATATTAGAAATTGTGTCATTGTCTGGTGTTGCCACCCTTACACAGTGTACACACTGAATAAAAATCGAGATAATATGTCTCGTAATTTAATATATTTGAATCGTGATCTACTTTTATATACAAATTCTTTCATACTCAACTACCCAAAAAGGGTATAGCAATTGAGCGGAAATGGTACAGTCACGATATTTTTTAAAAGGAACCTAACTTAGAATGTAATTTGGTAATAATGATTGCACTAGAAATCCTACTACTAACTAACAAATTATTATACTAATTTCGATGAATTTAATGAATAAAAAAATTTGGTTTGAAAATTTTCTTACAGATGTTGCAAAAATTTTGGACCATTTTGTTTTATACATACAGGTGCACTTGAATTTAATTTTCTTGGGCATCTGTGTAGTTGAAATAAATAATAAAGCAGAATTCAAACTTAGAAGATATAGAAAATAAATGAATGAAAAACATTAGGCATATTTTTGAATGCAACCTGCTACAGAACGTTAGTTAGGTTATCGAATAACATTGAAAACAACAACAAAAACTAAGCAACTTGAGTTAATTTAACCGGTTTAAGTTGAAATCGCTTAAACAATACACGACCTATTGCAAAGTAGAAAAGTGGTACTATTGCGAATGGGTCATTGAAAAAAAACAAAGAGAAATTATCGTTAATTCAGACACACTTCAAAATGAACAGTAAGTAGAATAGCGCCTCATATTCTATTAAAAAAAATATCACATAAAATATTTTTTTTATATTTTTTTAACAATTGGTTTTAATAACTGAATCTGCTTTTACATAGGAAGCTAAAAACTTTTAACTAACATAAAATAAAACATAAAACCCATTAGCAGGAATGGATTACTGACTCTTCTCTTCAGGCGAGTTTGGTGTTAGGCAAACCAAAATAAATTGAATAAATGGGTTTTTAAATATACTCAGCACAATTTATGGGAAAATAAGAAGATATTTGATTAGGACCCATGCAAATATGGTTCTTAAAATTTTTAAAAACTTTAGGTAAAGAAAGACGTCGTCGGGCGATATAGTAGGTGTATGGACTAAGTTACCATGAAATAGTTTGTAAGGATAATTTGTATTTGATTAAGAGCTCGGACAAAAATTAGATTTAGAAAATAGAACCAAAAAAAAAAATTAAATAAAAATAAATAGAAATTGTCTATTTATCGCTGGAAATGTTTTTTTGAAATGTCATAGTAGGAGGAAACACAGATACTCCTTGCGCTTAGAGTTTACGAAACCACAAAATGATTTAGGTTTTGTTATTAATCTGCGTTTAATTTCGCATAAATAAGAGCTGCAACATTCTCGACTTAATATAAAGAACTTTTGTCGCAAAAATGAATAATTTAAGTGGTGTAAATGTATACCTGTATTTTTATAAATTTTCAAATATCGTGTTTTTTTATTTTTCAAAACTCTGAGTTCTTTAGTGTAACACGACGGTTGCATAGGGTTTTTTATAAACAAAACTTTGTTTAGAAATATGTTTTTGAAATAATTTAAATAAGGTTATGTTAAAATGCGCAACGCTTTGATCGATTTTTTTATTGTATAGGGTTTTCCAATAAGATTGAAATAATTTCTTTAAAAAAACACACTTATTGTTAAGGAAACTTATTGTTTAAATCAAGTCGTATGTCATGAATAACACGTTCAATATTGACTTTTAAAGCTTGAAGAGATTCTGGTTCATTGCTAAAGACCAATGACTTCGAATAACCCCACAATAAGTAATCTAGTGCTGTTAAATCACAATTTCTTGGAGGCCATTCAATGTCACAATTTCTTGAAATAATCGAATCTCCAAACCTTTCTCGCAATAATTCGGTTGGTTGTTTTGTTTATGCACCGCACCACTCAGATGAAAGTGAGTCTCATTGGAGAAAATGATTTTCTTAAAAAAATTGTTATCGTTTTCAAGTTGTTCCAAGGCAAAATCAGGAAATTTACGACGTTGATGGTGGCCAATAGATGAAATTGTAAACATTACTGAATACAAAGAAAAAAATCACATATTAAAAATGGCCAAAACGACACTTAGAAATCATATCGTACCTATTGGAAACCCTTTATACAGGCAACAATAATTCGGGCAATGCTTTATTAAGATCTTAAAATTTAGTTTTCGAGAAATCAAATTGAATATTTGGAAAATTTTCTTCAGTTGTTAAAATCTGATCACATATAATTTCGTAAGTAATAGAAAGCGCAGTGTGGTAAACATTGCCTGGCCTAACAAGAGGAGTACTTCTTTCAACTAGTGCTTTGGTCGCCTTATCAACAAAAATAAGATCAATAATATTGCCAGACTTATTTTTCAATACATTTACTTGTTATATGCTGAGATCAGTCATTTAATCTAAAATTTTATTATAAAATTCTTTTAAAGAATGAGATACAATGTCACCGTCTAATTCGTTCTATGACACGCATGAAAAATTAAAATCGTCGAACACAATCACTGAATCGGTGTCTTTCATCATTACGTGAGAAGATTTGAATAGAGCGATGTGTTGCGGATATACAGACAAATTAGATTGAAGAGGAATATAACAGAGAGCCAAATATACATAACCTCTTCCAACATGTACTCGAATACACTTAAATTCAATAGATTCTATATTATCCAGGCTAACCTCCTCAGATGGTATCGCAAAAAGTATTTCACCACCGACTCTGTTTTCACGATCTTTTCTAAAAATTAAATAAGAACTTGGAAAAACCTCTGAGTTAAAAACATGAGGTTTAAGCTAAGTTAAAGTAAAAGAAATTACATCATACTTTTATTCTAAGCTTTTGAGGTAAAAGTTAATTAATTCAGTATTCAAATCTCTAACATTTTGATAGTAAATACAGAAAGCTAATTTTATGTTCAGTTTTTTTTTTAATTTCTTACTGGCGAGATTTCAGCCAAATTTTTATTACTTTTTGCTTTTACCTTAATTATTTCACAAACCAACTTGAAAAAAAGCGAGCTGTGCGTTCTTTTGCTGGTCGGGGGCAGAAGAAAACGCCTATTGTAAGAGTAACTGAAAGTATCATCAGAAAAATTATGTTAAAAATTATATATATCCCTCCGGCGATATTATTTGTATATACATATATACATACAAACATAACACTTACATATGCATTCTGTATGAAACAAGAAAGATTTTATACGCCACATTTTATAAGAAAAATAGAGTCATTAAAAAAATATTTATGCTAATATTTCTCATCAACGGCATGTGAACCCTAAAATTTGGCCATCATAATCGTTGCCAATTTTAATAATTCAAATGAAAATGAAATTAATTAAATGAGCTAAATTAAAAGATAGTACAAAAAAATTACGAAAATTAATAATAAAATAAAATAAAAATTACAAATATGTAGGTTCCTAATAATTGAATTAACCTCTCGCAGAGGCAGCGAAAACTAAGGAAAACTGCGTTCTGGACGAAGGGAAGAGTATATACGTATGTACCCGCATGCTGGTAACAGATAAAAGAATTGTATGCCTTTAACTTGCCTCCCTAAGACTGATTAATTTTATGAGGAGATGTTATGTCGGACATACACTCCCTTTTCTTTAATTGGATATAGCACTTGGCTACAGCGGCCGTAATGAAAATAAATGCTAACAGCGTTTAGAGAAAGTGAAAGTAAGCAAGGAAAAGGGTTATTTTATCACAATATCTTTTTTTGTTGCACCAATATTCCACGGAAATCCCTCCGAGGACACTGAATTCAAAGGAATTTGAGCATCAGGTCTCAATTTAATATGAGCATTTTCAGTGAAAATTCAATAAATGTTCAGAAGAAGAAAAACACATTAATAGGAGTAAACACAATTTTGACTAATATAAAAAAGTTTTACACAAACCCATTCAGAATACTTAGACTCAGACTTTCACTAGATAACTTTTTCTTATTGCTATTTGTGACAAAATTATTTTAAATACTCGATCTCTTATTCTTAAGTGCTTAATTGAAGGAATTTTTCTCATAAATCGCACCTTAAATGATAATACATCTATAGGGTAATAATAATTTCAACCTGCATAAGAACGCCCAGCTGGCTCATAATTTGCATTTACTTTAAAACACTTGTCTTAGCTGTCAATATATAAAAAAAAATTGTGTATGAAATATTTAAGCGAAAAGCTAAACAGCTGGTTTTTTCTCTGGTCGTCTGAAATATAATTCATATGTATATTATTTGATAACTTTTAAAAAATAAAATATGAATAGCGATTTTACTTACTGTTCACTGTTGAAGTGCCACTGAATTTTGTAGCTTAACTGAAATTTACCAACAGTTTGGTCTTTAGTGAATATTTCCGTTTGGGGCTTTTTAGTGGCGCGTTCACAACAGTACCAGTTTTTTACATTGCAACACTTTTAGACAAGCCGCGTAATGTTTAACGATTTCAACTCAAACTGGTTAAATTAACTAAAGTTACTTATTTTGTGTTTTTGTTTGCCATGTTATTCGATAACATAACTAGTATTCTTTTGCAGGTTGGGTGAAAAAGGAAACACTTACAATAATCTGTCGGGGAAAGAAACCAACTTAGATATTAAAGTGAAACGAAATTAAATAACTGAATTAATTATATAAGAAAATCTAAACCTTTCTAAAGAGCTTTGATGCCTCTCATGTCATAAAATTATATAGATTAAAATACAATATTTCTTCAGGTATTATTGAATCGATATTTACGTGTTGGCCATGAAATTTACTTCATTTATTTTCAATCCCCAAAATACCCCAAAATTTCCATGTAGAAATACTAAAATAAGTTATCCTTTGCAAGGGCAACCATTTCATTTTTCTATAATTAAATATATCAGTTTTGCTATTTTATTCGTTTACGGACAACTGCAAGTTGAACAAAGTTTATATACCCTGTGTGCACGGCTTAGCCGGGTTAAGCAATTTCTAGCGCTTTAAACAACCGATCCATATATACATACATATAAATATGTATTAGTGCTTATAATAGTTTTAATATCTCAATGGTAGTTGTTGTTGTTCGGTCATATATTTACATATTTGTCTGCAAAAGCACGTTTGTACGAAAGTATATGGTGAAGGCGATGACTTCACCGAGCCATACTCATCATTTGATGTGCTTGCCATCTTATCCAACTCAATTCAACGTATGCTACAGCAACAACAACTACTAGAATATGAAATTAATTTATTTAATTTTCAGCTCTCAATGCCAAAACTACTGATTATTTGGAAATTGACCATTCATTCGTTTAGTAAGTTATGAGCAGACAAGTGTGAGATTGACATTGAGGAGGTGGTGCGGCTGGCAGAGTTTGTTTGTGTGCGTTTTTGATCGGTATACAACTGGCGCGTGCGGTTATGGAGTAACCCCTTTCTACCCTCTCAAAGTTATGAAGGCCGCAATGATGTTGTTTTTTCTTTTGATTACTGCGTGGGTGTGGGTTCAATTGCTTTTGCTTCCAATTAAACCATACAAGTAACATAATTGTTGGAATTCCTTTTTTGTGTATTGCATTTGTTTCGGTTGCTGTTCTTTGTACATTTGTCACTTATGGTAAATTATGATTTGTTGGGCTGTTGTTGTTTTTTGAGCTCAAAGTGTTGTTTCTGTTGATATTTTTTTTTTAATTTTTTTAATTTTTTTTTTCATAAAATATATTTTCTATTCTTTCTCATTCATAAGCATTTGGCACAAGCATTCCTGTAGCGCTTACTCAGATCGCATGCCTGTTGTTAAAGATCTTTTTGGCTTAATTGCTGTGATTGACAGTGATTATAATCAATGCGAAGTCTCTTATTTGTGAAATACTACGTATCGAGAAGAAAAAGGCGAAGAAATTGATGAATTTTTTTTATACTCTACAATATAATTGCGGGTATAAATAGCACTATAGAGGCAGTCGTGCTGTCGAATTCCACTTTAAAATTTTGTTGGCACTGACCACCTCCCTTTTGTCGTTCTTCATTCATTTCCCCCCTTGGCCATTTCCTCAAGTTCTTCATATTCATGCCTATTGCAAATGGATCACATTTTCCTCTTCAGGTCTTGTAACCTTATCAGTAAAGGATTACATCGTTACGCTGCGAAATAGTCAGTCTGTAGGGAGGGGCTAGAAATGTCGTCCACAATTTTCTAATACCAAGTTGATGTTGAAGGGGATTGTATGAAACGTTCTTCCACCAGTTGTACTCGATATCTAAGTATCTTATCCACCACATGTACAATACCAAACTTACACTCATTTACATGGTCGTAGTAATAAAAGTCACAAGGACCAACACGTTTTCATCTCTTCCAGCGCAATTTTTAGTCCGCTGTTATGCCTATCTTTAGTTTTACGAAGACATCAACTTGCTGAGCAGCTGCAGTTTCCAAATTAAGTGACCGAACATTTAAAGCACATTCCCTTAAATCACTGTCGAAGTTTTTGTAAATTTGTATCAGAGCATAACTTCGCCAGGTTAGGTTGTATAGTTGGAAAATATTTATATTGCTTCAAAACTGACGACCGCTCGCAGCCGTAACTCCAGTGTGCATACTCTAAATTAGACCTGAGCGAAACTTAAACCCGTATATGTCGGAGTGACACAATTGAAGCTTTTTAGCAGCAAGCCAAGGCTCCGAACGTGATGATTGCCGCATCTTGCATAAGGGTTGTCCACGTTTTCAGGTTCCGCGACGTGGACGCAAGAATTGAAATTAAGTATTGCCATGCAGCTGTAACCTGGAAGCAGAACTAAACCTCTTTTCCAACTCTTTTTTTTTTGATCTTGAAAATATTGGTTTGCTGCACATTTCTTTCCATACTTTATATATGTAGCTGATTTATCCGATATGAGATGAGAAAAGTTTACGAAATTGGGATGATATGCGATATTTTTACCCAGAAAGCGGCGCAAAATTCCAAATATTTAAATAATCGGTATTTAAAAAAACTTATCGCTAAGGTTACGCTCACATTATGTATATATATATATATATATATATATATATATATAACGCTTTCCAACCGCTTTAGCGATTTTCGGCCGAGCTCCTCCTTTAATTTGTTGTTTTGTGTCTTTATGTTTTTACCAACATATGGAGGGACATACAGTTTATTCTAAGCCACCTCCGAACGTCCGATAAGTTTTTATGAGCAGCTTTTTTCATGCCTGAAATACACTCGGAGGGCTTGATATTCCATGCCGAGGGACGTCCGTAATTAGAAAAATTATATTCTATAATTTTGGATGTTGGTCGATTTGAATCCTGGCTTTCCGAATGGACGCAATGCTAACCACTTGGCTATTGCGACCGTTAACGGTAAGATGTTCTTAAAATCTTGTTTTATTATTCGATGTCTATAAAATCCAAAATGTAATTATTTTCACTCCTAAACTAAAAAATTGTATTAAGCAATACTTGCAATGGCGTCAGATAGAATGATATATATACAAAAGTATATACATATGTATTTTGAGTCACCAAACTCTTAGTTGGTCAGTTCCAGAAATGTAATTTAAAACTATTAATGCCTTTAATATAAAATATGTATATTCATATGTGTATATGTGTATATGTAAGTAGCTAACTGCGTTTACATTCAAAAATTATTTTTCCCATTCAACTAATTTCAAAATTAGCATGCATTGATACTTTTCAAAGTGTTTTTTTTTATATTAATGCATTTATTTATGTAAATATGTTTTATGATTGCACTTGAATACGATTTATGCATATGCATTCCATTGATTGTTAGCAAGAAATAAATATGACAGGCTGTCAAGAAGTGAATAATTGAAAACGTAATCAAAACGCAATCAAAATATGAGAGTGCATCAAGACTATATGAAAACAAACAATTGGTGGCAATTTCTTGCTGAGCCTGACAATAAAAGTATATAAATAAAATACAAAATTTAATAATATGAATAAAAATAACGAGAACAAGAAAAATAAAACCTTAGTTTTTTATTCGAGTAGTTATATAGATATTTTTTTCCTCAACTGGCTCCATTATTTTCCGAAGGAATGCAATTTAAAGCCCACCAATATATGAATATAGTTTCAAATATTTTAATACATAAACATACGTAAGTACATACAGTATATTGCACAACACATAATTTAATTTTTTTCGCACCTTTACATTGTATGTTATGTATGAATGTACACCGGGATAGCTCAAGACTGCCCACTCGGCATGCAATTGCAGCATGATTTAATTACTTGTTCTCCGCCTGGAGGCACAAAGACGACTGGTAACTACGTAAAATTCATGTCCATGAAAAATATATGTATATAATATATATGAATATAAATATCTTTAATATCTTAAGGAAGAATTCAATATACGTTTTGAGTACCATTTCTATATAACTATGGATGTCATGGCAAATTATGGAACCCGCTACTTCAGCGAAAGCTACACGATCAGATTCATAAGCCGAAAAACCTACTTACATAGCCATAATTTCTACCACGCACCTTATACTCACAACAACGCACACGTAGTCTCGGGCATTTTGATCCGGAACAATATCAAACATACACTTGTGAATTCATATCGCACTGTAGCTATCGAAGACACCAAGGACCATTGATAATGTCTGCTATCTATACCTTGTCCAGATATAAAATCAGCACGGTAGAATATTAGCAAGCGGGTTTCTAATTGGTGAAGAATACAATAGGTGTTTTCCTTTGAGCACGACCTGCAAAAGAACGCACAGCTGGCTTACTTTCATTTGGCTTATAATTTAAATTTTTTTTTCAACACTGCTGTTAGCTGTCAAAATATGAAAAAGTTTGATAATAAAATATTTAAGCGAAATTAAAAAAATCTGTTATGCCGAAAAAACTATATATTTAGTTCGTCTTTTCTTTTAAAACATAATTCATATCTTATTTGATATTTTTTAAGAGACTGTGAGGCTCCTCTTACACTGAGCAGCTACAGATTTGCCGATCAGCTGTTATAAAGTAATTTGTGATTAAGAAACGTTGAGAATAAAGAGATTATTTATAAGTTTAAAACTCTCAGAAATATTTTTTATACAAAACAGTGAGTCAGAAGTATCAAAGCTGGCGTAATGAGAATTAAAATCGTTACATAAACATTTGAATGGGTCGGGCATTTCGAAATTTATTTTATTTTATTTTATTTTATTTATATTTATTTAAAGTATGTCTTAAAGGTACTCTAAAGTTAATATCGAATGGATTAGTAAGCCTTAATCGGCTTTTATAAGGAAGGAGGTTTTTATTCGCGTCCCAATGTAAATTCCTTAACGGGAATAATAAGAATTGTTTTTGTACAGCTTCCAATTTAATACTATGCAATTGATATGTGGATTCCATACAACGTAACCATATTCCAAAATGTAGAGTAATTTGGTAATATATGGTTCATTAAACTTCTTAGCCAACAGTTTAATGAAAGCTAGGCCTCCTTTAGCCTTATTAGCACAGAAATTTATGTGATTTTTAAAATCTAGCTTAGGGTCCATTGTGACACCCAAGTCAACGAAGTCATTAACTTGTTCAACTTTGTGATTTTGAGTCATATAGGCAAAGATTTTCTAGAGTAGGACATATATTTACACTTGTTTAAATGTAACGACATACGGTTCACATCACACCACCTTGCCACATTATTTAGGTCACGTTGCAAGAGTTCTCTATCTTCTATAGAACGAACTGATTTAAAGAGCTTGATAATCTCTGCGTACATAAGTGCTTTAGAATGATGAACCACATTTGGCAGATCATTGATGAATAAGAGGAATAGTAAGGGACCGAAATGACTGCATTGAGGTACACCAGAAGTTACTGATATTTCACGTGAAATACTAGAGTTAAAAATTACTCTTTGCTTTCTACCATATCGAGTTAATAGTGAAATATTGAGTGTGAGACCTTGTCAAATGCTTTGGTGAAATCAGTATAAATGACATCGTTTGATAACC
Source organism: Neoceratitis asiatica (assembly GCA_030068015.2). Taxonomy (NCBI): domain Eukaryota; kingdom Metazoa; phylum Arthropoda; class Insecta; order Diptera; family Tephritidae; genus Neoceratitis; species Neoceratitis asiatica. The sequence goes on from CM061529.1 coordinate 31,228,302, forward strand.
ATTTTTAAAACTATTACTGATATGTGTAGTGAATTCCAGTAGGTTCGATGAGGTGGACTTAGGTTACAAAATCCATGTTGCGAAGTGTCAATAATTGACGACACTGAGTGAGCTAGTCGTTCAGTTATACTAGCTTCAAAAATGTTGGGGAAAAACGCAACCCGCTATTGAAATGCATAAAAGAAGTGAAAAGAAAAGTGAATTGGAAAGGGCGAATACTTTTATTTTTAAGAAAAAAGACAATCAAACACTAAACCACTCATATCAACCACCCATAAAAAAGTTCTCTAAAGCCGAAATTAAAAGTGTGTTTGAAAAACAAAAACCCAACAGGCCCGTAATGGTCCGTAAAATTTTTGAGCACTTTTCCACTAAATCAAGTCGTATGTCATGAAAAGCACGTTCAATATTGACTTTTAAAGCTTGAAGAGAGTCTGGCTTATTGCTAAGACCAATGACTTCGAATAACCCCACAAGAAGTAGTCTAATGGTGTTAAATTACGACGTCTTGGAGGCCATTCAATGTCACAATTTCTTGAAATATTCGAATCTCCAAACCTTTCTCGCAATAATTCTGTTGTTGCACGTGCTGTGTGACACGTAGCCTTGTCTTGTTGGAATCAGATGTTGTTAAGATCAACTTCTTCCAATTGTGGTCATAAGGTCAAAAGTTGGTTATCATTGATCTATACCGCTCTTCATTGACAGTAACGGTGCTACCAGCTTCATTTCGAAAGAACTACGGACTGATGATTCCACCAGATCAAAAACTACACAAAACTGTCAATTTAGGTGAAGGTAATAGTTGTTCATGAATAATTTGTGGATTTTCTTCGCACCAGAATCGACAGTTTTGTTTATTTACCGCACCAGAAAGAAGTCATATCACTCTTATTGGAAGCCCCTATAGAATCACATCGACCCATTTGCCCATTACCCACAGTATCAAAAATCATGGAAGTGCTAAATCTCGAAAGGCTGTTTCCAGTAATTGAGCGGAAAAGTTTTAAACCCCACCATGAGTTTAGATTTAGATAAAAACACAACACAACAGATGAGGTTCATTGACTAATCGAGAAAAATTTTTCTGTATAGGAATAAAAAAATTATTGTGCAGCTGATTTTCTTGAGATGCGACAAGCATTTTAATATTTGGGCGCGACGGACGGCATTTCAATGTTAAAAATGGAGTGGAACGCATCAGCCCTATGAAAGTTTAGCAAATCAAGGTCAATGAAACTAAGTCTGTTCAAATTACATTTACACTAAAACGGAAATCAGCCCACCTATTACGCCGAATAATGTATATTTATACATGGAACCGCGTTTTTGAGATTTTGCGTTTTTTTTTTCAACAAATGGAGGGAACTAAAGTTACTCTCAGAAATACGCTTGGATGGCTGCCGAGGGGCGACTAGAATTAGAAAAATTAATTTTCCATAACTTTTGATATTATGCGAACAAGGACTTGAAACCTGATAACCCTAATAAGCTTTACTATCATAAACCAATTTGAACCTGTTTGATATATCTGTGGGGTTCAGTACCAACTCCAACATAAGAACTCGTAAATGGCCAACTCCTAAGAAATCTGAATATCTTAACTGTCTCAGAGGAAATTAAAAAGCATACCATATCAATTAAGGGGAACATGAACATCCCATCCAAATATCTTTACCAGACTCAGAAGAAAGTCAATAACAGATCTCCAGTAATTATAGAAAATAGTAAAAAAAACGAGTTAATGATATTTTTTCTTTTTTTCAAGATAGAAATCTGTAGGGATCTTTACATTTTCTTCTTTTATGAAACTCAACTTCGCTTGGTTATTAATATTTTATATTACAACTGTAAAATAATTTATCGGTTGTTTGCAAAATTAACCAATTGAACGCCACAGTAGAGCACTTAATTCGTTTTTTAGCCCACTGAGCGATATCTCACCAATGTTTGGCTTTATTCGTTAATAGTATGAAAAAATCATCTTCGAAAATTAAATTTAGAATATATTCATAAAAAATCATTTCATTTCAAGTGGCATGTGTTGCAAGCAGGAAATCATTGCTTAAGTCCACATACATATGTACACACATATATATATATGTATGCATATAAAGTATGTACCTAATACATAAATATATATTTGCTATATCTAGCGATTTATTAAGTTAAAAATTTGTTGCGTTAAATATTTTTTTATTAATTATCAAAAACAATAAGAACAACCGAAATGATTTACAGAGAAGTAGTATGTCACGTTAACAAAATATTAAAAAAATTGGCATTCAAATCAAATAGAGAAAAAAGTCAGCAGGCAAAAGAGTTAAGAAGATAAATTCAAAGAAAAATTCAATTAAAACTTGTGATAAAATCAACTAGTTAGGGTCTATTTTTCATAAGAATCGCAGTCCAATTGAAAGAGGCTTTCAGGTTCTATGCAGCGAAGTTGACCCGGATTTTATCCGGCCAAGAGCTGTCACCCTTTCATCGACCTAATACCGTTTAGGTCATCAGGTAATTATAATACCGTTTAGGTCATCAGGTAATTATAATCTAAGTGCACACTGCAGTATAGTACCTACATTTCGAGAGTCCCTCCACTACCAAAAAGCGTCTCCTTGATCTCATATAGTAATGTTTATTGGCTATTAGTGTCTGGTCAGGATATAGATAACCTCTTTTCGAAAGCAAACTGCTATCTCATCGACCTTTCTACTTCCTCACTGCACGACAACCTGCGAAGTCCTCGGCTAACCGAAGTCAATGACGTGAAAATTCCGACGATAAACAACCCAAAGTTACTGGGAGTCACATTCGACAGTCTGCACTTCTTCACTCCGCATATGACTGCCATTGTCACAAAAAATTCTCAAATCGTTAGCCGACAGCACTTGGGTAAAGACAAAGAAACGTTGCTTGCAACATACAAGCAATTGGCTGGTCGATGGTAAACTAGCCAGTCTATCTTCGAAACGCAGTTGAAGAAGCATGTCAGAACACCGCCCTAAGGACCGTAACAGGAAACGTCCTGATTTCACCGGCTCCAAGTTACGAAGTATAATATTATGCTGTGTAAACAATATCTGTTGGGATGCTACGTTCGTTAACACCTTTGTGAACGTTCTTCCTGTGAATGACGTTCTCGGAATCCAAACAACCTCCTTCGCAGAACAAAAGCTCGAGATGCCTAGGAAGACCAGACTAACACTGGCACAATTAAAACCCGGATATTGTAGTCGACTAAATTCCTATCTATCCTGACTCGACTCTGACATACCAAACGTATACCCAGCATGCAATGATTTCCCGCGCGACACTAACCACCTCTTTGCATGCCTCCAAAAAGCGACTAATCTAACAACCCTCTCCCTCTAGTACGAATCCATTGAAACAGCATGATTCCGTGGTCATCCATTAGAAGACCTCGATGGCCTGGACTAGTTTTACCTGCCCCTAGGCGGGGCTTAGCAAACCGCTACAACAACAACAAAATAAAGAGGTTAAAGTGGATTAAGATGGTTGACCTAAACAATAGTAGTGTATGAGAGCAAACAGCCTTGCAAGACTATTTTCCTTTTAACTAATCCATAAAGAAAGCAGCATGCAATCAAAATTTCAGTTTTTAATCTACAGTAATACCATTTTATTGAAATTTTAAAATATCTCCATTTTTTTCCCGAAACTAAGAGACATAAACAATAGAATCAATTTTCAAGCTGATTTTTTTTACCTACACCAATAATGAAGAATATGAAAATTTCATTGCTGTTCTTTTTAATGGCTTCAAACTAATTTTGGCACTGCAACTGAAGCTTTATCAACCATCACTATACACATATGTACACACAGAATGATCTCAACGCATTCATGGTCACTCTTGAACAAAACTGAACATGAGTTAACAAAGGAGCAACACCATTTATAATGCTTTAAACGACATGTAGTTGCTGGTTACTGTACGAGAATTTACAAAGTATGTAATACTTGTTTGCAATGCCACTAATGTTGCTGTTGTGACTTGTGTGGCAGCGTACGCAATATCATCGATATGCGTGGCGGCTACAATTTGTTAATTTCGAGAGTGAATAACGCGTGGGCAAACCAACTAAGGTAAACCCCTCAAAAAACTGCCTCCAGATCACAATGTCCAGACGCGTTAAAAATTCATAAAATAAATTCACGGATAGATAGCTGCACATACTACTAGCACTATAATAATACAATAATTATAACCTCGTAGTGAGTAGTGGATATGTGAATAGTTACATATACATATATATATTCTTTTGATAGAGACTACAAGTTCTCCTCAAGAATCTCACAACTTTTTTTTCCGCGTTTGTGGAACTATGAAAAGTTTTACAATGATCAGTGGTTAGTAGGTTTCGTTTTGAATGTTCTATTACCTGCCAATCGCATTTGCTGGTTTGTTGACTTTGTCTTTTTGTCTGTTTGTCTGTTTGTCTGTTTGTCTGTTTGTCTGTTTGTCTGTTTGTCTGTTTGTCTGTTTGTCTGACACTCTCGTTAATGTAACGTTATGGTCGTAATGGTGGTGTCGCTGTCGCAATGAAAGTTCTTTGCATTTTAGTTTACCTACTTTGGCAACATTGTTGTTTTTGGCATAAAATCACTTAATTAACTGTTCAATATCAATTAACGGGTAAACAATAAAAATTCAGTCGCTCGTAAAATATTGCGTTTATCGCTTGCTTTATAGGTTACTCATACGCACTCGCATTCCAAATTTTATTATTAATGTAGAGGGTTATGAAATTTGTGTCAATGCATTTTATTTAGAACAATAGCACTATGAAACAAAATTTTAATAGATTTGTTTATTGAACTGCTCTAGGTTACGCCAGGTTACAATATTTCAAAAATTTGTGTTTCATGACAATTTTTGTGCTTTAAATAACTTACTTTTTGTTACAGGAGTCTGTTCCAGAAGAAGAGCATGATTTTCTGATCTAATTTAGAGCAAACAGTAAAATTTGTTTGACAGATGCGATTAGAAAACGAAGAGAGCGGAATATGAATAAAATTCGATTTCTGTGATTTTCAATGTCAATATAAACTCCAATTTACTTCTGCAGAATACCAAATTCCACGCTCTTAGATATATTTTTTTGGAAGATTTGATGATTCTTACTACTAATATGGAATTCAAAATATGTGTGCATAAGGAGGAGGATTTTTGACCCAAAACATCATATCTCAAGAAAACAGTATATGTGGCTTATATGATATAGTCGTCCGATTTGGAAGATTTTCGGAACCAATATGCAATTCATTATATACGTTCAAAAAATCGGTAGTGTATATATGGTCCGATCTGGTCGCTTCCGACTAATGATTGCTTAAAAGTATACGTGCAGCTGCATACCAGGTTTGGTTGAAATATTTAAAAAAAAAACTGAGGGACTAATTTGCTTTAAAACAGCCAGGCGGACAGACGGACGGAAGGACAGGGGAACAAATGGGCATGGCTAAATCAACTCAGCTGGTCATTCTGATATGATCAGTATAAATTTCGATGGGTCTATCTCTTCTCCTTCTGGTACTCACATACTTCGGACCAAAGTCAATATAGCTTTTAATGTTCATGCAAGGTATAAAAATATATTTCTAATTATTTTGAAATTTGTATACAATAGAAATAGAACATTCATATTTTAAAATTATATTCAAAATGTGTTCTAGGAGACAACTCGAGATGACTTTAACAAGGTAGAGCAACTATGACAGCGAATTCAAGTTTGTTCATTCATTGCACGCAAAGGTTGTCAAAATTGCTTTTATGTTTTTGCTTTGTTTGCTTGAATTTCGTTTGATTTTCTTTTTGTAAATGTGATCTTCGAAGATCATTAATTGTGGCTTACGCGAAAAAGAGAGTTGAGCAGCTTAAAAGCCAAAGAATTTTCCATCACTTTGAGATTTACAGCTCAAAAACAAAAACAAAGAACACGGGGAATATTGTATTTTCCCCCCTGCTCTCACCTTTTTAATTTCGTCTTGAAATTACTGCTCCGTATTACTCTAACTTACTCGACTTCATTTTTAGCAGCTGCTCTATTTTGCTCTTATTTGGGCTGTTCTATTCTATTTTTTTCTATAAACAAACCTAATACTTCGTACAAAAAAAGAAAAAAAACTATGAAATTAAGTAAATTTATATAAATTCTATATTGAACTTCGTTAACTGTCGAAAATTGAAAATTGAGTCTCAAATTTGTATTAAAGGCTATGCAAGTATTACATAAATAGGGCTGGTTTCAATAAGTAAAAAGATCTTTAGTTGCCAAAAGAAATTTGTTCCAAAGTTTAGGCAAAAAAATCGATGAAAGTGGGGTGGGGTACTGGAAGCGTGTTTCAATAGTTTAATGTTTCTTACCAGAAATTTCTTAGGTTGGTTAACTATAACCAACTTATGACATACTTTATAGGGCTAAATTCTAGATGATTCTGCCACACCCATAACTTCTTGGGCAAAATTTTAAATATTGACTCAGGTCAATTTCTGTCAGTTTTAGCATGCAAGTGAATCATATGGTGATTTTCAGCGAAATGGAGGACCATCACATTTTGTGTTACGTTTAAAGTGGAATGGCCGTATACATATTTAAGAAATATATTTTTACTCCATCCTTCTTTTAGTTCTGTTCTTTTCGTTTAATTTCAAATTACTCTCAGAAATCAACAATCAATGAACAAAAATCACAATTCTTCACATACGACTAGGGCATAAAATAAAACAAAATTCGCTCAATCGTAAACCTTTTAGCCTTTTTAGCGTCTTGATTTTTTGTGAACTTTTTTCTCAATTGTCTCTGTTAAATCTGTGGTGAACCCTCATTAAGGCTCAGTAAAATTGTGATATTCATGCATTTCATTGTTGAAAATGAAGGTTTTGCAGTAATCGTAGAGACAGGCCATGCTTGATAAACAGATAATAAACAGAAAATAATTGGGGGAATTCAACTTTAGCACTCACTTAGAGATTTTAATGCGGCTATTGGGATACTGGCAAAATTCTTCTTTTCCCATAACGAATCTTTGTAGCAATCGTCATGGTGTCGAAATACTTGTTAATATTTCATTCGCAAGCAACACAGTCGTTGTAAGACACATAGTCTGTCGGAAATATTTAGGGATGAATGCTTTAGAAACTTATGATTGTGATTTTATGATTTACTTTTTTTTTGGTTCTTTTTTTGGAATTGTGATTGTAATGTTATAGATTACTTAGAAGAGCGGGCTATTTAATTCTATATTCAAAGACTTCTGAAGTTTGGTTACTGATTAAAAAATGTTCCATAATTTTCCCTTGGTATTTGTGAAACAAACTCAATTTATGTCCATCAAGTCAAACCTAGGTGAATTTGGAATCTTACAAGGGGGTCAGAAGATTTAAGAACACCACTCTCATAACGTACCTGTATGACGATATATTCTTTATTTATAAAAATAATCTCTCATTTTTAAGTATAACTTGAAAACGGCTTCACCGAATTTAAAAAAAAATTATATAGCGTATTCGATGGGTTATACATCCGAATTCTAAATAGAGGGAAGTGGCACATTTGATCTTTTTATATATAAGTATACTTATATTCGGTATGTTAGATGAAATGTTGTGTATGTGTTCAAGAGAAGACGAGAATAGTTTTATAATTTATAATTCCGCAGAACTGCCAACTGTCTTGAAATTTAAATAAAAAACAGATAAAATAAATAAAATATTATAATATGAGTATAAAATTTAAGGGTTAAGGATTGAATTGTTCCTATATAAAAAACTTCTGAAAGTGAGTCTATGACTTTACGCTAGATGACAGCTGAGGAATGGCCTTGTAAAAAATATTTTAATATAATGCCAAATACAACCAGGTTGTTAAGATAATAAATGATATAATATGGGTATCAAGCTGAAAATATTTAATGCAAAAATATTTTTTAAAAGGGTGCCCTTCTATTTGAAAGTTTTAATCTAGAAAATTGATTATATAAATTCAGTATGATAATATGGGTATCAAAAGATGGATTTCGAAAAATTTAAAATATTCTAGTATTTAATTTTTATTTAAATTTGTTTTGTTGCACCAACAAAGAAATTTTATTAACTAAAATTTATTTATTTAACCCTTGATTGCTTTTTCCTGATGAAATAACTCAGTTGGGACAGCGTTAAACTGAAGATCTAAAGGTCCACGGTTCAATATCGGTTTGCGGTGCTCTGCGCTAATTATTACGAAGCATTTAAAATATGAAAAGGAAGTAGGGTGAGGTTCATATTAGTTAAGAAATATTTGAATGAGGGTAAACATAATCTAGGCAGATGACAAACTTAATCACGACTAATTGTGAACTTAATCTGATATAAATTTTTAGTTCAGTGAGAGCAGTAATGAGAGTTTGTAAACAGCTAATTGGAGTTTTAAATATAGTTTCAGTATTAGAGAGAAGACTTGGTTATACGGCAGACATTGCTAATGCTAGCTTCAGAGCTGATAAAATACTACTACATATTAAAAAAAAGATATTTATTGAAGTTACTTGAACATATAAAATCCATGAAAGCCACAAAAAAAGCGAATCAAGTAACTAGTGCTTCAGTGACATTGAGATACAGATAAATTTTCTTAAATATCTTTCTGAAAACATTTGCAGCAATTTTTCCACTCTTTGGTAATTCAAAATTTACCTATATATATATATTTACCTATATATATACTATTTGTTTAACTGAAGCATTGTCTCTTCCAGTCTTACGTTGAATGTTTGAAAATATTTCTTTGAAGAACAGCATCAGTTTTAGTTATTTTTTATTCATAATACAATACAGCTGTAAGTTTTCAAAACTAACCCTCTATATTTCTGCGAATTTTGTTTGGAGTTAAAAACGAAATTGTCTGGAGTATCTGCCAAATCAATCTATATTTATCCAATTACTCGGACTTAAGACTACCGCCCGCCTAGGCTATTAACCGTTATTTGGTTCACTTGAATCTCATAGTCTGGAGAATTTTTTGCTGTTGTTGCGTGTTCGTGTATTCATAACATTTTGTTCCGTAAAATTTAAAACATTTATACAATTATACCTCTTCAAATTCAATCTTATCTCTTCAATCTTCATCAGTGTGTTCTTTTGTACATCCGAACATGTGTGTTTTTATTTTCCATTTAACTAGCCAATTCTAGACCAACAGCAGATCGAACTGATGTTTATATGTGTGTGTTTTTTATTTTTCGTGCAATTTTTACTTTGTATGTACAATGCATTAGGGTGTACGTCCGTTCCTTCGCTATCTCCTGAACAATTAGTTAAGAGTCTAAAAGAAAAAAAAAGACCAAACCATCACTTTGAGACAATATAAGTATTTTCCATATTAATAACTAGATATTTTCCCTTTTTTTTTAGTTATTTACTTGCGGCATCGTTTTGTGTAAGTGTATATAAATTTTCAAACTCTACTGATAACGTTTACATCCAATAAGCTTTAATGCTCTCTTTATTCCGATACCCATATAGTTTTTCATAATTTGTATTTTAAAAATTCTTGTATATTAAAATTGTTCACCGGATGGCAATGCAGCCCAAAAATATTTTTCATCAAGCCATATTTTTCTTCAGCTTCATAGCCGTATTGTAATATTTCATTTACATTATCACTTTTTGAAATATAAATTTACCACAAACAAACTCTTCATTAATTTCGTAGCGTTTAGCTTGAGTTAAATTATATACATATATATATATATAAACAATTTCAAAACAGATGGCAACTCTACTGAATTATAAATTTAACCATTATCGAGTTCTAACATTTCATCTAAATCGGCTAAGCCGCTTAGAAGGAATTTGGCATAAAAGCATGGCCCAATGCAATCTGGCAGGGCTTTTATCGCTGTAAAAATTTCGGCTAAAACGATAACCGTGGTTACAAAATCTAATGTCAAAAAACAAGCCAATAGAACATATCTCTATTGAAAACTTTGCAGTGCTTCTACTACTTAAAGCAATTCTACATTTGGTCTATTTTCATACGTTGCAGCATATGTAGTTATAAATTTAAAATTTTTTGCATTCAACGTAGGTCCCTTCAAGGAGATACACTGATTATAGCGACCCTCCAACTTTTCAATACTATTTTTGTAGTACGATTTGTCCTTTGCTTCAAAATAGGCCTCAGTTTCGGCGATCACCTCTTCATTCGACGAAAATTTCTTCCCAGCGAGCATTCGAAGCCCAATTCATGGATTTTTGCCATCGATTTCACTGACTTGTGTATCGGTGCATGGCTTGGTGAAACTTTCTTTTTCTACAAATGCGACCGTTTTTCGGCGATCTTGTCCTTTAAGCAGCCCAATAACGCTATGTAATAGTTGCTGTTGATGGTTATTCCTTTTTCAAGGTAGTTAATGAAAATTATTCCATACGCATCCCAAAATACAGACGAGGAGCGACGGAGCGATTTTATCGTGTGCAATCCACGCGAATGACTGTCGATTGGACTTCGGAGTGAAATGGTGGACCATGTTTCATCCATTGTCACATATGGATGGAAAAACTCGTGTTTATTACGCTAAACCATCCCCAAACACTACTCCGAACCATAAATTCGTCGTTGTTTTTGGTGAAAAGTGAGCTCGCGCGGCACCCACTTAGCACAGAGCTTTCTCATACCCAAATATTCGTAGAAGATATGATGTACACGTTCAGTTGATATCTTTAGAGTGTCTGCTATTTCATTCAATTTCAATTTACGGTAATTCAAAATCATTTTGTGGATTTTTTGATGTTTTCGTCGGAGACAACATCTTCACTTTACTCCACTGAGTTCACCGTTTTCGGTGTTCATTTCATCATGTCTAAACATAGCATATCAATCCTTGATGGTTGATTTTCCTGAGGCAATGTCCGTAAATTCCTCATCAAGCCAAGTTTTTACTTCAACTGTACTTTTTCCCTTAAAAAGCAATAAAAAACACGCGAAATTTCTTTTTAATCTTTTTTTTTTTTTCAAAATAGCAAAAGCTGCTGACCCAAAATGCTATAATTCACAAACTAATGATTCGACAGCTGTAAAATTTTTACATGCGTATTTTGAAGGTTATCGCTAACTAAACATAATTAATTAATTAATTTTAGTAGCTTCATCTATGTGCCAAGCCGGGGACTTTTCAATTGATCTGTTACATACCCGTGTATGGATAACTCGCGGTCTTACAGACAAGGTTTAATATGAATATTAAAAGTACCGTTTGGTAAATAACGAGCACTCCAATGTTTGTACAGAAATATGTATGTATATTAACGCGTGCCAAATATCTTTACATTTGCTGAATATATATATATATATGTATGAGTATATCTATACACTGAGAGGTAGATCAGCTTTTCTTCGTTTTCATTCGTTTCGTTTGAGTCGTTTGATGAGTATTAGCAAAATAAAAATAGCTTGGATGAGTTAGCTCTGTAGGTGGCTCAGTATAAGAAGTTCGAGTCTATTAAATCTCCATCTCTTGTAAAAAAAAGTATATTATTCAGTTTAAACACCGACCGGCCGAAAAAATCCCAAATTACCGGCAAAACTTATGGATTGGGTGTGCCTGCCTAACTCGTCAAGCATTTGGCCGCACTTGACCGACTTTTCCTATTATTTTTTATTTTCTTTTCTACAAATACATTAGTCTCTAAAATTTCATATTTGCTGCGTCTGTTTAGTGTTTATTTATTTGTATGCTTTTTTAAGATAAACCAAAAATTATTTCCAAGCGAATTTCTTTAAATTATGGTGAATTCGTAAACAAATCCTAGCATAATTTGTTCGGAAAGGTCAGCAAATTGAATAAATTATTTCATGTAAATTATTTTTGGCAGGATGTAATTGCAATGGTTGAATTTACTTAAATGCAAATGCTCGATTTACCCACGTCATATAATATATACATATGTATGCAAATGTATGAAGTACATATATGAGAATAATTATAAACTGTAAATTCGTTTGTTGTATAAAGCGAATGAAATGATATGTTGTATTAAGAATCGGGTCAATATCGTTGGAATTGTATAGTTGATACAATTGAAAACTAAAAACTAATTTATGTAATTTTCTACAGGTAAATATACTAGTTGTTGGCTATAACACTTCTCATTTGTATTTTTAAACCAACTAGTTCATCTACAACAATTTTCCCATGTTAGAATCTGATGTTTTTAACACGACGATGCACAGCGCCGCGATTAGTGACAAAAATGCAAAAATTACGATAAGAGAAATTAAACAAAGAAAACGACTAAGCTCAATCAAAAGTTTTAGGGAGAATTAAAAAAAAAGTAATATATCGCTTCTATAATTTTTTCATTTTTTTAAATATTTTGTTTTCCGCGCATGTTTGCGCTTACTAAAGATGTTTTTATTTTCCAGTGATAACCTCTGGGCATGTTTACGTAATTTTCAATACTTGGTCATTTGTATGTGGTTAAAAGTTTTATTGAAGAAACCTCTGAAAAATCAGTAAGAGTAGACAAAGGAAAGGAATTAAATCTAATCGATAGAACCCGTTTTGAAGCTAAATACTGTACCTACCTTGACACACTTTTTGAAAAAGAGGACAATGAGTTAAGTCTTGTCTTCTTCTTTCTACGATAAATGAGACATCTGTACTTAATTACAGCGAAATTGAACAAACTCTAACGATTTTTGTCAATCGTTACTATGGGCTCGCGACACTGTTCGATGTCCGAGGAAATGTTAATTGCATGGTTTATGTCTACTATGCCAGTAACAAGCATTAACCACTTGGCTTTTGTTGTAATAAAGTAATTATTACAAACAGTGAAAGAACATAAAATTCACCCATAGTGTGCTTAAAAGGGACACGACATGCCAGAGCGAGATAATGAAAATTGTTATAATTGCCGCTACTAGAGTTTTATCAACATATAGCGAACTAGAAATTTTACATATCACATATGTACATCACATTAGGTAGGAATAATTTCAAATTTTAATTGTTTTTTCAGATATCTTACACACAATAGAGAATCACTACATTTACAAATATATTTTATTTTGCCCTTCTTCTTCTACTGTGATTAATTTTTCTAATACTGAAGTTGCATTCAGTAAAACGGGAGAATTTAGCCTTCAACTTCAAGATCGACTCAGATTTGCCTATGTAGCAAATCTCACTACCCAAAGTAAAGCACAAAGAAAACAAGAAAGAAGTGCTGTCTTCGGCCTTGTCGAAGTCTTTATACTTTATTCTTTATATATTTATTTCAAAATGCAAATATTTATTTCAATTTACATACATAAGTAGCATACGAAATTTTACACCACAAATGCCTTTTTTTTAACGATTCTTCCGGTTACGACAAATTTGAAATATATCAAACACTAAGACGGGCAGACAAACGGACATAGGGACAGATGGCCAACTCAGCTCGTCATTCCGATCATTCCGATTAGTATAAATTTCGGTGGGTCTATCTCTTCTCCTTTCGGTACTTACATACTTCGGGTTAGTTAATATACCATTTGACGTACATGATAGGTATAAAATCCTAATGATGTACAGACCCGGCAGGCGCGATTGGTAGAAATGTTTAGTTTTTTTAAGTCAGAGGTAAATATTGTTAGGGAGATTACGCGTAAAAACAAAAATTTATCAGTCATGCACACGCTTACATATATATACACATTTATATTAAAGATGATTATAAATATATTTCTAGTCACTCGTGGGCCATTTCCTCGAATTGAACTCATAAATTATACTCATATGCACCAAAAAAAAAAAAAAATTGCATTTTTATTTTTTAATGTCGGATGTGAAGAGTAGCATTTGTAGACAATTCAACTTACAAAGGATGGCGCTAGTAGTGATAAGAAATCTATTTTACGAATGCTGTTTTTTTGGTTCGTATGTTTTCCTGCTGGCATTTATAACTGGAAGTAATCAAGGCTTTAGGTTAAGTGATGAACCACTTTAATATAAATAAATACAATTTAAAAAAATATACGTTCACAAGAGACATAAGGGGTATTCGCCTTGTCTGGGAAATGCATGCTATGCAAATATTTCCTATGGAATTGTGCTAGACATCGAGAGCACCCCCATTGCAAAATTTTGACATATTCAAGTGAAACAATAACAACCACACAGGCACAGGGTTACTTTTCCTTCACACGGTTGCATCTTCCTTCTTGCCAGCTGTGGGAAATAAATATACATAGGATTTGGTATAGGATATTTTTCCTATCGTACTATATGTTTTTTGCATGTGTTTTGTTGTTGTGCCATTGCAGGAATAGGAAAAATTTTCTATCCGTGCACCATAGCATGCATTTCCTAGAGAAAGAGAATACCCCTATAGAGAATTGTGAGTTGTTGCCTACTAAAGTGAATGTTATAATTCTGATTCATATAAAATTTACTTCGTCTTGCCTAAGGAATTAAACTTTGAGAACAAAGCAAAGTAAATCGGTAGTTTGCCTTAATAAGAGTTTTTTGAGCTTATCCCAGGGGTTAGCTGATTATTTTTTTATTTTTTTAGTTAATGGGAGAAAATCAGGCAATATTAAAACAATTCATTTTGTAAAACTGTTTCGAAACTTTTGACTTGTCCTTAAGCTAAAACCTCCCATGTCAAATGCTTTCGAAACATTTAAAGCTTTTCAGATTTTACACAATGCCGCAATTTTTGTTTTTCTTACATTTCGCTGCAAATATTTGAAAATATTTCGTTGAAATCCTTTTAATTTCGGAAAAAAATTGAACTTAGTTTATTGCTGTAACCGAGTGATTGGCAGAGCGTACTGCCATCCAGAAAGTCATGGGTTCGAGTCCTGGATAAATAAAAAAATAAATTAATTACTCAAATTCTGGTCGCCCTCGGCAAGGAATGTCAACCTCTCCTCCTCATAAAAACTCATGAGCCGTTCGATTACGACTTAGAATCAGATGTAGGCCAATCCATTTATTGGCAAAAACATTAAGGCCCATACCATTAGTTGGAAAAAGAGCTCGGCCAGAAAGAGCTTTAGCGATTATAAAGCGCAAGTTATGCATATTGTTACGATTTTGCTGATTCAACCTCGATGATTTCCCAAATCCTTCGGGAACGATCTCTGGATTGTTAAATAAAAGTCACCAACTTTATTTGCACATTCTTTATTTATAAAGAATTTACTTAATGTCTTTTTATTACTCAGTAATTCACAATTCAATTACAATTCACTTCACTATTTACAATCTACATGTGATGAAGTGACAAATTGCACAATGTTCTATTTTTATTACTTCACTGTAGTGTAATTACCAACACGTTTACTTTACAACTGATTCACTTACTCCTCTGCAGTTGTGTGTCGCCCTTATATACCACTCGGTTGTTCGCAACCAACCGCCTGGAATGATCGAATCGTTCTCGATAACAAATCTTCTCAAATTACGCTTTAGAACATGCCAGTTATCGCTTCTCTGTTTCATCTGACATTCGCTTCGCATTTTCGCCACAATATCAATCAATCAAGTGGTATTACAATATTGTGAAGATAATGTCGGAACATAATGTCACTCTAAAAGCCAATGACCCGGAGTTAAAAGCGAACAACAAAATGTGCATACACACAAAGGAATACATTTAAATTAGCCAAAAATACTGATAAGGGAAATTCTTTCTCAGCAAGTGGACTATAATTCTAAAGAGCAATCAAAATACACAGGGTGTAATGGGAGGTAGTCATTCTTCTGGCTATACAATTACAGACGCAGGGATATACTCAATTCCTACTCTTGCGTCCAATTCGAGCGCCCTGAAAATGTGAGTAATCTTTGTGTGAGATGCGATAACCAATCAGTGTGGAACCTTGGAATGTTTGAACCCTTAATTAGAAAAGTACCGCTGCCCAATTGGTTTGATGTCCTCGCAAGACTAAAGGTTGACATCACCGCCATCCAAGAAGTGCGATGGATGGGACAAGGATGGTAAAAAGTAGATCCTTGTGACTTTTAGTGGTGGGAGAGAAACTTAGCCATCGAGTCCTGGCATTCCCCGTGGTGGATGAACGTCTCGCCAAAATTCACATCAAGCTGAAGTTCTTCAACATATCGCTAATTTGCGCTCACGCCTTGGCAGATGAAAATGATGATAACATCAAGGAACCCCTGGGTAATGCTAGAAAATTATAAGATCGGAGGAGGATACAGGACGAAAAGAGAGGATTTAGCGACTGATGCCCAGAGTATACTGAATTTATGGAGGGAACACTTCTCCAGCCGGCTTAATGGCAGGGAAAATGAAACACCAGATTCATAGCGAACCCGATTCCCCAATCGATGACGATGGAACAGATGTTCCAATGCCCAACAATGAAGAAGTTCGAGTAGCAATTGCCCGCCTGAAAAACAACAAATAGGCAAGAGCCGATGGCTTACCAGCCGAGCTTTCAAATACGGTGGCAAGGTACAGACAAGGTGCAGAATATGGTTGGATGTAGGTATAACAGGCGATTGGAACCTAAGTGTACTCTATTCAATCCATAAAAAGGGGGACCATACAGTCTGCTCAAATTATCGTGCGATAAGCCTAATGTCCTATCGACCATATTGTTGAAAAGACTAAAGCCAATCGTTACCGAACTGATTGGATTATATCAGTGTGGCTTTAGACCGCGAAAAAAATCCAAAACGAACCATATTTTCATCAAACGTCAAATCTTGGAGAAGACCCATGAAAAGAAGATCGATACGCACTGCCTCTTCGTATATTTTAAATCAGCATTCGACAGCACGAAAGTAGCTGCCTCTAAACTGCTATGTCTGTATTTGGTAGCCCCACAAAACTTATACAGCTATGTAAACTGGCATTAGGCAACAACAGAAGCTCCATCAGAGTCGGGATGGACGGCTCCGACCCGTTCTATGCCAAACGAGGTTTCAGCATGGCGACTGCTTATCGTGTGACTTTTTTAATCTATTACTGGAAAAAATATTAAGAGCTGCAGAGTTTAATAGAGAACGTGCGCTTAAAAGAGATCGTACAATACTCTATAAGGGTCTATAACTGCTGATGTACGTCGATGATATTTATACAATTGGCCTCAACAACCGCGCCGAAAGTTCTGCTTTCTGAAGACTGGAAACGTAGGGTCTGGAAGTGAACGAGGACAAGACGAAATATCTCCTGTCATCAAACACACAATCCTCGCATTGAAGTCATAGATTATTTCATCTATCTAGGGATCAGTATTAACACCAACAATAATTTCAATCTGGAATTTCAACGAAGAATCACTCTTTCAAACAGGTGATACTTTGAACTGAGTAAGCAATTGAAAAACAAAGATCTCTCTCGACGAACAAAGACCAAACTCTACAAGTCGTCCCACATTCCCGTCCTGCTATATGTTGTGATGCAGAGACTTGAACCATGACAACATCCGATGAGTATGCGTTAGGAATTTTCAATAGAAAGGTTTTGCGGAAGATTTCTGGTACTTTGTGAATTGGCAGCGGCGAATACCACAACCGATGGATTATGAATTGTGCGAGATATACGGCGACATTGATATAGATCAGCGAATTAAGAGACAATGGCTATGCGGGCAAGGTTATGTGATACGTTTGAATGAGAATAAGAATACTACAGCTTTGAAAGTTTTCGATGGAGTACCCGCTGGTTGAAGCAGAGGAAGAACTTCCACTCCGTTAAAAAGATCAGGTGGGAAGGAACTGGTTGCACTTGGTATTTCCAATTGGCCCCAAATAACGAAAAAAAGACAGAAAGGAATGTCGCGCTATTGTTAACTCGGCTACAACCGCGTAAGTGGCGTCTACGCCAGTAAAGAAGCATCAAAATACTCCACTATATTCAAAGATGTATACATGCAAAAAAGAGTAGTAACAGCAGCCAGCGGGTTTACGGAGCAAGACACGCTATCTTGTAGATTCGTGCGAGAGTGTGAGATTATAATATGCATATACATATGTATGTACATATGTATAATTATTTTAACATTAGTTTCATAAAAAACGATTTGTTGTACCTATAATCACTATTAAATGATGATATCGAGCATCATTAATTAGATTATGTATATACATACATACATATATATATATATATATATATCTGATCAGAAATGTATACAAAATTGTATAGTAAAATGAATGCGAAACAATTAAGAAAACAAAAGCCTACTACAAATTACTGCACAACATGTGAAGGCCAAATATATGATTTTTTATAGTGAAAAGGAAAAAAAAGAAAATAAAAGAAGGGTCATAAACTTGATGAAAAAAATAATGAATTTTAAAAAAGAGGGAAAATTTAAATTCTATAACGCAAAATGTGTATGAAAAGATCGTGCACAAAACGAGTTTGAAAATTTGAATGAAGTGCTAATACTACGACACTAAAAGCACGCTCATTGTGAGCATAAAATCTGCTCGCGGCATTGGTGCTTGCC
Organism: Neoceratitis asiatica; assembly: GCA_030068015.2. Classification (NCBI taxonomy): domain Eukaryota; kingdom Metazoa; phylum Arthropoda; class Insecta; order Diptera; family Tephritidae; genus Neoceratitis; species Neoceratitis asiatica. The sequence goes on from CM061529.1 coordinate 31,246,784, forward strand.
AAGGAAAAAATAAAATTAAGTAAAAAATTTACAAAAATTAAACTTGCTGAAATATAAGCCGCTGGTGAATGCAGAGAAAAACGTTCGAAAGCGTAGCCGATTTAATACGGCTTAGAGCCTAAAAAGTGGGTGCCCTCTCAGCGAAGCGCAAAAAAAACACACGCCAGAGAGTCGCTTCTTATATACGCTCCGCGACACTCACTTACCTTTTGAACATGGTTTACTGTCAGAAGAGCGCATAACCGCTTAACTAGAAATACCTGCAAATATGTATATTTTTTGTTTGTTTAAACAAACAATAGGAAGCAAAGTCAATACTATAGAGATTTGTTAATAATATGTTTTGTGCTTCAAATACTCATTTTAAGCTTCACAACTCTCGCTACTCTCACTCACACGTGTTACTACTCAAATATCAGGAGACCCGAAAAGCACAATAGAAAATGTTCTTTGCGTTTGTTTTTGTTTTTATAAAACGCGGTTTATGAGCTAGCATTAATATATGCTGACTTGTCAAATTGTAAAGAACGTGTGGTCTTGGAATTGATGTATGTATGAAGGTACATACGTGTGTTTGTGAAACATGTTCTCAAAGAAGTGTTGCCTAAATCAGTCTTAACCCTTTCCCATCAACGCTTGAATTGCTGAACGAAATTTTTTATTTTTTTAAATTTTAATTCAAATATTGCGATCCATAACATAACATAAGGGAAATTTGATGAATTTATTAACCAATTTCCATGAAAAGGGTGAAAATAAAGATATTTTTATGGTTGCAATTCTTTTTATTCAGCAGTTGATTTAGTTTATATTAAAATGTATGCACTGTTTAGATGTACTTTATATATATATATATATATATATATATATATATATATATATTATATATTCCGATTCCTGATTCTCAAAAGTTTGACTCAGTCTTCTCACCTCACCCTGTTTAGAGATCAGTAAATATAGCATGGCTTCTCACTGTCATTCGTAAATATATAAAATATATTACGCTGTTTTCTTGGGATATTTTCAACAGAGCAATCCTTCCGATAAAGGAACAAAGAAGCCAAGTCAAGGAAATGGGCTATAAGCATTAGCATCGTAGCTTAGATTTATCTATCGCCCCTCGGTAAGGAATGTCAAAAAGCTCCTAATAAAAATCCATTAGTCATTCGGTGGGGGCTTAGAATAATAGGTCCATCCATCTCTTGAAAAAACCGCAAACTTGAGGAGGAGCTCGGCTTAAAATCGTTTTAGCTTCATCTAAGTCAACGGACCTTTTTTATTATTGTGAAAATTGTATTTTATCTGTATTAATAAAAGTAGAGGATTTATGAAATTTTAACAGATTAGTAGAAATGGTTAAGAAGGTTATATGTCGACCCAGGAATTAGCAAGCTTTGTGATAGTTCTCAAGTCGATTTGGTATCGTTCACAATGCTAGATAAACACTTAAATTTGGACTGAATTAGCCAATTCAGCCTTCTATCAGCGCGTGCTCGTTCTGATTTTTTAATACCCAATTATATTATCATAGCAGAATGAAATGAGTGGAGGTAAATCGTGTTCAATTGTATCTCTAATGACTATTATCCATACTTATACGTAACGCTCAGAGAGACTACTCCTTTGCCTATTGTTAGACCTCATAATCCACCCCGTTCGTCGTTGCCCCCCCCCCCCCCTTACATGTGTATGTATCTCCTTGTTTCTCTGAATATTTTTTAATAAAATCATAACTGAATTGAAAATTAATTGAACTGCCAAATCATTTTCAGCGGCTCTTCGAAATAAAACTATTAACTCAATTCTCAGTATTACTGACTACCCTTATTTTACGTATCCATGTGAACGCAGCTCATGCATCTAAAAAACTGTAACCATGACCATATTGGCTGACATACCCACCTTGGCCTTCTTTCGTGCACGTACGTCCGGAGAAACCCACTGTCTTGATTGTTCTTTGGTCTTTGGTGTGGTGTGGCGGATCCATTTTTAGTCTACGGTAATGGCGCAAAATTCGTTTGGATTTCAGTTGAACATCACCAAGAACTCCTTTGAAGTGGTGTGTGAGCAATCACACGGATAGCTTTTTCATGTCCTTACAGTTTCAGCCATCTCACCAATTTTTATTCTCAGATCGTCCAATATCATTCAATAGATTTTATCTACAATTTCTGGCGACCTGAACATTCGGGATCACTTATACTAGTACGACCATAACGGAACTCAGTGAACCACTTCTTAACCATTAAAAGTGATGGTGCAGATTACTCATAGTATTTATCAAGTCTTTCCTTGGTTTCGGTGATGGATGGACATACACTTTCTCCATTTTCATTAAAATTCAAGAGTTCGTCTGCTTTGAAGGGCCGTCAAACACAACTAAATGTCGCAGCTCATAGCACAGCTCTAAATTTTACAGCAGTCCATTAATAGATAACAGTTGGCGGGAGCAGTGTTTTGCTTACAGTAACTGCGCATCAAATTCAAAATGTCACTGACTTGCCGAACAGCTCTCGTAAATATTGTTTTTGTACATACATATGTTGCACGGGACATCAAAATAAGCAGAAATCTTTCTTCTTAATATTTTATCTGCGAAAAACCATCAGAGTAACCTTGTCCTTTATATCTTCTAAATTTGATGTTTATTTCGATTTCACATGATCTTGTCAAGGCCGATAGCACAGTATGCACATTATGCCCCAAAATTAAAGGGTTAAATAATTTAATCGTACGTACGTACATACATACACACATATACATACATATGTACATATGTATATGCATAGTATATAAATTTATGCATTTGCGGAATATTGCTCGAATTAATTTTCATTGGAAAATTTAAATAATATTTTGACCAACCGTGAAAATTAGAGGAATACACAACAACATAAAGGAATATAATGAAAAAGATGAAAATGAAATTAAATTCTCATGCCATACCCCCACATTTCAACGCCAACGCTTCCCTCTATATTCATATATGTAACTAAGAATGTATGTACATACATATGTATGTATATATGTATGTGTACATGTGTGCGTGGATCGCCCAAAATAATGGAATTTGGCCGGGTATGACGGGTCCATTCATTTAAAAGCAAGCATGCTAATGGTCAGCAAAATTGGTTAAAGCAAGCAGACTGCTTGCCAGTCAGCCAACCAGTCAGCCAACCAGTCAGCCAACCAGTCAGCCAACCAGTCAGCCAACCAGTCAGCCAACCAGTCAGCCAGCCAGTCATCCAGCCGGTTACAACGTTTGTGTCCCGCAGCAATTTGACTAAATTTGCGTGCCAAACAAAATATATGTATGGACATTAAGCAAACCACAGCGAGAAATATCATTTCGAAAAATTTGGACGCTCGTTTAGATCGTTAGACATTAGAAGCTCTTTGCTGAGTTGCTATAGTACGCCTACCATTGCTATTTATATGTGTATGTGTGTTCACTGCTCTTGTTGTCGATGTTGCTGAGCAGCATAGAAAATATTCATAGAAGTTAGCCGCTTGGCTGCTGCGTTGGCGGCCTCTACGGCGACAATGATTATGAGAGTGAGCGCCCGGGCCGGCTGTCTCGATTAGTATGTAGTTGTTTGCCTTGCTTTGCCTAGCTTTGCTGCCGCTGACGACGATGATGATGACGACGACGAAGCCAGCGAATGTGTCTGTTATGGCTGTCAGGCCAGAGAGTTTTAAAAATTGACTTTTTTATTCGGCGCGCCTCAGAGACTACGGCGTACTGGTTTTAGATGGTTAGCGTTCGCTGTGGCGGTAACGAGCGCGTCTTCAACGTTTTTACCGATTAATTTTTGTTTCAATTGTAGTTATTATAGTATTTTAACTTTAAAATTTAATACAAGTGCAAAAGTATTTCATTCAAATATTTTTATATATTTTTACGGCGCGAAATTTTTTTTACGAAATACATATACATACATATGCACAAATAAAATATCTGAAATACATATTTTCAATGCATTTGTAATACGTTCGATTGCCTGTTGTTGGGATTGCAAAATATAGAAGTTTATTTGCGGCAAAAGAAAATTACAAAACATCACGAGTTATGGAACAAAAAGCGCGAAAAGTTTAAATGAAATGTGTTTGTGTGTGAAATAATAAAATAAAATTTATTGTGCAAAAAATTAAACTGCGCGAAATTAAAGGTTAGGACTGAGGAGTGTAAAATTAAAAAAAAAAAAAAAACAAGCAAAAAAAAAATATTTTGGCATTGTGAAGTGTGGTTAAAAAACATTATAAACAGCTTTATTTTAATAAATATCAAAAATACACTCTCCAAAAGTAGTCGATTCTGTTCCTCTTTTCTGAAACTGTTTGCTGCTATGTACATACTCGTATACTTTGTATGTATGTTATTACGGTTAGGTTAGGTTTTTTATTATTGCACAGTGTAAGGAATTTCATGGGAAAAACTTGGAAAATTATAATAAGGTCATAAATTAAAAAATTGAAAAAAAAATTAAAAACCAATAATCTTAGGTAAAATTTTTTAGGAAATGAAGATAATAAAAATAATTAAGATTTATTAGATGAAGCAGAAAAAAAGCTAACCATGCAAAAAAAATTAAATCTAAAAGTAATTAAAATTGTATAGAATTATAAAATTTTGTTTAAAAAAAAAAATTATAAATAAATATAAATAAATGTTTTTAATATAAAGTTGTAATATAAATTTTTTTTTATTAAATTTAATAATTTTTCTAATTTTAAAATTCCAAGATTTTATTTCGGAACTGTAATTTTAATCACTATTATAAAATTCATAAAATTTTTAGCAGTTTTTTTATTTTCTTTCAAAATAATAAAATGTGTTAAGAATTGAATTAGTATTCACCAAAATTCCTTTTAAATAAAAAAGTGTGTTTTGAATTTCCAAATGCGTGCAATAAAATGATCTGAGCTAAGCTGAATCGAAACTAGTTTGTTTTGAAATTTAAATTGATTTCATTAATTTATAATTGGCGCTTTATAATCGCTTAAGCGATTTTCGGCTTTTAATTAATAAATGAAAAAAAAAATTAATTAGCTCTAATTTTAAAAAATTGTATGTTACTCGGTGGCTTTTTACTTATTGCCTGAAGTTTAGTTTACTGTTTTTTTTTTGTTATTGTTAAAAGTTAAACTTACTATATGAAATACTATTACATTTTGTAAATTCTGCAATTAATTTTTAACAAAAAGAACAAGTAAAATACAAGTATATGAAAAATTTGCTGACATTAAATGTTTGCTTCGTGTGCTTCATTTGATTTTGTAGTTGTTTGAGAGTGGTTGTGTCTGGTCATGTGCTTGAGGTGGCGTGTTTTCATTTTTTGATGGCCAATTTTACAAGTGCTCTATAGTAAGAATACCAGCAAGTTATGTTTCTTTTTTCAACATTTTTCCATCGATTTCAATAAGCTGGGACCCGATTTCATCATTTTCAATCCTTTTTTTTCAGACGTGACATTTCGTCTTACTTGATACCTATATTATTTCTATAAATTTTTTATAATTTTCAGATAAAATAAAACTAACTATTCAGATCAGCAATTTCGAATTATAGTGATATCAAATTTAAAGCTCAGCAATGAAATTTGATATTATTAATACTTATTACATATAAAATGTTAATTTATAGCAATCGGAAGATCGTAAATACTTCCACCATTCAGCTAATTCCTCAGATAGAAGATTTTCTTTCCCAACTCTTTCTCTAAACGGCGTGTTATTATTCCTTTTACAACTTTCATCCGAAGTAAGTATGGAAGTACCTGAAGGTGAAGAGATAGTCTCATCAAAATTTGTACCGATCGTAGTTATCAGAATAACGAGCTGAGTTGATTTAGCCATGCCCGTCTGTCAGTTGGATTGCAAACTAGTCTCCCAGTTTTTGAGATATTTTTTATGAAACTAAGTATGCGTGTGTTTTTTTTTTAACGTATTGATCATTTGTCGGAACCGGCCAAATTGGATCACTGTGACATAAAAGCCCCTTACAACCGATTTGTTCAAGTTTGTGAGTTTGAGTCATAAATACTTCAAAAAAGGCATTCTACACAAGTGGTTTATTTTGTGTTGTTGTCTCCCTTTTTATTCAATAACCAACCAGGTCAGATGAAAATGGTAGCACCTTATAGAGATAACTTGGAAACCGTCGGTGATCTATGTTGGGACATGATGTGACCTATTTGACTCATACATACATATGTATGTACCTTGAAAAGAAATTGTTTAATTTCATAGACATATACATACATACAGATGTATGTATTTAAGTTCATACATATAAGTAAAACTATGTACAATCCATTATCTGCCCGAAGTCAAGTGCGTGCGTAACAAGTTCAACGGTATTATCATCGCTTGTAGATTAAACATTGAAAATTATGTTGATTCAAAGTCATTGTCGCAAATCGAAAAAAAACTAAAAGAAATAAAGAAATAAAAATTTAAGTAATTATAACTAAACAAACTGAAATTAAAAATTATAACTATAAATAAAATTGTTAAAACAATGAAGAAAGAGTAAAAAGCATAACAGCGTAACAGCGATTAAAATAAATAAACTACAACTAACAGCTGTATATAGAATCAACTTAAAAAAATATTTAGGTACATAGAATTTCAAAAAAGCTGCAATTTTTTTGCTATGATAAATGAATAATATTCTTCTAATGGGTGCGAACATACACATGTACATATGTGTGTGTAAGTATGTATAAAGACATATCAACATGTACATATAGTCATATATGTACTATTTATCTACAAATATGTATTGTCGCAATTCAACTGCAATCAGCATTAACGCAAAACTCATCTCCAACCACCTAATAACTGCTGACTAAGCGGTAACTGTCAACATAATTATCTGTATATGGGTTTGTGCAAAAAAGCAAACAAACATTATGTAAAGTTTGCAAACAGCAAAGGCTGCTGGCAAATTACTTATCTTCAGAGATATTCTTTTAATTGTATGTACATTTCTATGTACGTATGTATGTATATAGAAAAATAATGTTTGCATTATAACGTCGCAGTCACACGGCAATCAAATCGATAACAGTTAGCGGTTTATTTACGAAAAAAGACAATTAAATTAGGACTATGTATGCGTAAAAACAAATACCTATGTATGTAAGGATTAAAAAAAAGCAAACACTTACGCTTTAGTTAAATTTGGGATCAAATTGAATCATATTGCCGTCCTCAGCTAATACCAACCAGAGAAACAAATTTTGTAAAAGCTGCCAAAAAATCAGTGGAGCGTAAGAGGATTTCGGGCTAATAATCAGGGACCGTAATCCTTGTGAGTTATAAAATATAGATTACAGTTTAATTATTATTTATTGATTTTAATATATTTTAATTGGCGGCCGCAATAGCCGAGTGGTTAGAATTGCGTACTACTATTCGGAAGGCCTGGGCGCGAGTCCAGGTTCGAGCAACAACCAAATTTTAGAAAATTAATTTTTCTAATTTCAGTCACCCCTCATGGGAATATCAAGCCATTCGAGTGTATTTCTGACATGAAATAAAGCTCCTCAGAAAAATCCATCGGCCGTTCGGAAGCGACTTAGTATAAACTGTAGGTCGCTCTATTTGTGGGTAAAAACATCCAGATGCAAAAACACAATTTGGAGGAGGAGCTCGGCCGAAAATTGGTCACAAAGCGCCATATATATATATATATATATATATATATATATATAATGAACGAAAACTCTCGTAGTACCTGCAACGAAATCTGTCTTTGTCTCGAGATTTGCAAAAGATACCTCTGCCGGTGATATAAAGAATTACGTTTTATCTAAAATTAAAACTGACAATTTAGTTATTAGAAAATTTAATTTTACATACGAACGGAATATTTCATCATACAAAATTTTGAAGCGATGCTAAATAGTTCTTTTTGGCCTTCTGGTGCTTGTGTTCGGGAATTCGAATACAAGCCAAAAAGAAATAATAATTTAGCTAAAAAAATGTTCCAAAAAAACTGAAGTTGAAACCTGCTTTAAGTCTATACTACCAAAATGTAAGAGGTTTGAATACAAAGTTAACTAACTTATATCTCAAATGTCCCGAAAATAATTACGATGTAATTTATTTTACTGAAACCTGGCTTAAACCTCATGTTTTTAACTCGGAGATTCTTCCAAGTACTTAGCAAATTTTTAGAAAATACCGTGAAAACAGAGTCGGCGGTGGAGTACTTTTTGCTGTAGACTCCATGATTCCGTCTGAGGAGGTTAGCCTTGCTTTTGTAGAACCTGTTGAATTTAAGTGTATTCGAGTACATGTTGGAAGAGGTTATATATATTTAGCTCTCTGTTATATTCCTCCTCAATCGCACCTCTCTGTATATTTACAACATATCTCTCTTTTGAAATCAGTTATGTGATCAGATTTTAATAACTGATAAAAGCGAATCGACTACTCAATTTCATTTCTCGAAAGCTAACTTTAAACATCTTAATAAGGCTTTATCAGAATTATCATGGCCTACATACAATGAGAATATTGATCAAAGCGTCAACTTAACTTTATTTAACTTATTTGAAAAATTTGTTTCTAAGCGCATTTGTGTTTATAAAGAACCTGCTCAACCGTGGTACACTAAAGAACTTAGAGTTCTAAAAAATGAAAAAACCCGACATTCCAAGCTTTATAAAAGTACAGGTATGCACTCACATTATTTAAAATATTCAATTTTGCGACACAAGCTCTTTGATTTAAATCGGAAATGTTATAATGCTTATTTGTGCAAAATTAAACGTAGTTAAATAACAAATCCTGAATCATTTTATGGTTTCGTAAACGCTAAGCGCTAGGTACCTGGATTTCCTTCTACTATGACGTTTCAAAATAACATTTCCAGTGATATTCAGACAATTTCCAATTTGTTCGTTAAATTTTTCAAATCTAATTATTCTCCTAGTATTCAAGTAAACTCATATTACCCATATAAATTATGTTCGGGTAACATAGTCCATACGCCTACAATATCGTCTGAAGATGTATTTATCCATCTGAAGTCCTTATAAAAGTCATGCACATATGGTCCTGACCAAATACCTTCTTGCTTTCTTGTAAATTGTACTGAGTATACTTATATTTTCGAACCTTTGACTCATTTATTCAATTTATCACTTAAAGAAAGTATTTTTCCATCTATATGGAAAGAATCTTTTATTATACCCCTTCATAAAAACGGAAACAGATCTTTGGTAGAAAGTTACCGGGGTATAGCTAAACTATTTGCGATTCCTAAATTATTTGAATCATTTGATTCATTCAATCTCTTCATATATATCACACTCCCAACATGGATTTGTTAAACGAAAATCTACAACCATCAATTTACTTGAGTTCACTTCTTATATCATTGATGCGTTCAGAAAGAACAGCAGCGTTGATGTAAAACATACTGACTTTAGCAAAGCTTTCGATAAGGTGTGTCACTCGTTGCTAATCAAGAAGCTTGACTTACTGGGTTTCCAACCAAAATTTTTACAATGGATCTCCACATATCTGTATGATCGAACTCAAAGAGTAATGTTTAAGAATTCCGTTTCAGATACCATTAATGTTTCTTCAGGAGTACCTCAGGTTAACCATCTAGGCCCGATTCTGTTTTCACTATTTATAAACGATATATCTTCTCAGATAAAATTTTCAAAACTTTTAATGTATGCGGATGATGTAAAACTTTATAAATCTTACATACAATACAAATGAAGGTATCTTACTGCAAACAGACATAAACAGCATGGTTGAATGGTGTAAAATAAATCAGATGCCCCTAAATCTAAAAAAATGTAAAGTTATGGGTTTCTCCCGAAGATCCACACAGACAATTACTTACACTATAGATAATTACAATTTGGAGCAGGTTCACAGCTTTATTGACCTGGGGATCACTATGGACCCTAAACTGAACTTCACACATCACATTGGTGTGTTAGTCAACAAAGCCAAAGGCATCTTGGCTTTTGTAAAACTTTGGTCAAAAGAGTTTAATGATCCTTATGTTACAAAAGCTCTGTATGTAACATTAGTGAGACCCATTCTTGAATACGGCTCGGTGATTTGGAACCTGAGGTATCAAATCTACTCTCACAAGTTAGAGTCCATTCAAAAACAATTTCTCCTATTTGCCTTAAGAAATTTGCATTGAGGCTCTCAGTACAATCTTCCTTCTTATACTAGTCGTCCGAAACTTATCAATCTCCCTACTCTCGCCAGTCGTCGGGAAATGCTTGGTGTAATTTTTATGGTTAAAATAATAACAGGCTCAATTTGCAGCCGCCTTATTCTCTCTGAAATCAAATTTAATGTTCAGTTCAGAATGTCCAGACATTTTTGCCCCTTGTTTTTGAAAACTTGTAAAACGAATTTTGAATTTCACGAGACTTTGCATTGTTTGTGTCTAGATTTCAACTCTCATTCAAGCACATTTGACATATCTGACTCGCGTTTTCATATTAAGAAAACTATTTTGTCAACTCTCAACTAACCGTTATAATACATTTTATATTTTACATAATTCTTAAATTGATGAAAAATAAAACAAGTTCCGTACGTCATGCGGACAGCGCCCCGCGTGCGGATGGGCGGAAGGTGGGTAAACCGTTGGGATTAATAACAATAATAACACCAAATTTCCCTCTCTTAGAGCCTTTTTTAAGGGTTCTTGACACAAAATGTCAAATCTCAACAAATCGGTTGTATGGAGCTATATATTATAGTGGTCCGATCTGTAAATATCTATGAGCAAAATAGTTTTTACGAACATTTACTTGGCGAAACCTGAATAAATTTATTAAATATCTGACATAAATTTGTATGAGTTTTTCGACATTCTCTTTATGTTTATGCTACCAATTTCTTGCGTTAAAAAATAAATTTTACATTTTCCAAAGTTGTAATATAGAAAATGGGGGGTATGTAAAACAGCTGGTTGAGCTAAAAGTGTTCAAAAATTATTTAAAGTGAGTGAGTTAGTTTGTCTGTGAGCGGCCCTAACGGAATCAAGTCGAAAATTTCCGAGCAAAGCAATAACGACATCTTGTATTGTGTGAAGAGGCAACAGTGGACAGATGAAAGAAACACATAAAACGAAAATTCGCCAGAAGTTAGCGCTACAACGCGAGCTTATAAAAAATCAATAAATACTCGTAGTAAAGAAAACTAAGCAATTCAGCAACAACAAATGCTTTAATTACGCTCGAACGTGACAACGTGAGTCTAATAGCGCGTCCGACTTTAAAATAAGTAAAAAACACACACACACGACGCGTTCAATTACTAGTTTTTTGTTTTCTAAATTTATTGTTTTAAATTCGCGCAAGTTTTACCCTTTATTTTCTGGGCTGCCTTTTCTGTTGAAATTCACATTTAACTAAAACGCTTGAGCTTTTACGAAAAAATAAATAAGTTTATTAAATTCAATTAAAACAAATTTGATTAAAAGTTTATATGTGTATGGGTATTTATAGCTGAAAATTTGCGGTCCATTATAGTTAATAAAGTAAAACGAACATTCGCCAGCAATGGATATGATGACTGTCAATAATAACAATAATAACAACAACAATAATAACAACAACAATAATATTAACAACAATAACCATGGGAGTGGCGTGTTCATAACCCCAACAACGCTAGCTTCGGTTCAAAATGTCGCCAACAAAGAGGCGTTACCAGTCCGCATGGCGACTGAGAATGATTTGTGCCAACAACAGGCAGTTGCTGGTGATAATTGGCATGATGCCAGTGGCGATATCGCCGCCATTGCAGCAGTTGCTGTAGAGTGTGAGCGTTTGCTTGCAGCTGCAACAGCTGATGAGATTACCTGTGACAAGAATAAAAGCGGTGTACGAGATGAAATCGGGCCTAAAGAAGGAGGCGAAGAACCCGCCAACGCCGTCTGCAATACTGCCGTGAGTGATAATTACTCAGCAAATGAAACGTGGCAAAATTGTCTACCGAACAACACTGTGGGATGCCGTAAAAATTACACTGACTGTACTGCCGACGATTTGGATTATGGCGGTGATGCTGAGGTATCCTCGCATACTCAACTCGATTACACCACTTCGTTTGCCTCCTACGATAGTCATGTGCATCAGCTGAATCGTAGTAAACGTCGCGACTCGCATGCAACATTAAAACGTTTGCGACAGCATCAACATGAGCAATCTCAACAATTGCTGCATCGCTTTAGCTCGCAACAAAACTCGAGCTCTTTAAAGCTTAGCGCCTCAAACGCATCAATTTGTTCATCGAACACGTCTACCTGCCCAGCCTACAGCATCGGGGAGCCGTTGTATCAGTCCGTTGCCTTCACAGATTACGGCGCCGCGGATGGCGGTGCTATTGAAGCGCTCGCCGTGGAGGAGTCTACCGACGAAAGCGTGTTACGGTATTCTTATAAAGGCTATCCTCCAGAGTTGTATTCGCCGCGCAAGGAATTTATCTATACACGTCCGCTGGTCGAGAAACAGGTAAGTTATTCCATACTTCTATACTCCCATATTTACCTTTTTGCCACTTGGAGTGTTTTTCAACACAATATGACAGTAGAGGAATTATGCCATCAAATGCGATTAGCCCATTAATTTAATTTATAATATTTTAAACAATAACGAAATAATTGAAACATTAGAAAATTTTTTTTTTGGGAATCCAAATGTTTAAACTCCCATTTAATTATGTTTTAAGCTGAAATTAACTTTTTTATTTTAATCAAGCTGAATTCTTCAGCTAACTTTCCAATGGATATTTCTCTAAAATGGTAAATAAGAGCGAAAAAAGTATATGGACAATTTTTGTAGATAATTACCTGATCTACAATTTTAATCTGAGCTACTTTTATGGTAAAACTAGCCACTTAGCTAAAAAAAAAAAAAATCCCAAAAATAACATATTTGCGACCTTCGACCTTGAATACAATTCAGCTTGTTTTGATTTAATGCCATGGCTCCCCAATTTTTTTTTTGCTACTTCTTCTAATCAAACAAGAAGGAAATTAAACTAATTTTAAGTTTATTTATTAGATTTGTGATTAACTCTGTGTTGATGGCATAACTTTTCTTTATTTACTTCCTGTTTTATGTCCCACCGATTTTGCCATTTTCGGTTTTATTTTATGCATGCTTTTTTATTAATATCTATAAATCTGAGCGAATTTCAAAGCATTAAAGAATAACAGAAGAGTTAGGGATTGAAGTACATCCACTTATACATTTGACATTTATTCACATAACACATGCCTCTGAGTTGCCGGCGTTTTTAGTTTAGCTTTCAGTTGTATACTCGTATATGGCGCGATGAATAGACCTCAAGTGTAAGACGGCATAAAATTGTTTAATTGATTTCAATTTCGGATCTTCAAACACGATTTATTTTCAACCAAACAATTAAAGAAACAACAAAAAGTTTTTAATTTTATGAAAAGATGAAGAAAAATAATGCTATATTAAGAAATAGATAAAATAAAATTAAATTAAATTAAACAAAATAATATGAAATAAACCAAAACAATAAGAAAATTAGAATAAAATTAATTTAAAAAAAAAAAAAAATATATAATTAATTAAAAAAATATAATAAAAAATAAAAAAATTAGGTGAAATAAATAATGGAATAAAATAAAAGTAAATTAAATTAAAAAAATGAAATAATATAACTTAAATAAAACAAACCTAAAACCAAACAAAATTAAAATAAAATAAAATAAATTAAAATAAAATAAATTAATACAAAATAAAGTTAAATAAAGTAAAATGAAATAGAATAAATATAAAAATAAATATAAATAGAATAAAATAAAATGAAATAAAATTAAATAAAACAAAATAAAATGAAATAAAATAAAATAAAATAAAATAAATTAAAGTAAAATTAAATAAAATTAAATAAAATTATATGAAATAAATTGAAATAAAATAAAATAAAACGTTGTTGTTGTTATTACAGTACTACTTGCAGCTGTTGCTAGCCGATTAATATTACATTTGTTGTCTATGCTATTTTATTTTGTATACTTACTATTTCCTTGCTCGTTTTGTTAGCGTGCCAAATGTTAGTGCGTCTATTGCCGGTAATGTAGCATTTCAGACACTTCTGTATTATTCTCAAATACATACGTACATACATATATTTATACAAGTACATTAATTTTTATTGCTGCTTTCGTGATGGTGCTGTTTCTAGCATATTTTTTTGCTTTGTTTCCACTCGTCTTTTTAGTTTTCTTTGTGCTTTTATTGCTAGCGCTCGCCATATTTTGCATTATACGAGTATATTCTATATATTGTTAATTTTTTTTTTTTGTGTCTGTTGTTGTAGGTAATTGTTTTTGCACTTTTTGCTATTGACTTAACTGTTACTTTATTTTAAAAAGTTTTCAATATACAACATTCGAGACAGTATGCATAATCGTTTTAAATTATTTGTTGTGTCTTTTATTATGTACGTATATATTTGTGCAGATGCGAGTATTTCATGCATGCATGAAATATATACTCCACATAGATGAAAGAGTACTCCAAAACTAACTACATTTATTAGGGATGATCAGAGTATCTACTCAATGGTGTACCTACAGGAGATTACTTTACGGAGTAGTGAAAAATGTACTTTGCAGCAGAGCATTTCACAAAACAGCGTTATTGTACGAATTTTGTTTTCTCTATATTTTTTCTATGGAAAGTTAAATAATGGTTTGCCTCCTAACAACACTTGATCAGCACATAAAAATTGTTCATTTTTGGAATATCAACGACTATATACATATAAAGTCTATGATCTCTCATTTCTCCTCCATAATATATACACTTATTTTAAATAAAATAAAATAAAAATCTGCCTAAATAAATATTTCTCGTAAATTTTACAAAATGGACCAAACATTACGTAACATTACTTTGGAACTTTAATTTAGTGCTTTAAAACTATATTGAATATATAATAATAATAAGTCTATATGGAAAATTAGGCCTTTAAAGAAACTTGCTCAAAAGAGATTAATAAAAAATATAGATAACATTTTTTGAATCAACCCATGCGCCTTTACGATCCCATGGAGTTGTTGAAACGCTTAATCATAATTTCAGAGATACTAAAAAATATTATGCATTTATTAAAAAACATTTATATGTTTTTTCTGTGATCATAAATGAAATAAAAAATTAATTTTGGCAGTAAATATTTCGTTAATTTTTCTTACTCGCTTCTATGCATGGGTGTTGTCTATCTAGTCAACATATTATAATTAATATTGATACATTTTAATAACATCAACACTTATAACGTCACTGCATATTAAAGTGATCATCGACGCTTGCGTTGGTGTTGTCCAAGTATTTGCCAACTGTCGCGGATAGTTATTTATGCTCAAACGCATTCCTAAATCATTTTATTTGCCTTTAAATCTATTTTCATAAACATTTTTTCCGCTTCAGTACTCTATTTTGAGATTTCCGCAAGACAAAAAAGGCAAAAAAAAAAAAACAAATTTATCATACACTTGGAAATGATGGTCTATTAACAAACTTTTTTTTCGACGACGATCCCAGAGTTGTCCAACCGACCGAGGGGCCCGCCTGATGAATAAACGTAAAATTCAACAGACCGGTGACTGAAAACCAGGTACAGCCCGGACTGTCCTGAATCCGAGACCGATCGCGGAATGTCGCGGCTACAATTGCCTCGTACACTTTACAGCTACACATTTGCCCATCAGATGCTATAAAGTACTTTGTGATTAAGAAACGTTGATAAGAAAGAGATTATTTATAAGTTTGCGACTCTCAGTAAATATTTTTTTATACAAAAAAGTGAGTCAGAAGAATCAAAGCTGCTCGGCACATAATTAGATTCGAAGGAATCTGCGAACATATCTGCGATTCTATAAAAATCACTATATATTTCATCATTCATTTTTATAGATGATGGAAATCCATAAGTCTTTCGTATCGAATTAACTAAACTATAGAATGCCCTCGAGTTTGTGGTGTTATTAGGAATTCTTGTCATATACTTTTTGTAGCACGAGTTAGTGAAAATATTGTACCTCTGTCTAATTATAGAATAAGCACAATAGTCAGAAACTTTACTAGACTTTTTGTAGACCTTGAATTTTCTAGTCTTTTGATTTTTCAAGTACTTCAATTCCGAATTGAACCATAATGCGCATTTGTTACGAGCTGGCTTGTTTGCTTTAGGTACATACTGTATAAAGCTTGAATGTAAAACACTATCTTCTACATAACCATTGTACATTGGCCAGGAAATCGCATTTCTAAGATTAAGATAATTTGCTTTTTTTTATAATAAAGAACGAGTATTTTGTAGATTTTAAACATTTATCGGGCATTTTAAATTAATAGGATATTCTAAAGATAATTCAAGACAGGGGAGAGGGAAATGATGAGACGACATCCAAGAATATTAAATCCAAAGTCTCTCCAAATTTATTACGAAAAAATATAACATTATTTATGAATAAAAAAGAACAATACCATTCTTGGACTGTTAATTAAGATAAATAAATATGCGAAAAATAGGTTTCGCGAAAAAAGTATTTGTGTTTAGAATTGATTAGAATAAAATTAAACAAAAATTGAAAACTAAAATAAAAAATAAATTAAAGTAAAAAAAAAAAAAAAATTAAAATAAAAAATTGGTATACAAAATTAGTCGATAAGTTTGTTTGTATTCAAAAAAGGTTCTTTGCTAAAAAAAAAAAGATTAAAAATAAATAATTCTAAGTGTTGTCCGTCGCATAACAATCCAATCCTTGAACCATTCTTCGATTTCTTCAAAATACTCGGGTGGTCCCCCCAAAAATTTTTGCATCCGCCAAAACAGCCAGTAGTCGGAAGGAGCAAGGGGTTATGGTTAGCTAGCACGCTCTTTGCCTTCGACGCTAAAATCACCAATTCTGAAGCGTCGAAACCACTCTCTGCATAACTTATCAATCATCGCAAATTCACCATAAACTTTTACAATCATTCGGTGGGCTTCAGCTGCACTTTTCTTCCAGTTAAAACAGAAAATCGAAACTTCCTGTAAATGCTGTTTTTACACAAATGGAGATATTTTTTTCAAAAAGAGACAAAATACAATGTTGTT
The DNA here is from genome assembly GCA_030068015.2 of Neoceratitis asiatica. Taxonomy (NCBI): domain Eukaryota; kingdom Metazoa; phylum Arthropoda; class Insecta; order Diptera; family Tephritidae; genus Neoceratitis; species Neoceratitis asiatica. The sequence goes on from CM061529.1 coordinate 31,263,929, forward strand.
CTCAAAAACAGACGCACAGTACGAGTATGTGCCCAGATGTGAAACTTTTTCAATGATATAGGTAATCGCTTCCAAGATCGGCCACAACTTGCAAATGTAGCCAGTTTTTTTAGAATGAACTGAACTGATTTCTTTACCAACATAAAAACTATTTTATTTTTGAATAATAATTTTAAAAAATTACGAGAAATTAAATAAAACAAAAAAATTAAATTAAGTAAAATATTATAATATAAAAAAAAATAAATAAAAAAACCTAAAAATTATATTTCTTTTTAAAAATAAGGAAAAAATCACATCAAATTAAATTTAAAATCAAAATTAAACAGAATAAAGTCGAAAAAAATAAATGGGAATCAAATGAAATGAAATATTTGGTAATTTAAAAAGTCTCCGCGGTTTTGATCACTACATGTTTTTGATACACTTATTTTGGGCAACACTAATCCCATTGTGTGAAGCTAACAAGACATTATTTTCGTAAAGATAATTCTGTAAATGGTAATTCTTTTGAAAACTTATTTTGATTCGAAAATGAGTGGAATTTCTGAGAAAAATACGTTATGTGATGTTTATTTACTATAAAACTTGACTGAGCTTCGTTGGGACGTTTTAATGGACTCGCCCTTAGCACGGACTATTCAGCAATTAAATGCCATTTGCTTGGATCTCGGCAAAACTCTCTTGGTGGTAAAAAATTGGCTGTTCTAAGGGCCTTTGGCCAAGTCCTATAAACCACGGAAACTCGAATTCGATGTGAGCCACCTTTAAAAGGGGAAAAAGGTTATAGATACCAATGGGCAGTATGTATTTGATTAAAATTAAAAACAAATTGAAGTAAGCCGTGGAGTCCTTTTAATTACCCAATAAAATAGGATTATATTTAATAAAGATAAATAAAAACAAACATTCTGTACATAATTTGTTATTATTATTTTGTAGTATCGAAAAAAAATTAAATTATATGAAAAAAAAAGAAAAGGCGAAATTTTATATATGCTATATATATACAATGTATATATATATATATATATATATATATTTAAATATTATTGCGCCGTGAAAAGAATAAATTTTAAAACAACAATAAACAATTTTTGCCCAAGAAATTGAATTCTTCAATAATTTTGGGTTCTACATACTCACTTACATATATTGAGGAGTAATACAATTTTTTCAGCTAAAAGAAATATAAAATTTAAAAAGCTAAGCCATTATATTTAACATATCATATATACATTGCATAAATATATGTATGTACATTAAAGCAGTATTTGCTTATGCCAAGCACGTTGTCAGTATTATTTCTGCGGACACTGATGGGGTCGTTGCTACTACCAACTATTGCAAAGCTGGCACGCCCTATCGTACGGTTATCAATTATGAGCATATTTAAGTATACAAGTAAATACATGTGTATGCCTGTGATTAAACCAATATTTTTTTTAAAACTTTATCTCTTCAGTCAGTGGCATCACTAACCTTTGGCATATGTGATAGTTAGCAGTTCGCTTCAAGCATTTTAAGACTTGTTCATTTAAATTAATCGTTATATATACTAAATATATATAATAACAAATATAAATTTTAAAAATCCTGTATTCCTTTTACAGAATGTTTAAGCAGAAAATCAAATCTTGTGCATGAAAGTAGTTAACCATAATAAATCGACTAGGCCCACCTTATTTTCTACACGCCCTTTTTGTTTTAATCTTTCATATATTTTGTACTTTTAAATTTCTTATATACATATGTTATAAACGTATGTATATGCATTTATTTAATTTTTTTGATTTTTATAATTTTCTTTCACTTTTGCTCATTTTTGTTGTTAATTTTCTTTTTTGTTTATGTGCTGTGTGTACTTTTCGCTTACGTCTTTGACTTCAACGCTGACGTCTGCTGTCATCTGGTATGCGTAAAATACAAACATATGTACATATGTCCATTGGTAGTGATAAACATATGTCGCTTATTGACAAATGTATACTTGAATATTACAGGCAGAAGAGTACCTACATACGAGTACATACATACATATGTATTTATTTAATTATAATAATGCAATTTTTTCAGGCTCTCAGATATTAATTTGGCATATTTCCCTATTAACATGAAACCTATAGTCTACCCTATATAAATTTAATTTACTAATACACTGCAACCGTTGAGACTTCTATTCTTGCATTGCATTGTTTCGGAAATAATAACATAAAACTAAAAAGATTGAAATACATTAGACATATAAAAAGAAATTCAATAAATTAATTTTTTTTTTGACAATTTATCAGTACAACAGATTGATTTCATAAACTGTAAAATACATATTTTGGCATTAAGTGAATCATCTTGAAGATAATTTCACATTTGAGCAAATTTTTATCAGCAAGTATAAAAAGAATATAGAAAATGAGAAGTGTGGATAAGAATTTTGTAGAGAAACAAATCTTTAAATCGCTTAAATTTTCAATCCCGGACAGCATTTTAGCGGTTATAACATTTAAATTCAACGATGAAAAATATGTAGAACAGTTTATACCTTAACTTTAATTATTCGGAAATTTTTAAGGCATCTTAAATACTTGAAGAATTAAAAAAAAAGTTTTTTTTTCGTTATTAACACTTTCAAATAAGTGCTTCATATATGTATGTATGTATATACTAATACATTTTATTATTGTTGTATAAAAATACAAATTGTTTGTTCTTTATGAAAAATACGTAAATAAACTGCAAGAACATGTGAAATCTGTTGGGCGCAGCGTAAACACTAAACAAAAGTGTAAAGAATTTATAACCTGTGGCTTTTATTGCTGGCGGTTAGCCATGGTGACTGGTGAGTAACTCAGAAAAGATGCAAGACATAAATTTTATTTTGAAACTGTTTTATAACTAGAAAACAACATCTTTTTGTGTTATATGGCATGTGTGTAAAAATCGTTACACGTAATAAATATTCACCTGTTTCATTTATTAAATTCAAATTGTTGTTTTTCTTTATCTTTAATGAACTAATTTGCATTTCTACACACAATTGATTTGTTGTTCATTAGCAACTTATACTAAATACTGATTAAATTTATGCGATATTATATGTTATGCGCTATGCAATATGGGTTATGCGGAATTAAAATGTTGGTTACACACACATATACACATTAGGGTGGCCCTTAGTTGTATGGAGGGAAAAGGCTTGGTCCAATTCACTAAAAATATGCCAATAGTTCCAAAACTAAATTACGAGTATACAAAGTTTTAGTCCAATCAAAAATGATTTAGAGGTGGTTCACATGCACATTGATTTGATTTAGAGGTGAACCTGCGTCCGATATATCTATCAAAATATTTGATTTACTTGAAATTTGGTACATAGGTAGCTATTTGTCAGACACAAGCTACCTAACACAGTTAACACTCTCTCAACCAAGAAGTGAATCTAGAACCAATCTATGCAAAAAAACTTTCCGGAACAGATGGACGAAAATAGGCTTGATTTGGATAAAAATATGGATCGTTTATACATCGGTTACATCCATATGGCTGTAAGCTATTCTTATTTGTTAAATCGAATTATGCACCAGCGTTGATCAAAGTAGTGGCATTCGAGTAATTTAGAGACAACCATTTTTACATTTTCTTAAAAGAATTTGAGCAGCGATTAATCTCTGACTATCTCCGGTAATAACAATAAAATAAAATAAAATTTATTATATTCGATTAACTGTATCATACCCTTCTCCTCCTTTAAAATGTGAATTATAACATCTAAATTCAACAAAATTTAGAAAAAAAAAACCACAGCTTTCTTTTAGCCAGGCAGTGATAGTAATATATATTTATATACTTGTATGTAGTATATGTCTTTTACACACATGCAACTTCACTTTTTTGGTCATTGAAAACGATTTGGTGTTTATTTTTTATTTTTATTTTTTATTTTCAATGCCAGCGCCTCTCCTGCGTCAATTTGTGGTTAGTTTATCCTAAGCCACCTCCCATCGGCTGATAAATTTCTATGAGAAGCTTTATATTTTTGTGCTAGAAAAACTCTCGGAGAGTTTGGCACTCCCTGCCGAGGGCGGGGTGCAATTAGAAAAATTTATTTTTTATAATTTTGGATTTTGGTCGGACGAGGACTCGAAACCTGACTTCCCGAATGACAGCACGCACTACTAACCACTCGACTGTTGTTCCAATTAAGTAGGTATTTCTCTTACTAATCCAAACCTCTTTATTAAAGTAAAGAATATATTTAAAATATTTATTTTGAAATCAAATCTAGAAATTTCTCGAAATTAAAAAAAATGTATTGAGTTACTATGTAACTTAAAAAATTTAGATTGTTCAAAAAAAAAAAACATTATATAGTTAAAACTGTATTTTAAACAAATGAAATAATGAAATCCAATAATTCCATCTAGAGTATACACATATTTCGTCTTCCTAAATATTTTCTCATTTGTCTTCATTACTTCAAATTTCTTAAATATAAAACTAAGAAAACATTTAATAATTTAGTGATTATATAATGTTTAACATATCTTCCACTATAATCCCACATTTTATGCATAAAAAATTAGCAAACAACAAACCGCAAATATATTTCATTAAAAACTTGGAAAACATTTGAAAAATTGGTTTGAACTGAGCCGATCTAAACTTGTTTTTTTTCTTTTTTTTTAATAAAGGAAGCATAGTGTTAATGGCAATTAGTGAACATAAATATGTCTTATCCAAGTTTTATAAATAAGTTCAAGTTTCAAATTTATGTGCAAAATATTTTTTTTATTATATCCGCTCATCTTCTTCACTGCCTCGATTTACATATTATTATATACGGATTGCTTAAACTTGTTTAAATACTAGAATATTTTAACCACATGCATTACAAATTAAGATTTTCTATTGTTTAAACCAAAATATAATAATTTACTATAACTTAATAAACCTCACCCCGTAATTAATGATACATAACATCCATAGCATTCTATATTTGGATTTTTACAGCATAGATGGGAATGTTTGATATTCAAAACCAATATAAATTCAATGTATTCACTTAATTAAGTGAACAAAGAAGCATGGACTTTAACATAAATTTTTTTGAAAAATTATATTAAATTCTCATAAAAATGCAAAACTATGCTCAAAAGATTATAAATGATGCTAAAACAAAATATGTCTAAATACCCAAATTTATGATTATTTTAAATATATTCGCGTGATACCATGCTGAGGGTTTGAATACTGACAGTACGACATCCACAATTATGCAGAAAGTTAATTTTAATAAATTTTTCAAATTGCGATCGTCCTTCAGAAGAATTGCTCAAAAGTGGCTTAGAGTAAACTTGAGGTTTCTACATTTGTTCGAAAAACATTAGAGCGCACAACGCAAATGGGTAGAGCAGCTAGGCCCAAAATTTCTTCAGCGATTATAAAGCGCCAACTAAATATATATAATCCCTAAATATTATAAAACAAAGTCCTCCTACGCGTCTGACTAAGTGTTTGCGGTAAACTCAAAAGTCGCTGTACAGATTTTTATTCGGTTTCCGCCATTATATAGAGTTATTCTTCAGGAAACTTTATGTAAATGATCTGCCAAGTTTCGTGCAAATTTCTTTTATAAATTTATTAAAAATCTACGTTTACTATGTAAAAATGCACATATTTTGAGTGTTTACACCGGCTTAACTCAAAAAATATGTAACCGATTGTTATGATTATATTTTAGAAAAACGTGATTGCGCTAAGGACGTCACTGGCTTGTTAATGTATTTTTGCATTTTCCGAAACTTAAGCTTTTTTCAATTACCTCAAAGTTCTTTAAAATTCGAAAATTATACAACTCTAAAATTTTTGTTGTTTTTGGTTTTGTAGTTTTTTGCTTAGATCACCATAGAGAACTTTTTTTGGGATAATATATTCTGTGGTTTCGTGGATGTTTGGAGTTGACGGTACTGTTATATACATGTAATAAGATGTCAGGGTAGTGGTGTTCGCGTTAGTTCAAAGTATTCATATTAAAATTTTCGTAGGAGACTTTGAGTAGCAAAAAAAGCATGATTCTGAGATAAAACAAGCTCACAAAATTGAACTCATTTCCTTGGAAAATTACCATATCTTACTGATAATATTAGAGCACACCACGCCGAAGACCATAAATTCAACTCATCTAAACTTAGAAGCAGCGCAATTACTAATGGATCCCGAAATATTTTAGAAAATTCATTGCTCATAATTTTTCATTTGTATTTTTTTAGCCCCGCTACCTTGTGCGGATAAAAAGCTCGTCACTGACCACCGAATCTAGAGCAATGGCAATGATTTAATATTTGCCTTTGTACATATAAATATATTCTCTATTCAAAATGTTTTCATTAATAATATTTTTTTGGAAAAAAATGCTTAACGTGCTTCTAAGGGCAATGCAAAGTAATCAAACACAATCAACTACAAGAAACTCATACATAAATACATATAATAACAAATGCACACGGTATAATAAATTCTTTAATAACACAATTCCGTATATGCTATTAAATAAACATAATAATAAGTAGTAGTAATAACAGCTGTAACAGGTTCTAGCAACAAATCAGTTAATGGAGCAAAACGAGGTAAAAAAGTTGAAAAGAGGAGTGGCAAAGAGATGATCATTAGGCACGATCGCTTAAAACCATCAACAATAAGAGACAGCCAAACAAAATAAATGACACTCAATAAATTAACGTACAATACATTCAGAAAAGGCTTAGCTATTGTTTTGTTGTTACTGCAACTTTTTGTCGGTCACAGTTTATATGATTTTAGTGCTTTTTTGTCGCAGCTCATGCGCAATTTTTGTTTTTGTTATATGGTAAAAACTTAATTGAACAGAAGCCTTTCGAGAGTAAGAAATAACGATGGTTGAAGACGGCCTTGGCTGCTAGCGGCGTTTTTAAATGGACAAGGAATCGCATTACGATGTAAGATAAATAAGAAAGGGAATGTTGAAAATGTAAAAAAGTAAATCTAAAGGAAACACACACATACGTTTTATAATTTTAAGTGGAAGCAGTCGCTGTAAAGTAGGAAGAACAACTTTGGCATAAGAAAACAATATTTATCTTTATAGTTTTTAGTATGCTAAGTTCCAAAAAAAATATTCATTCAAATTTTTACTTGTTTTCAGTATTTTGCTTATTTCCAAACTTCGTCTCAAGTATTTAGTTTTTTATGGAACAGGCTTCACGCATTATACACTTTACACACTTATCTATAAATATCTTTTTACGCTATTTAATATTTATGTATTCATGAAGTAAAGAAACAGATATTATTTTTGAAGACATTGACAGCAGTTTAATATATGCAAGTGTCTCCCATTTATTTTGAACACAAAAAACTTTTGCATATTTATGAATTTTTTATCACATTACAGACTCTGACTGAAGTTGATCACCTTTGCGGGGTTTTGTCTTTTGATGTGTATTGAACATAAATCACTAGTGATTTGCATACGACCTTTACATATTAATTTTGCATATAAATGCCATATGTTAATATATTGTATGTATATGTTAATGTTGTTTAGTTAATGAGCTTACCACGTCGTATAAGTAATTTTCTTAAATTAATATCACAACGAAAATGGCAGACGAAGAGAGAGTTAGAAAAATTTTTAAATATTATTATTACATAACTAACCAGATGACTTAAATAAAATAAAAAGAATAATAATAAAAATAAACAAATTATAATAAAATTAATAAATAAAATCAAATTAAAATTAAAATATATTAATATTAATTTAAATCAAATAGAACAAAATGAATAAAAAAAATTAAAATATCATGAAATAAATAAATTAAATTAAATAAATTGAATATAATAAAATCAATAAACAAACAGAAATAAAGTAAAGTAAATTCGAATAAAATAAAATAATAAAACAAAATAAAATAAAATGAGATAAGAAAAACAAAGCAAAAGTAATTCTAAAAATTAATAAATAAAAAATACAACTAAATAAAATAAAATTATGTAAAATAATATGTAATGAAAATAAAATAATATACAATTATAAACAAGAAAGAATGGCTGTATTCGGCCAAGCCTTTCGTGAACATATCAAATTTATTGCAAATTGCAAAATTCGATTTCGATGATTTTCAGTGTCATTATAAGCTTGCAGTTACGTCTGTAGATTACCAAATTTCACGCTCTTATAAGATTTTTCAACGGATTTCCACCCAAAACTTCATATCTGAACAAATCGGTTGTATGGAGGTTATATGATATAGTATTCCAATCTCGAATTTCAATTTGTATATACCAAATTTTACTTTGCTCGGATTTATGACCTGGATTTTTTGACGGATTTATGACAGACAGACAGATGGACATGGCTAAATCAATTCAGCTCGTGATACTGATTCGACCGGTATAAATTCCGGTCGATCTACCTCTTCTGCTTCAATATACTTCGGACCAAAGTGAATATACCATTTCATCTACATGAAAGGTATAAAAATAATATGAATATAATTAATAATAAAACGAAATTAAAATGAAATAATATGAATTGAAAATAAAATAAAATTAAATGTAAAAAAAACCATAAGATACAATTCATATAATAAGAAACGGAAATTAAACAAAAAACTTAAAATTAAATTAAATAAAATACAAAAACAATATTTAAAATAATATGATTTGAAAAGAATGTAAAATATAAAAAATAAATAATAAAAAAAAATTTAAAAAAAAAATAAAGCAAGATAAAATAAAATGAAATAAAATTAAAAAAATTAAATTAAACAAATCGAAATGAAATAAGCTAAAATAATATAAAATGTGGCTAAATAATACAAAATAAATTTAAAAAAAAAATAAAGCAAGATAAAATAAAATGAAAGAAAATTAAAAAAATTAAAATAAATTAAATTCAACAAAAAAAATTAAATTAAACAAATCGAAATGAAATAAGCTAAAATAATATAAAATGTGGCTAAATAATACAAAATAGTATAAAAAATAAAAAATAAAATTAAATTAAATTAAAAAATAATATAACATAAAGCAAAATAAAATAAAATTAAATAAAACAAAATAAAATAAATTAAATTATAAAAACATAACATAAAATAAAATGAATTGAAATAAAATATAATCAAAGTGTATGAAATTAAATGAAACAAATTAAAATAAAATATAAAATAAAATAAAGTGAAAATAAAATTAAAATAATAAAATCGAATAAAATAAGAATATAATGCAAATTTAAGTAAAATCGCCGAATACACAAAAACACTACTTTGATCGAATTTTCATAACTAAAACATAACCGAACAGGTATATTCTTTAAACTAATTTTTAAATTTTATAAAGAAGTGTTTCATTTTATATCATTGATCAATAAGGTAATAATAAATATAATTTATAGCAATTTAATCACAGAATTATAGATTTTCTGTCATCATAGTTTAGATTTGAAATTTTTAATTAAATAATTCACAGCTATCAGCAAATTCCTACTTGTTTGAATTATAATATCTTTCTACACTTCAACAGTCATAAGGTCATCATCAGGTCACTAAAGTCGCATCAATTTATGTTGTTTTTAAATTAATTACATGTTGATTTGATTAAAATGTAAAGCATTTTTGCACACGTGTTAATACATTTTGGTAATAATTACATATCTAAACTTTAGTAAAAATATGCTTATATGTGCCTCAGATTAAATGACCAGTTTGATAACAAGAATGTAAGTTAAATATTGTCGACACATATAGGAATGTAATTGTTTCTAAATCGAAACGTTTAATTCATACATAAATTGCAAAATGTGTTTTACCATAAAATGCACTTTTAAAGTAAAAAAATATTAAGAAACCATTTAATTTAGATAATTTAGCAATTGAAAAATAAAAAAATAAAAAAAATAATAACGAAAATCGAAATGAAGCAAAATTACATATGTGGCCAGAAAGAAACTTTTGGCCTAATCAAGTGTTTATTATATTTTATATACATTATGAAGTAAGCAACCGCAGTAGTCGAATAGTAAGAGAGCTTTCTACCATACGCAAAGTCATAGGTATAGAAAGTAGAAAATAGGGAAATGTTTCGAATATATGCCTGACATGAAATTAAAGCTTTTCATAAAAATCCATCTGCCGTTCAGAAGCGGTTTATAATATACTAGAAGTTCATCCATTTATTGCACACATTAAGACACACTCCGCAACTTGGAGGAGGAGTTCGGCCGAAATTCTCCGGTTATAAAGGGCCAACTATATGTACGAGTATATGTAATATTCAGTCATCTTTTTTAATCTAAAAAGCATTCTCCATCAATACACAAAAACACAATAAAAAAATACATATGCCTGGTAATAATATGTGTAAGTAAAATGTACAAAATATTCGAATATATCGCTCATACCACACGCGTGCCTACTAATTGACATATATTGAAACCTACATTCTGAAATAATGTTTACATTACCAAAAACAAATGAAGTGAGCAACATAAATCGATTGGTGAAGACAGAAATATTTACGCAGTCGACTAATATAATGCGGGATAAAGAAGAAGATTATAGGCACGTGGGAGCGTGAAATTTGCAAATATTTATAAAATTACTGCAAATCAAAGTCAATCGTTATTTTATGTGCATGTTTACATAGTATAAATAACTACATGTAAATATCAAAGTATGTGTGGAAATATGTTTGCGCTTAGAAGTGCAAGAATGCATATTTACGCAAATTTTATCGTTTAAATGATTCTAAATCTGCGGATGTGGATTATATATACGGTGAAAATTGCAATGAAACGTGCTAAAATAATTGTAAAATTTTGTAAAATGAACACATGTTCGTATATTTAGTGTGAAATATACAATTTTTTATCATTTTTAATTTACGAAGTAATTGATACGCACTGACTAATAGTTGTCTTGCAAAAAAATCGTTGATTTTGCCCAAAACATGTTATACTCTGCCTTTGCTTACGCATAATTAGGTTAATTTAATTAAGCTAACTGTACTGATATATGTATACATGTATTGGGTTTTCATTTATTATCATGAAATTGAATAGTATTAGTTTCCAATCTATCGGTCTAAAATATCGCCATAAATCAGATTGAGCCTCATACTGTGTTGTATATTTTTACACTATAACCACACACTTAATAGCGCATAGCATGTACAAGCGGTCCTTCACCTCATCACAATAAAACATATGGCTCATTTACTTATGTATATACGAGTATATATAAAATTTGCTGTATCGTTCTCATTGTGCGGAAAATTATTTAACAAAATTTCACTTACCGCTTTAATTACATTTTTAGTTTAATTTTTTTTTTTTTTTTTTTGGGAAAATCTCAATGTTGTTTTCTTTGCCTGATTGATGGATGACGCGTTCCGTGAATAATTAAGCGTCACGCAAAACTGCAAAAGTGATGAAAGTTCGGCCGCAAAGCTCAGAAAGGTTCTAAATCCTTTAGTATATAATATATCATAAAAATACATATCATACAAACATTTAGTTTGATGTTCAAAATAAATGACTTGCGTAGGAAAGTTTTTAATATGAACATCCGCACTGGAAGTGCCACAAAAGTTACCATTATTTTTTTCTTTTCAGCCTTTTTTCGTTGGATGTATTTCTTGTTCTTCTTCCTGTCATCGCTTGATCGATTTTTCTTTTAGCTGATCAACGTCAATCGGAGACGCCAAGTGTCCCCAAGTCTTTTTCCAACTGTTGATTGGGCGTCCTCCTCTTCCTCTGCTTCCATCAGCGGCGACTGTTGAAGTATTTTCGTTCATCTTAACGATGTTACCTAGCCAGCGTAGCCGCAGTCACGTAATTTTGTACAGTATGTTATTGTCGTCCTGTATCCCATATAGCTGATCTTTCCACCGTCTGAAAATTTCGCTGTCGTACATATGCAAAGGATCATAAAATCTTTCCCTCGAAGAATCCCAAAGCCAATACATCGGCTGTTCTTAATGTGTATTCTACTGCACCATAAAGTTGGAATAGCATAATGAGCGACTTGTTTGTCGAGAGGGGACTTTACGTTTTAATTGCATTCTCAGGCGGTAGAAGCAGCATTGTTGTTGGTGTTAAATGTTGGCTCCTAGATAGAGGAAATTGTCTGCAACCTCGCTGACTTTTTGTTTGATGACAGGAGCTTTTTGTCCTCATTCAATAACAGACCCATTCGTCTCGCTTCCTCTCCAACATAGAGAAAGCAAAGCCTACACACGTTTGTTGAGACCAATGAGTAAATAGTTTCAGGGTCGTTTGGAAGATTGTGCCTTCTCTTTTCAGTTCTGCGGCTTCTATTATTTTCACCAGCATTAGGTTGAAGAAGTCATTGGAAAGAGAGTCACCTTGTCTGAAGCCGAACGGATCTTTTCCAATCACCTTCTGAAAATTGTTTAATTTTTTTGTAGAATTTTTGGGCGTTTACTCTGTTGGCCACATTCTCAATATTTACTCAATAATAATAGTACTTTTTACGAAGTCGTATATAAAGGCTTCAGGCAAGGTGTGGCGGCTAAGTAGTGGGTGCTGAAATGAATTTTAGGTAGCCTATTAAGCATCTCAATAATTGTATTTATATTATCAAAGCACACACACATACATACTTTCTTTTAAAAGCATATAAGTATAATTGTAATATAATAAATTGAGCATTTGCATATAATGTGTGTATATTCTACAAAATATATCTAAACAATTCGCCTGAAAAATTCGTGATAACTTATATGTACATACATATATATTCCATTCCGAATTTATTATGTTTATTTATTGTATTTTGTTGCGGTATTTACCTTTGATGTAGAATTCAACGCAAGTGTTCCGCTCATTGACCGCTGAGTTCATGCTTAGCGCCGGTTTCTGTAGTCCAAACAATGGCGAACAAAGCCTACCAGCGATATAAACAATTAGAGGCTTTTTATTTTCGCACCTCTGTTGAATAGACAGAAAAGTAGAAGCTCTCAGCTCAAGCAAAAAAAAAATTAAAGAAAATAAGATCAGGAAAAATTGAAATAAAGAAACGAAACCTGTGGCATGTCAATAAATCTGGCAGTACATTAGCAAATTAATGGATCAAAATTCATCTATTTTTCTTTTGATAGGCTTTGCAATTTTTATAGACTTCGACAATGTATCTCAACTAAAAGTTTTTACATTTAATTTAAAAAATTTTGTACTTTTTGTAGTTGAATTATAGTTATCAGTGAAAAATATTTTATTATAAACATAAGATTTGATTCACTTAGCTACGCCTGCGGTAGTCATTTCACTTTGCAAAGTAATACTAAAGAAAAAATTCCGAGTAAAATTAGAGTATTGTTTTGATTGTTTTTTCCATTTACCTACTCGAAACGAATAATTTTGTAGTCTTGACTGAATTCAGACATAGCTCATGCTATTGAAAGTAGCTTTAAACTCGACTCGACAGAGGCCTAGGCAGTCTCGTCAAGGTAATCTAATGAAAGGCCCAAGAAATTTGTAAATTGAAGAAATTCACAACAAAATGAAAAGTTTGTTAAACAGTAAAGTTAAAGAGACTTGCATGGTTGTGATTAATGTTACTCGGGGAGTGATTGTATACGAAACGAGTTAAGTTTGCTACAATATCTATCGATCTAACGCCGTTTAGGTGAAAAAGTAATGCTTTTAAATGAGATTTTTGTGTGTATACATATAACCATATTACGGTGGATGGTAGTCGAGTTGTTACCAGTGCGTAAGGTCATGGATTCGAGTCCTAGACCGAACAACAACTAAAGTTATAAAAAATTAATTTCAATATAAAATTTAAATTTATTTTTCTCATTGCGGTCCTCGGCAGGAAATGGCAGCCACTACGAGGTTATTTCTGATATGATGTAAAAAGCTATAAATAAAAATCCATCAGCCGCCTGAAGGCGGCTGAGAATAAACTATAGGTCCTTAAAAAGATACATACCCACCTCTTAAAGAAAAGATCAAGACGCACACGAGCAGAAGAAGCTCGGCTCTTCTGTTATAGGTTACAAAGTACCTATTGTATATTTAATTATATAAATATGTATAAAGTGGTCAGCTGATTTTAAAAATACAAACAGTGTACTAAAAGCAGTTATTAAAATCAACATTAAAAAAAACTTAATTAGTTATAATTATAAAATAACAATTTTTTCTACTTGCCAATTATTGACAATTTTCAACTAGCTAAACATTTGTACAATTTCACGCCTTAAGCAAGCTGGCTGTAACGCTAATGGATGTTTTTTCACGGTGTGTAATGACCAATTAATCTTAGATCAATATCTTTATGTATGTATGTATGAATGTTATATATGTCATATTATATCATTTTGAATCTCAACTACCTCCGCAATTAGTGCCCACACGTCTTGGCCTGTTATACTGATCCGTATTTGTATTTAAATACATGCTTGGACAGAAATATTTGCAATAATTTATTTATTTATTATAATTAATTATAAAATTTAAAATCTTATAATTAAGACTAATAAGTGCATTAGCTGCCAGGGCCTTCATCTCTGTTCATTGAATAGAAAAACTAAATTAGATGAGATAGATTACAGGTTTTTACAAATGTTTCAATTAAAGTAATGTTTTGTAATGAAGGTTCTTTTAAAAAATTAGTAGGAATTGACTGTTGAAATACTTTTATTATTATTATTAGTTAGTTATTTAGTCCAGGGCAGCTGTTTAGAAGGTGATCGATCGAAGATGCGCCATTGCAATATTGGCAGGTGGGTGTTGTGGTACCGCATAGCAGATGTTCATAGGTGAGTTTGGTGTGTCCTAGGCGTAGACGGACAAAAATTTGGGTTTGTTTACGTGAGCAAGATGTTAGATAGGAGGCCTTAGAACCATCGATGTTAATACCGCTGTAGCGGTGGTTATACGAAAGCCATTTAATAGTTTTTTGTTGCAGCAGTTGTTTTTTGATAAGCCTATGCAGGTCGTTTTTTTCAGCGGTGTAGAATACTTGTAAAGGGTGCTTATAGGCAGTTGAAGCCGCTGTGTCTGCATATTCGTTTCCATTAATTCCCGAGTGGCCGCGGACCCACATCATTTTTATTTTATTGGGGTTTTGGATAAAGTTGTTTCGTATTGCTGTTATAAGCTCGCTGTTGTTGTGAAGATTGAGTATTGCGTCAATTGTGGATCTGCTGTCAGATCAGATTATAAAATTTCCTCTATTTGCTTTGGCGAAGTCTGTAGCAATCTTAATGGCTAAAGCTTCTGCAGTAAAGACAGAACAGTATGGAAATATTAAATCGGTCTTTAAGTTTGCACCGTCACTATGAACTACAGCGAGTCCGGTATGCGTGTCGTTTTTGGACCCATCTGTGTATAAGAAGTTCCAGTTATTTTCTTTGTATTTGGTTGTGGATTCTTTGAAGAGTTGCTTAAAGGTCGAGGTGTCAGTTGTACTTTTTGGATATGTTTGCAGATCAAAAATAAACGAAGCTGCGGTTAGGGCGGTAGGGTTTTATATTGAGTCCAATGGACTTTGCGAAGTCGATGCATGGTGGAATTGTAGATTTGAATTTTTTTGGTCGGTTTTGCTTTATGATGTTAGATATATCTTTGAAGAGGATATCATTGTTGTTGCGGATGAGTTTTGGTATAAGCTGATATGTTGTAGATTTAACACGTTCCGGGATTGATGGCAATCCAGCTTCGGCTAGATAATTTTTTGTGGCAGATGTGGGATATGCGCCTATGCTTCCACGGACTATAGCGTGATAAGGTGCATTCAATTTTTGAATGTTGGTTTTGGCAGACCATCCGAAGATTGGTAGCCCGTAATCTATTTTAGATAAAATAAGAGTTCTGATGATATATGCTAAAGTTGAAGTATGTATTAAGCAACGTTTTGACGATAAATATTTAATTATATTAACCCTGGCAGCAAGATTTTTTCTTAAATCTAAACAATGTTGCTTAAACGTTAGCTTAGAATCAAAGGTAATCCCAAGAATTTTTAAATATTTAACATGTTCAATATCTATGTTATTATAACTTAGACTAAATTGTGTACAGTTTCTTTTTTTTACAGATATGAAGGATTTTACATTTTTCTATTGCTAAATTTGCACCTGACTTTTTACCCCATTCTTTTATGTTGTCTAGGATGTTAGAAAATACATTGTTTAATTGGTTATCATTATTCATTTTGGAGAAAATTATAGCATCGTCAGCATGAATGTTCTATTTTATTGTACTTAAGTATAATCTTACTGAGCTGATCGAATACGGTTACAAACAGAACTACTGATAAAGGTGATCCTTGAGGGATCCCATTATTTAGGGACAGACGATTTGACAGACTATTATTAACTCTAACCTGGAAATGGCGGTTTGTCAGAAAAGCTTTAACAAAGTTAAAGATTTTAGGACCTATTCCCCAATCGACAAGCTGCTGTAAAACAATATGTACTCCAATGCAATCAAAGGCTTTTTCAAAATCTGTAGCTAAAATTGTTACATGATTTTTATTTGAAAGAGCAGATGTTACGTAATGTTCAAGGTGCAACATAACGTCTATTGTACTCTGGTGCCTTTTAAAGGCAACTTGATTAGGGCTAATTAGGTTATTTCTTATTATATACCACATGATTCTTTTGGCTATAATTTTCTCAAAAATTTTGCCCATGCAAGATAGTAATGAAATCGGACGGTATCCACAAACTTCGGAAGGAGGTTTGTTTGGGTTTAGGTATGGTTATATAAGTTAATCAGTCTTTTCTTAATAGTTGAGGGTATATTTTTGATCATGGGGTAGGATACTCGATCACAGCCCGAAGTTTTACCCTTGGTTTTTTGAAGAACGCTTTCGAACTCTACCATCGATATTTTATCTTCAATTTTTTTCGCAAATGCTGAGATGAACTCAAAAGTGAAATCGGATTGAAGTACGAAATTTTTGCTTGAAACAAATTTCTGGTGATAATTGCTATCGTTAGAGTAATTTGACCAATTCAAGGCAAAGTAGTTTGCAATATCTGCGGAGCGTGTTAAAATAACGGAGGCAGAGTTCAAGGATCGAATTTGAGGTGAACTTTTTCTTCCGCTTAACATATTGATATCTGCCCAGATCTTTTTGTAGTTACTAATATTAGGGCTAATTTTTTCTAAGCTTTCTGCTTTGGCGGTTTTTACCGCAATTTTGAATTGCGATTTAGCTTTTTTGTATAAAATTAAGTTTTCGTTCGTTCTATAACGTTTGAATATGTACCAGTATCTTTGTTTTTCATTTCTTAGGAACGAAAGTTGCGAGTTCCACCACGGTATCGCAGCTCTTGTTAAGATCGTTTTTGTTTGTGGTATTGAAACGTTTGCAGAAGATCTGATGATTTTAGCTATATTAGCCGCTTCCTGGTTAATATTATTTGATATTTCGAACGTGTTGTTAATTTGTTCACAACCATTTCTAAATTTATTCCAATTAGCTATATCTGTTTTAAATTTTCTTATGGTTTTGATTTTTTCAAAATGTAAACCTGAACTCACTTTAGTTAGCACTGGGAAATGATCACTTCCATGCAGACGCTCAAGAGAGCTCCAAGAATATTTGGGTGTAAGTTCAGGAAACCACATAGTTAAATCGATAGGCGTGAAACTGCTGTGTGTGGAGAAATGAGTGGGGGATCCATCATTTAGTATCACGAGATTTTCAAATAGGACTACGTCTTCGATACTTATACCTCTAGCATTATTTTCAGTTGAACCCCATAGAATGTTCCAATCATTAAAATCTCCGGTTATGATGTACGGGGGACGGACTTGATGGAGAGCCGAAATTATTTCGTGCGATGTAAATGTTTGTTGTGGCGGTATATAGAAGTTAAAGCTAGTGCAGAGGAAGCCCAAATTAACTTCAACCGCATTCAATGAAATTGTAGAATTAATTGGAATATGTTTATGGGTTATATGTTTTTTGATCAAAATACCAACAACTTTCTTGGGTGTTGTATTACTTGAGAAATTTTCGAAATATCCTACAAACTCATTGTGAGTTATTATATTATTTGCTTGGAATGGCAGGTGTGACTTTTCTATGACTTTTTAAAGGTCATCTTCACTCATAGCTAAATTTGTGTCAGTTGAAAATCTTTTATGCATTTGTGGATCGTCATAACTTGATATTGATATATTATAAAATTCTTCATCTGAGATAGAGTTTTTTGTTGAATTTTCATGAGAAGAGTCACCTTGCGTTTTGTTATAATTTATGGCAATACTGTTAGTTTGGAGAGAGTGAGTAGATTTATTACCTATGTTATTAACATGTGTTAGTTCAGGAGAGGGATTTATCAGTTCGTTGCTAATATCTTGTTGGACTATTGTAGAGTTATTGGGATAAGTGGATTTTGTTATGATACAGTTGTTAGTTTGTAAGGCTATTTTCGAGTAGGTAGAACTTGTAATGTTTGTTGTTGGTTGAGATCTGTGGATTGGTTTAGCTTCGCGCATTGAACATTTGTTTTTTATTTTTATTTTTAATATTACTTTTTGTTGTATGAATTTCCTACATTCGTTTGTTTCCTGCAATTCGGACTGTTTGGCATCGTTTGGCGGTGTGGCCAAAATATATATAAATTCTCTAACTGAATACCACGAAATATCAATTTTTTCAGGCAGATGGTACAAATCGAAAGATAGAAGAACAACTCCACGGGGTTGGGATTTACCGTCCACAACTTTAGTGAATTTATAAATATCAACTATAATTTCTTCTATTGGCAGATTTTTCAAGCAGGGTGCATAAACAGTACCGGTAATGGAATGTGTGCAGAGTTCATCTATTAGGGGATCATGTTCGAAATCTCTTGGGGCCTTATCTTCAGGATCATTCAGCTGACTTAAGAACTTTATCCCTTATCACCTCTTTGTGTCCTACATGTATATGATGCTCCGTACTGCACCCCTAAGTAAGTCATCATATTTTTTATAGAATTTCTGAGCATTACCCCTATCGACCAGATTCTCAAGATCTTCATACTCACGCATTTGCTAATTCGATCTGCAAATGTGTCTCGCTTCAACTGCCGTCATACAGTTCCTTCATACCGAGTAGCTGGTGAGTGCTCTCAGAGAGCAAGCGTATAAATCAATTAGTTTGGATATCTATTGCGATTGCAGTTTTTCGACGTCCTTGTGTTTGTTGACGGGCTTTTTTCCCCTTTGGCGCAAAAGGACGGATCTGGTTAAGAGGTTTTTGATCAGGAAGACCATCAGCCTCAACCAATTTGGGGATGCGCCGTCACGAAGAATGAATTTTCCAACTGTTCTGACGAGGATATCCTCCTTGCCCACCTTGGCCTTAAAGTCGGCAAACACAATTTTGACATAATTATGCTCTAGGCGCTTATAAAAGTCACATCATCCTTCTCTTCAATCGCTCTGTGTGTACACAAATCGACTCTTACGAGGACATCAACTAGGTGGGCAGCAACACCTTCACATTTAAAGGGCCAGTCATTCCATGCACATACTCTTAAATCGTGGTCCTTAAACGTTTGCAATGGCGGTCATCGAAAGTGGGGTTTCTCAACCGAGGCATTGTTAAGTTTCATCGGGATCAGAATTCTTTTTAATATTAAACTACCGAACAGAAGAACAATTTTTTAAAATATATATTAGTGCAGGAAAATTTTGTTTGATTAATTGACTAATTTATATTATATATATATATATATATATATATATATATTTAAATTCCGAATAAAATATTCATTTTGTGCACATACAAAATATGTGCAATCATAAATTATTTCAATGGTATGCGGGAGGCGATAAGCCACT
Source organism: Neoceratitis asiatica (assembly GCA_030068015.2). Classification (NCBI taxonomy): domain Eukaryota; kingdom Metazoa; phylum Arthropoda; class Insecta; order Diptera; family Tephritidae; genus Neoceratitis; species Neoceratitis asiatica. The sequence goes on from CM061529.1 coordinate 31,283,781, forward strand.
TAACACCTTAGCATTTAAAATGTTTAGGCAATTAGTGGGATATAGAAAGAAATTCCAGAAATACCTACTTAAATGTATCTACTAAATACCAAATTTATAAAATTCCAAATTTCGTTTGAGCTGACTAAGAGGAAGGCGAAAGAAGCTGCTGAGATGTCTACTACTTGCTGCTTCGATACTTGAAATGTGTAATTTATGGTTGAATAAAGTCCGAATAGAAAGTGTGCTGAAAAAAAGATACAGAAGTGTTGATGAATTAAAAGAAAACAAACAAATTAAGAACAATTTCAAATTATTGCATAATTATAAACACAGCAGAGTAGAATATGGGTAACTTTAGTAAACAAATAATTTGACACACACTAAAATTGTGTACGATTGTGAGTATGTTATGAAGATTTTTGAAATGTACATAGAAGTGGTTCAGTGTTGGATTGGAAGAAACCATACAAAAGGCAAGGTTAATTCTCATTTTTTTTCTTTTGAACATTTATGTTTATATACTTGTACATACATACTCGCATTTATATTTGTCGGCTTATAACCGCTGAAGAGATTTTCGTATGTGCTTCTCCTCAAATTTTGTTGTGCGTCTTGATGTTTTCCAAATAATGGAAATTTATGTTTACCCAAATTATAATTTTTATTTTTATATATTATACATATGTATTTTGTTACATAGCTTCATAAAAATATGCAATAATTAATTCTTTCCTCTTTTATTTTATTTTTTTAATTTTTCAGGTTTGTATTCTTATGGAATCGAAACGCATTTTCTACTTTTTTCTCCGCATTTCTACTGTAAGTATTATATGTTAAAGATACCATTTGTGCTTAACACCAAAACGTTGTAAAGGAAATATTTTTGCTCATGTGACATAAATTGGGTCAAAAACAAAGAGCAAAAAACTAGTTTTTCTTACCAGAATCAACATTAATGAGTTTGCTGTTTTATAAAAGCTAACAGATACACCTACTTCGCTGTTTGCTTGAAATGTTTTAAATTTATTTTTTTGAACTTTTTTTTATTTCTACTATTTTACTACTTCAGTGCTTGGTTTTATTTTATGTATGTCTGTATGTTATATCGCATACTCGATATTGACAAATACACTTCAGATTTATTTATTTTTTATCTGACAGCATTTGCTTCAATCCTTCAGGCAAACACAATAAACAACAACAAAAAATATAAAATAAGAGTAATTAAATAAACACGCGATATTTTTAAGTAATATGTGACCATAGGAATATTTGAATGAATTGACAATACTATGTAGTGCTCAAATGGTGGGAATTCAAGGTTTTTAAATTTTTTGGAAAATAATGCAAATAAAATTTAATGTTCCAGATTTCTTCATCTTCATTGGCATACGCGTTTATATCCGAATTAACAATATAACGCCAGTCGCTTGTCCTTTTAGCCGTTCGACACTAAGAAAAGCTCTACCTAATCCTCTGCTTCCACTAGCAGGTGCTGCATCGGATACTGGTGTGCTTTCATCCATTCGGACGACATTAACTAGCCAGAGAACGACATTACCTAGTCTCTTTAATCGCTGTACTAGGTCGGTGCGTATTTCTTGTGCAGCTCATCATCTGTGGTATTCGTCGTTGTCGAATCGCGAAGGGCCTCATCAAATTCCGAAATCCTCAGGTTAAGGAGCTGTTGCAAGCGCCTGTCCTAGTATATTTGAATAATCCAACTGCTTTATTGCTCTTCAGGTGCAAAATTTTTATTCGGATTTAATCGTCTCCTGGTATGATTTCTTTGCTATTCAGCAGTCTGGAGAAGTATTGCCTACATAAATTCAGTTAATTTATGCATCGGTTGCTAGATATCCCTTTTGGACCTAAAAGACATGCTCCGGTCCTCAAATCTTCTGTAAGTCACCTCACCACCGATCATTACAATTTGCTACAGGATAGTGGTCCAACTTCGAGCAATGATTTTTCGTGACCCGGCGAAGCCGATAGGCCTCAGCCCAGAGAATGCATATTTCGTTATATCGCCTTTCTCTTCCTTCGGCGCATGGCTTCAATAAGCGATAGAAACGAAGAAATTCGTTTGTGTGCGAATTGTGCTGAGACGTTCAACCATCGGAGATGAATGCTAGGACTCGCCCACGGAGTCTCTTTCCACTACAAAACCCTGTATTAATTTCACAAGGACCTACCTCCTTCCGCCCTTGTCCCTAACACTAACCAGCTGGACTTCGGCGGCTTCCCAATTAAGTAACCGGACATTCAAGGTGCATGCCCTTTAATTGTGAGCCTAAAAACATTTACAGTGGTCGTCAACAAAAGGAGGATCCTTATCTGATACTTATTCATTTATATTTTTCTTTAATATGAGCAGCTTCTTTTGAGTAGTCGGTCGCAAACCCTACGCACATTCACAACTGGTTTGCCGGCTCAGTTTACCTCAAGTGCAGAGGATACTTGGTCTAAGACCGATATTCGTTAGCTGCTTGAACCTTATGTAAAAGAATCGTATGCGGCCACTCCCAGGTTGAGGTATATTAAAAGGTACTAACATTCGATAAAATTATATGAAGAAAGCGGGCTCTACCTCCTACTCCATAAAAACACAGCTTGAACTATAACTTGAATATCTTTAATGAACATCAAATGGTATATAAACTCTGGTCTGAAATATGTAAGTACCAGAAGAATAAGAGATACAGCCACCGTTCATACCGAAGGGACCGCCTGTCTGCCTTTCTGGACACATAATAATCCATAAGTTTTTGAGAAATTTCATTTGTCGAGCTGGCTAGATCTAACCGCTATCACATAAAGCCCACATACAACCAATTTGTTCAGATATCAAGAAAGTAACCCAGAGCGTGAAATGTGGTATGCATTTCTTGTATAACGATCATTAAAACCGAAAATCATCGAAATCGGAATACTATATCATATAGCCCCCTTACAACTGACATTTCAAATGTGAAAATTAATTATTAATCTTAAAATGCAATGCAATAAATTTAATATGTTCATAAAAAGTATAAAGCGCTATTTTTTTGTTTTATATGCAAATTTCCCTAAAGTGGTGAGAATCGTAAATAATTACCTAAAACTAAGTAACTAAATATAGAATTACATCTTTTTGGCAACAAGTCATGCCAGTCAATTTGGTAATTTAACATTAATAATTTCGTGAAAGAGTAACGATTTAAAAAAATTAATATTTAACATATTATAATGAAGGGCGCTAGTCATTGTTGTCGAAATTGTTTTATTTTTGGAAAAATTAACAAAGTAAATTTGAAAAGAATAAAGTGAAAATTAATTTACAGCTGCAATAAAATTCTTAAAGCCGATTCACATCGGAGTTTCGTCTCACTTTTCGTCAAAATTGGTTTTGTCAGATATGTTCGAAGTACGAATTTATATGAGCAAGTACACATGAAAAGTAGTTGGGGCGAAACGAAGCGAGGTGAAGCAAATTGCAATACTCTAATGCAATACATGAATTTAATTTTCGCAGAAGAGTACAATTAACACCACAAAATAACCACAATATGGTAAATTTAAAATTTGTTTTGTTTTACAAAGTTATTATACAGCAAAAATATAAAATATTGTGCAACTTTATGCTTTCACTGTGTCCTACGCTCGGTTTGTTTTGCTCTGTAGTCAGAGTCTTATCTGTCAAGGAAAGCGAAGCAAGTTTTTTTGTAAATCAGCCTTAAGTAAGGTGCAAACTTAACTAATACTGCCGTCCCTAAATTGGCATAGGCACCGTTTTAGCGATTATAGTCATTTCTTCCTCTCGCAGTTTGGCACCATTTGGAAATACCAAACGAAACCAATTCCTTCTGAACTAGTTTTTTCGAACGGAGTGGGGGCCTTCCTCTGCTTTCCCCAGGGAGTACTGCATAGGACACTTTCAAAGCTGGAGTGCTTTCATCTATTTAGACGACATAACCAAGACAGCGTAGTCGGAATCTTCTTATTCGCTGGACTATGTCAAGGGCGTCGTATAACTCGATCACTTTTATATAAAGAGCGCTTCGTAACCTCTGAAGCTTTTTTCAGCAGAGCTCTTCCTCCAATTTGTGATGTGCGTATTTTCATTTTTTTTTTTTTTAACAAATAGTGGGACATAGAGTTTATACCAAGCCGCCTTCGAACGGCTGGCGAATTTTTATAAGGAGCTGTTATGTTCATACCATAAACATTCGGTCCCTGCTGAGCGATGACCGTAATTAGACTTTCCGTAGTTGGTAGTTCACATTACTAACCACTCTGCTATTGCGTCCGCCAAATAAAAGCTAAAGTTTAGTAGTTATTGTAATACGAGTATACGATGGAATAGTAACAGATAGCTATGAAGTCGACCGCGATAAGAGAATGAAGCTACCTTTAAACTATTATATGTATTTGCAGATTTGTAAAATATTGATTTTTGTAGGGTAGAAGTATGTAAACAACTTTTTATGGTACAATTATCAAAGGCACGTTTCAAAATATAATTATATTCATAAACAATATATAGCAATTGATGAAAGTCCTGTGGTAAACAGATTGAATGAAAATGTACATATTTTTGGGAAACAAAATACGAAAAAATATCTGAAAACTAAAACGGATCGCTGAAGAATAGATTAAGAAAAAACTCACCGCCCTGTAAAAGCCAAAACACACAAGAATCTATCTGCCATACTCATCAAATGCGGCGCCTTGCGCTGCGGTCCCATTGGATATCTGTTTGTTCATGTGATGGCTGGGTTCGTATTTACAAATGTCTAGATGATGATCAACGCCGCTGTTGATTGTTTCCGGCAGCTGCAGCATATCTTTACAAGGTTACCTCGCCTGAAAGCAAATAATGTTAAAGCGCAATTTGTAGGGAACAAAAAATTCATGCCATGTCAAATTTAAAAAGAAAAAAACACACTCTTCAACAAATTAATTTTAGGCCTATTTACAATGACAGTGGTTTATGTGGCCGAAAGCATGGTTATGATCAACGAAATTGAAAACGCATGGCTGAATGATTCGCTAAGCGGTTGATGGGCTGAGTGACATTCGCTCGAACAGATATGTTATGAGTGACAGATATTGCGCATACATACGTACATAAAAACATATTTATGAAAGAGTAAACTGGAGTGATATATTGCAGACGATCATCGAATAGACAGGCACCTAAAAAGGCCTACTGATGATTCTGATGAAGCTAAAATTTAAAGAAAAACCCCTTATAAGTAAATAAAGAATTAAAGTTATATAAAGTAAAATAAACGGTACATGGCGTCACTTCCAATTGTCGGTTTATAAAATGTCAAATTCTTCGTCCGTAATTTCTTAACATTAAAAAAAAAAATTAAAAAAAAAGACTAATAAAGAAATAGATCGCTCAATCAACACATATAATAATAATTAAAACAATAAATAACAATAATAATATAGACTCATTTGCCTACGATTAAAATTAAAGAAATTTTCTACGCTTTATCAATTCATAATTGTTAAGAGTAATCATGTTTTAACGGTAGCATACATAAAATTAATCAAAATTATACTCATACATACATATGTATATAAAAAACAAAATTGTATTATTAATTACACTCAGAGTCCTCAAATATAATTAGAATTACAACAATTTGTTATGGGCGTATATCCGCATTTTCTTACATATTTGTGAAGGGTTATCCATTTAGATTCCAAAAGTGCAGTGTTATATTTTGATATCTGCCAAAAAGACATTTCGAATTCTGGAGAACGCTGCGCAAAGCATCTGTTTGAAAGTTAGCTATCAAGCAATTTGCCTTATGTGTCTGGCTTATGAGTCAAAAACAATTTTTTTTCATACAAGCTCAAAAATCCGACCGCTCCAATAAACTATTTTGAAAAGATCTTTCTACAACGACATATAAAACAAAATTCACTTAATACGTAAATACAGTAACATGGAATTATTTATATAAAAAATATTAAATTTTATAAAAAATATTTTCCTAATTTTGCCCTTGTTAAGTATTTTATTATTTTTAAGCTCTTTTATTCTCAGATTTGTTGAAGAAGAAATCTTTATTTACACAAATTTTTTCGAGAATTTTTTTACGTGCTTTCAGCGCACAGATTACAAAAGTTATTTTACATGTCGCACGGTTCATCCAAATAAACGATAATTCAACGTAAAAACTTCCCATAATTTTCAATTGGGATTTGGTTATCATTATCTTGAAATGGGTTTCAAGTAAATAAATTTTTGTTTAACGATGAAAGGTGTGCATTTTTTTTTACTTATAGTTCGATGTTGTAGCTAGTAGATGCTTTTTGTTTGTCGTGAGAAACCTCTTAATTTAAACTGCGCTTAACACCAAATATGCCATCTATATCCTCAAAAAACAGTTGAAATAACCGGTTTTTAGGAAAAGTACTTAGTGAGGTTTCCAATCTCTTTTTTTCTTTTTTAAATTTTTTTTAATAACATTCATCCACCAAAATAAAAGCTCCTGGTTTGAAGCAAATTTCAATGAATTTATCCAAAACTTCTTGAAACCAAAGCGAATTTTTCTCTCTACCTATGTTGAATTCTCTCATATTTTGTCGAAGTAAATGAAACGTACCATCTCAGTGAAGTCACACTCATTATTGAAGAAAACTAAATCTCAAACTTTTTATTCGACAAGTATTCAAGTCTCTGTTGTTTCCTTCTTATGCCTAACTTGCATAGAATATTTCAATAAACGTTTTGAATTTTGTGTGTTCGTTTTTTTCCAAAATTCAAGAAGCTTCTAATTTTGTATAACTTCTTATATGTTATTAGATATCATATTCAATTAGCAATAAAAATGCACCATTACCTATATGGTGTACCTGGATAATATTTATTTTGGGTTATGTTGTAAGCCCGATTTCATTTTTAGAAATACTCCATACTGGTGATCATCTAGTAACAGTAATTTCAGTGTAATGATATTATATTTGATTTCCAACTGGAAGGCAATCGTATGTACACGTATCTTCGTTGATTTTTATTTGGAATATTTTCGTAATTAATCACGCTTGCTTTTTCTTCTCTGTCCTTGTCAGACATTCAGTTATGTTCTCTGGCTTATCAACGAAAAACTTGGATAAATTGTTTTGATCTTTCCTTCGCCCATTTTTCACCTTCAAGAGAGTTTTGTTGTGAGCGAAACACATGGTAATCAGTTGGCGCAAGATTCTAACTATATGGTGGGTGCTCTAATCTTCATGTGAGTGATGCCTAATGCTTCCGCTAACTCTTAACTGCCTGCATTCCGTTTTTATTACACCTGTTGCATAATTTCATTGGCTTTTTTAGTGCCTGACCAACAATAACAAGGTTCATCTTTGTAATCAAAATTTCTCGAAAGGGACTTTTTTATCACCCAATATGTTACTGATTTGGAGATGAAGTTGCAGCAACTCACTAACTTTTGCTGACCGAATTTATTACAGATCAATTAGAATCGTAGTATCACTTGGAAATATAGCTGATCGTGATTAACTAAAGATGTCATAAAATCAGTCGCTAAAAGTGATTCAAAATACTCAGAACTCATACACATGATTAAGTTTATTTTCCAAATTTGAGCTCTTTATTAAAATTAACTATTTTACAGAACCAGCATATGTAACATATATTAATTAAAGTTCAGGAACGTCTTCACCATTATAATTTTATTTTTTCTGCGATCGTGATTGACAGATGAGGTCATCAAATCAGGCGCTGCAAGTGATTCATAGTACTTAAAATTTTAAAATATTTCTTCTTTGAAAAAATTTGGTATTAAAATTAAAGATTTTTAGGCTTGAGTTTCGAATGAAAAAAATTAAACCACGAATATAGTGATAATGATGCATTTAAAATATTTATAGAATTTTGTGAGCTTAGTAATAAAGTGCTGGTAGAAATTTGTTAATTAGTTCAATCATTCATTATTCATATTTACCATAAATTATAGATTGTGTGGTAGATAATTGCAGTTTTAATTTTAATTTTAACAATGTGACGAATTTCGCTCTTAAAGCTAATTAATTACGGCATTATCATCTCTACGTCACGGGTGACTGCGCGGTCGACGTCATCGCATAAGTAGTACTGTTCCTATAAAAAGCAAAAAAACATATACCATAAAATGTACATATGTACTTGCTATGAGTAAGCGTGCAATATGGTAAAGCTTGAGCCATAGAAAAACATACATACATACATACATACATGCATACATATTTAGGTATGTGTGCGTAGAAATTTATGCTGGGCTGAATTGTGGACCAGCTTTAACACAGCTGTTGCTGCTCCTATTGATCTTGTTGTTCTTATTTAAGTGTATGTTTCTGTATTCTTTATTCATTTAATTTTTTTTCTTTACTCCGTATGTTGTTGCAGCTTTCTTGCTGAAACATTTAGTATTTATTCAACACTTCTTGGGCAAGCTTTCAATATTGCTGAAGTGTTATTTCCGTGCAGCCAGCGAACTTGTGCGGTCGTGTTGAAGTGGTTCAACAGCCGGTCGGTCCTTTAACGCTGCATTCATTGTCGCAATGTGATCAATTTGAAAATTTCTTATAAAGTGTTTTTTAAAAATCAGTGTAATGTTGAAATTTGATATTAAAAAAAAAAAAAAAAGGAAATAATTATTTGTTATTTGAAACACGGTTGTATAGTGAACGCACGTAATCCAGGCAAAAGTTTTTCATACAACCTTTGACTTTTTTTCCAATCTTTTCTTATAACTTTCGACAAATAGGGTGACATTTATAAAATTAAAAAAATTTATAATTTAAATATGAAATATAATTTAAATGATTTTTTTTTATGAAATGTCACCACAGCGGGCCGTTTACGTTCATCCTGAAACTATAAGCACGAATGCGATCAATCATAACGTTTTATAAAAGCCCAAAGCAAAATCTTAGAAACCTGAGTAAACAGACGCTTGTGAAACAAGAACCCACCGCTATCGGTCAATCAACCACTCGCCATTTCGTTTTGAGATTTGCTACCCCACCAGTGTCACCGTTAAGAGTTGGCCTAACAGCGAGCTTTCACATTGCTAGCGGGCAAATAAAAAATCCCACTCACAACTAATTGACCTTAAGTAGCTACATACACAGAGCAAGAAATAATAATTGAAATAAAATAGAAAATTAAAATAATTACCATAAACATTACTCTGTCTGAAATTAACCATCTTTCTAGCCGTATTTGTTTATTGCAATCGCGTCGACCTCACTTATTAGCCACGCTGTGGTGTAAATGTCAAATTATCGCTCAATTAGTGTTAAAATAATTGTAATTATAATTATTAATTATTCAACTTAATTAATTGTGTTCATATGCACGTTTATTAATTATGGTGCTTAAAGTGTTGCCGTTAAAGCATCGCACTGCTGCTTTTGTGCCAGCGGAGAAAATACAAGTGACCAGTGATACTCAGCAGGAAGCCAAGGTAATCTTAACGTTTGACTGTTTATTTATTTACATACGATTTTTGTTTTCATTGAACACACAACTATAAATAATAAAAAACGATGACCGTTCTGACTTGAGAAAAATGTATTTGAATTAAAAACTTGAAGCGAAACTTAAGCGAAGAGAAATATTCACTAACATCTTATCGTGACGGTTTTGAAATTTTTGTTTGTATATAATTTTTTGTTTCTGATTTTTTTTATGTGCCTATTGGTAGTATAGTTCTTAAAAGAGCTGTTGTAAATGTAAAGTATTTGAGACTACACATACACATATCTTGAAATACTCAGAAGAGCGCCCCCACAACAAGTAAATTCTCATATAAAATAGAGATTTATTGCATAGTGAAGATCACATACATTTTTCCAAGAATCGCATTGGTTTTTTTCTTATTTTTTTTTGGAAAAAAATGATAGTTTGAAAAATATTTAAATAGTTGACTTTTCTGACAATTTAAGGAATATTATGCTTTCTTTAAAAATCATTTGATAGCACTTTCAATATTCAAATTTCTGAATTTTTTTCCATATAAACCAAGTGAGACTAAATTGTTGTAATAGTTATTTTTTTCTTTTTTTTTATACGTGTAATTTTATTGATTTGGGTGTAACAATGGACACTAAACTCAACTTCAGTCTTCATATTAATACATTTGTATTGAAAGCTAAAAGTGCCCTTGCCGTTATAAAGCGGTGGTCTAAAGAATTCAGAGACCCTTCCATTACGAAAATACTTTCTACGCCATTAGTAAAACCAATATTGGAGTACGGCTCAGTTGTGTGGAACACTAATTATAAAGTAAATTCTGATCAAATTGAGTCCGTTCAAAAACAATTTTTGTTGTTTGCTTTTTGTCATTTGCATTGGGATTCCCGCCAAAATCTTCCTGCGTATACTAGTCGCTTAAAACTTATAAATCTATTCACACTTTTTAGCCCAGTCTACGGCTGATTTGCAGTTCATTTCTCTCAGGTAAAGTAAATTTTAATGTCCCCATCCGATTCTCTTAGCAATTTAGACCACTATTCTTAAAATCTTGTCAAACAAATTTTGAACTATATGAACCGTTTCGATGTTTATGTCAGAATTTCAATAGTTATTTCAGCATATTCGATATGACAGATCCGTAACAAAAAATACTATACTAACTTCTCTTAACAATTAACTCACTAAATTTCTATGGAACTCACTAAATATTTATGGAATAAATAATTTTATATTTCATATTTTTATTTATGATGAAATTGTTTTCTGTAGCTGAGCAGTTCTCAATCTCGAAACTTTATAAACCCTTACTTTCATGACTCAACGAATTCCGTACGTCATGCGGATGGCGCCCCTCGTGTCGGTTGGGCGGGAGGAGGGTAACAGTTAGGCTTAATATTAATATTTAAATTTTTGAATTTATATGGCCTATTTTTTCCCGTAAACTAATGGTTAAATTTGATTATAGATGGGAACATAATTTATTTGATCCTTTCGCGACAAAGAGTAGTAAGGATTTTGTCTTGTCTTAATATTGCGTATTATTATATCGCTATTGAGTGATTATGTACTGACTGCGTTTAAAAGTCGGGATTATAGGCCGATAAAAAAATTTAAATCTACCGAAAAAAGTATATCATGTTCTGAGATCACATCGATAATTTATCGAAATCTATGTTCGAATCGATTATTCAGTCAATTCGTTGCACTCTATTTCAATTTATTAAATGGCGGATTCAGTTCGGGTTTACTTTTTTTTGTTATTTTATTTTAATGAAGCTTGAGAACCTAAGGAATGTAGGTATATTTCTTGATTTTCTTTTTTTTAATTTATCCTAAATTGAAGTGTATGTTCGATTAAAGAGAAAAAACTGCATGCAGATGTGCGATGTTTCTGGATTCTATGGACCACAATTCAGATATACCCAAAAATCTTGTACGTCTTTACGAAAGGACCGCAGTGTAGATGCCAATTGAAGAACAGTTGGAATGAGCATTTTTTTTTAATTTTGATTCCACTTCACTTGATGAATACCATTGACATTGATTGTTCAGTGGTCGTATTAAGCAAATCATTTAATATAGATTCTAAAAATTTTAGAAAACTTATACAATTTCCATTCATTAATCTTATAATGAATCTCAGATAATCAGTGGATTATATAAATTATAAAATCAATTTTTAATAGTATATTTTTTATATTATACTACAGTTCACCTTCCGATGATCTCACGTTTTCCAAACCAAATTTCAATACAAAAGTGTATATCATTACATTTATGAAATAGGGCGGTTTAGGAAGATCACTACGCATGCTGGAATATCGCATTTTATTTTAGTTTTCCAATAAATTTTATTAATAACGCGCTATCGCTTGAAATTTCGATAGTTTTCTTTAACGTTTTCGACATTATTTATATGTATATTATTAATATATTTTCGTTCGAACATAATATTATTTGTTATAATTTTAATATTTTTGAAGATTATAAAATATTTTTTCGGCATATTTAGGACGTATTTAATTCGAATTGCTATTGATTTTAAGAAAGTACAATGCCTTTAAAAAAATTTAGTAAAAATATTAACCTGTTTTATGGGTCAAATTAGGCAGATTTACTTTAGAATGGTTTGGAGCCTATAAAATTAACCCAACTTCGTCATTAAACATATGATTTTACTCTTGTCTTAACCTTATCCTCTATAGGATCTGTCAAAACAATACGATTTCCGTACATATTTTTGATTCCGAGTCAAAACTCAAATCGATATGAAATCAATCCCAATTGGATAACAGCTACCTCGTATGTAAAAGAGCGTTGACACTGAAGTATTCTTATTTCATAAAATACAATTAGTTAAAAAATTCTGGCAGTTTCAAAACATAGTGACTCACATATTTGGATAGATCAGGAAACGACCTTGCCACCTGGTTGCATATTATTTATTTTCTTTTCTTACAAACATTCTCGTATAAACATACATAAGTTCATATGACAATCTACTACGTAATGTTTGAATTCGATGATGTGCCACACGCGTTAGAAATAAGAAGATAAATGAATGTTAATTTTTTATTTAAGCACACTTGTGCATGTATTTTGATTTAAAAAGTATGTAGAATATGTGTAAAAATGAAAATAAAAATATACACTAATTTCCATGTATACACGACTTAATTAACATGTTTTGCATAGCATGTGCCTACGCCGGTACATTGAACCGGTTTGCTGTTTAGAACTTAGCAAAGCTATTCGTGTTTCTTCCGCAAGACGACCTATGTGAGATATCAAGAATCATATTTATAACACAACAAGCATTTAAACTGTGAGAGCTAGAGAAGCAAATTATAAAAAGACGGCTTAATGGAAGAGTAGGGGTGTGCATACGCATTCACAAGGTCGTTTTGATGAAATTTGTATACATGCAATTAGCACAACTGCTAGAATTAGCTGCAGATACATACATACATATCTATACATGTAGTTTAGAATTTAAAAAATTAAACTCCGAAATATATTTCTTATTTATTTAATTTTGTTCTAATAATCTTTATTGCAATATTCCAATAAATTTTAATATTCCCTCGTATTGCATTGAATGGTGACAAGTACCAAGAAATATATGGAAAATAGCAAACATTTTTGTTATTGTTTTCAGCAGTGCTATCACAGTTCATTTTTTTTAGTGGTTGGAGTTGGCGCAGCATTTGATTAATGCTAGAATTTATTGCCGAGCTATTCCTGGAAAGCTCATGGGTCAGATGAAATGTTTTCATGATTATTTAGTACATATAAAAAAAGTTTTTGTATATCTTGAATATTTCAATAATTGCAAATTTTTTTAGAAAAAAATTAGAAAATTTTAAACAATTTGGTTTAAAAAATCTTATTTAATTATTATATGTATATTTTTAAGTATTAATTTATTATTTAACAGCTCGCTAAATATGTATTTTCCCAGCAAATTTTTTTTCTGAATCGTTTAAAGCTAATTTTGAAACAATACGAGCAATAGTTTACTTTTTATTGAGATTTAATGATGTTTAGTATGTGGATTAGCGAAAAGAACCCTACGGGCCTTATACTATAAAAAAAGAAAAATTTTAAATTTTTTTTTGATATTTCTGAGTATGTAAGTTTGTTATTACTGCAATGTAAGATATAAAAATCGAAAAATGAACAAATTTATATTTTATTTAACTACTAAAACATAAGATCAAAGTTTACGTTTGGAGTAAATAAATATATTATAATTTTTTAGTTTTTGCTTGTAACTCTGAATAAACTGGGTTTATCCGAAAGATGTCTTAAATTTTATAGTCAATACTTTGCCCCAAATTTTTAAAACGGCCTTAAGGCGTTTTGGCGTAGAATTAGCTGAATACTGTAGAGTACTTATGTCATGATTAACCCATTATTGTTCTTTAGCTGATTTAAGAAGACGTACTCTTTCAAACTGTCTTCGGTGTGAACTGTAGCATTATTATACTGTTGATAGGTCCATTTGTCGACATTAATATTGCCAGAAAACTCTATGAGCTCAACATTCAAAAGGTATGCATACATATGGGTATTAATTTGAGTCAATATGAAGCATATAAACGTCTTTCCTTCGGAGTATAATACAACCATTATGAAACTTACCACTTTTAAAAACCAGTAAAAATTTAAGGAGCTTAGTTGGTAAGCTTTGATGTACCCACCATATAGATCGGATCTTCCACCATCTGACTACCATGGTAAACAATTAGCCAACCGTAGAGCCGATGAAAATCATTAGGCCAAATTCTTCACCGATAAACCACAAAAGTTGTACACAGATGGAATAATGATTGATTAAAAATAATTTTCTCAACAATGAAAAAGTTTTTTAAAAATAATACAAGAAAATCCGTGGATACTTTTTTGAAATTCCAAAACTTTTATAACGGCACTTCTCAAAAGCCTTACGCTTCTAATTTTCTAAATTGAAGAGAAAAATATTATTAACTATGGACAACATATTGAAATCTTATACATTCAAGCTCTAAAACTTTTCCATAAAAAATTGTTTTACGAATCAAAAAAAAAACGACAATAAAACCTCAAATGGAATGTTGTACTCCAAAACCAGCTACAACGCGAATATTAACATAAATTAAAGCATTGCGCTATTTTGGATGACTTTAATACCGCAATAAATTTGGGTGATATACTTATTCCAAACGTTCGTACATTCATACATACATATATACAGCGTATAACATATGTATGTACAAAAAATCGAAGAGACGAAAATTATGTATGTCACAGGGATGGGGTCATAGATATACTATTGCTATGCATATGGCAAAAATAGTAGTATCTAATAACAATGACAACAATTAAAAGAGGATTTATTCGACAATAAACAAATTGCTTCAATGGAAATGACAGAATTTCTCAATGAGAAATACATAAGTATGCACATTCATTGGTGTGTCATACACTTAATATTTATTATATTTTATATAATAAATGGCAACGGAACAAGGGCACGGCCCTGGCTTGCTGCGATTGATGTTCGAGTGGTATTAACAGCCTTCGTTGGAACAGCAGTACTGTTGTCAACAATATACTCTTAGCGCCTAACAATAGCAATATTTTATAGCAACAGTGTTGTTAACGAACTGTGAACAATTACTTGTCGAAATTGTTGTTTGAGTTTTTGCAAACACTGTGAGAAAATTTTTACTATTAAATATTAACGCAAAAAAAAATACTTTGCCTATGATAAATATTAATTAAAATTATAATAATTTAATATTTTAAATAATTGCTTATATTTTCTACCAACAAATCTGAGAGTAATTTTCTTAAATCACTTCTTCGCGTTGCGTAGCAAGTGCAACTCTGTCAAAATACACAGGAATAATTACATAAATTTTCAGACGATTCTGTTAGTAAAGGAAAATATTGAGATATTAAAAAATTTGCTTCTTAAAAATCTTTATTTTATACTAAACAAAAAAGAAAGAGCTGTCTTGGGTCATACCGAAGTCTTTATATCTTTCGTGAACAAATCCAATTTATTGCAAATTGCAAAACTTGATTTCGATGATTTTAATTGTCAATCTAAACTTGAATTTAAGTCTATAGATTATCAAATTTCACGCTCCTAGATGCTTTTTTGACTGAGTTTTGACCATAGCCTCTCATCTGAACAAATCGGCTGTATGGGTGCTATATGTTATAATCGTCCGATTTCGACGATTTTCAGAATCAGTATGCAATTCATTACGTATGTGTAGTACACAAAATTTCAAATCAGAAAAATCGGTCGTATAGGTGCATTTGCCTACGAAAATTGGTTGAAATATCTTAAAAACTAGGGGACTAGTTTGTGCTCAAATAGACAGGCGGACTGACGAACAGATGAACATGGCTAAATCAACTCAGCTGGTCATTCTGATGCGATCAGTATAAATTTCGATGGGTCATCTCTTCTGCTTCTGGTGCTTACACACTTCGGACCAAAGTTAGTATAACATTTCATACACATGAAAGGTATAAAAATAAAATAAAATAAGTAACATCGAAACGAAATCATATTTAAATAATATGTAAATTCTTAAATCAAAAATTTTGTTTATTGTAACTATGTGACAAAATAATATGCAACGCATCTATGTACATAATATGTTAGCATGTGCGATATTCAGTCGGTGTGAAATAAATGTTTGCCATTGCTGGCGCTGCACTTTACAATATTTTTTCTTATTGTTACTTTTGCACAATTATTTGTATTTACTTCTATTTTTGCTTTTATTGTTGTACACAATTAGGTTACTAAATCGCATCCAATGCGTTTGTATGGCTATCATACAAATACAAAAACAGGCAAACAAATAAATAGGCCGCTGCTTGTCGTAGACGGCGAAATTAACCGTGAGAAATCGCACAAGTTGTTGTTGTTTATTGAATAAAATTTTTATTATTATTAAAAATGCTAAAAATAACACTTTCAACTTTTTATAAAACAATATTTGGACATCAGCGTGGTAAAGCATTTAGAATTAGGAGTACTCAGCTTTTCTGATTATGAATTCTAAAAAGATTTCTCATAAAATTAAATTAAAAATGCAAAACTAACTAGGCGGATTCTTTTGAACCCGACCTGTAAGAGAGCCTTACGTAGGTTATCGAATGACATCCAAAACAATACCCGATCTGACTAATAGTGTTGCCAAGTAAAAAATTGGTACTATGTGATACTGAAAACTCCCATAGGAAAATCTTGCTAAGCGTAAAACTGAAATTTTAACCAAACTTCAAGATTCAGTGAATGGTAAGTAAAATCGCGCCTCACAATTTAATAAAAAAAAATTGCAAATATCGTATGAATTAGTGAAAAACGATTCTTCGAAATAACTCATTATGCTTCGCCTTTTGCTTAAATATCTCATAAGCAAACTTTTTTATACTTCGAAAGCTAACAATAGTGTTGTAAAATAAGTGCAAAACATAAGCCAGTGGAAAATAAGCCCGCTTGGCGTTCTTTTGCAGGTCGGGTGCAAAAGAAAACGCCTAAAATGTTTGCCCATTATATTTTAGAGCGATATCGGGCAGTGCCGGCAACACAGAGCTGATGAAAATAATAGAAATGATTATATATAAATCGCCTATATCTATATATATATATCGCCGTAGTATCGCGAGCTGTATTTATACATACCAAAATTAGGTGAGGCAGAGCTTATGTACCCTAAGGACTACTGCGCCATCACCTTAACATTATTCCTATCAAAAATATTGGAAACTTTAGTAGATATCTATATCAAACAAACTATGGGTGTGCCACTACTCTCGAAAATACTGCACGCCTCATCAAAGGGTAAATCAGTAGACACAACAGTGGGAAAGTAGAATCGGCGTTTGAAAACGAATCAATAGGCTGTAAACGTCTATAAAAGCCTTAATGGAGGTATTAGATCGATTGAATTTAAATCTGGAACTGGATACAAGTCTAACAAAATTGCAGGAAAATTCAAGCGCAATGGGGCTTAGAGATAATAACGCGAGATGTGCACATAATACAAATATCCTACATTGTCCCGCGTCTGACTTTCGACGGGCGTCTGAAAGCTGCATTAGAGGCAGACGGATGGAGCAAATGGGCATTTCATTGCGTCCAACCAGAGATTAGTAGACGATTCAAGTTGTCACTGAAGTATATTCCCAGCCAAAATATTTGCTATACAAATGGCTTCAGAGACACTGCAGGGAACTGAATCACGCAAATGAAAAATTCTCATTTACGTATATTACGTCACGTGGTCATTAAGGCTTCACTTTCTTATAGCGCTAAGTCGGTGATGGTTGCACTTTATAAAGAGGCATTCAAAAGGAAGGTAGAAAAAAAAGCCCAACCTTAATACCAAGGCATGAGCGTAAAGAAGGCAACGTGGTATTAAATTTAATTGTGTTTTAAATACACTAGAATCAACAACGGCTCCGCGAAAGGAAATATCCATTGACGTAAGAAACTTGGTTATTCAGCACAAAATAGAGAAGAAATCGTATGGTGAAATTTCAAAAATTTTAAACTTAAGTCGAACAACAATGCAGACCATTATAAAAAACTTTGAAAAAATGGATCCACCGAAAATAAGCCGCGTGTTGGCCTCGCGAAGAAACTAACTCGAAGAAACATCAGCTTAATTCTGAAGGAAGTGAATGATGATCCTAAAGTTACTGCTCCAAAATTAGCCGAAAACATCGCAAGCTCATCAAGAAGGTGTGTCCATCCAAAACCAATTCGAAGAGCTCTGAACGATATCGGCTTCCGCAGTAGAGCACCACGTAAAAAGCTTCTTATTGCTGAAAAAATCATAAACTTCGCTTGAAGTTCGCTGAAGCACATTTGGAGAAAAGAAAACACTGCACTTAACCCCAAAAATATAGTTGGTAGTATAGGATACATAATTGGTTTGCGGCATCTGGAGTTGGAAAACTTGTTTTTATTGAGGATAATATGGTTCGGTTCATATAACGGGTGATCCATTTCGAAGTACCCTACTTTTTTAAAGAAAAAAAACACATAATATTCAAATTTAATGGGGTATTTTTACTGGTCACTGGTGAATGACACGCGTGATTTTTTGTTCCAAGGCCTGACTCGAAGCGGGATTGTCCGCATAGAATTTAGA
This sequence comes from Neoceratitis asiatica, assembly GCA_030068015.2. Lineage (NCBI taxonomy): Eukaryota > Metazoa > Arthropoda > Insecta > Diptera > Tephritidae > Neoceratitis > Neoceratitis asiatica. The sequence goes on from CM061529.1 coordinate 31,302,402, forward strand.
CTTTGCATATCCGCTCAGGAAAAAGTTTAACATTGTGATATCGCACTATCTTGGTGGCCAATTGACGGGCGCAAAACGTGAAAATATCCTTTCACAGAAGTGTTCTCTCAATAAATCCATTTATTGATGCGTTGTGTGGGAAGTGGCTCTGTTTTGTTAAAACCAAATGTCGCGAAGATCACGAGCGTAAATTTCAGGCATCAAATAGTCGGTTATCATGGCGCGATAACGGTTGCCATTGACGGATACGTTCTCATCGGTATCATTTTTGAGTAAATATAGACCGAAGATTCGGCCCACAAACCACTCCAAACCGTTGTTTTTCTGGATGAAATGGCAGCTCTTGAATCTCTTCAGGTTGCTCTTCGTCCGAAATGCGGCAATTTTGCTTGTTTACATACCCATTGAGCCAGAAACGGGCCTGATCGTTGAACAAAATTTGGCTCGAAAACGTCGGATCTTCTTGGAACTTTTCAAGAACCCGTGGAACGAAGCGATGTGACTTGGGAAGTGCGAGCGGCTTCAGTCGTTGAACAAGCTGTATTTTGTACGCTTTCAATTTAAGATCTTGACGTAAAATGAGCCAAGTCGTTCCATACTTCAGTCCGAGTTGCTGCGAACTGCGCCGAATCGACTCCCCACGGTCTTCGTGTACACTCTCAGCTACGGCCGCTATATTTTCTACGTACTGGACGTGGTCTGTTCGATCGAATATCATCCAATAATGAACTTTGGGTCGCGCGCGAAGCGCATTCTTTACAGAACGTGAATTTTCGTAATAAAGTTGAATGATTTAAACGTTTTTCAGGCGTAAGTCTTTCCATGATGAAATGCCAAACAATACTGAACAAAAATAACATGACAACTTCACGCGACTCGTCCGTGATATGTCAAAAAAAGGTCATTGAAAAATTACCTCTACTTGGGCCACCCTTTATAAGCCATTGTTGGAAGCTAATCTGAAGCCTTCGATGGAGAGTTTGGAGCTTGGCGCAGACTGGCTCATTCAACAGGATAACGATCCAAAGCACAAGGCCCATATTGTTAAGGATTGGTTGCTTTATCATGCTTCAAGGCAACTACACACTCCACCTCAAAGCCCAGATTTGAATGTTATTGAATATGTCTGGGAGATTTTTGAGCGAAAAATTAGAAAAAATAAGATTTCCAGCTCAGCATTACTCAAAAAACGTCTTATTGAAGCTTGGGACAGTATTATTTCCTCAGAATTAACAAATTTAGTAGCTTCGATGCCACGGCGGCTTCAAGCTGTTATTGATGCGAACGTTGGATCAAATAAATACTAAAAAGGTCAGGTTACCTGATATTAGCCAAAGTTTTTGCGCTAAGATAAGTTATGTATGTACCGAATGTAAACTTTTCGCAATGTTGGATATACGCTTTTTTAGTTTTAGTATTTTACGTTAAAAAATGATTTTTGTTTTGTTTTTTATGACAAGGGAAAATAGTTCAAATAAACTGTATCGGTTAATTTTGCAATAAATCTTTTGGTCTTTCAATTCAACTATTAGGAGTATATAGACTTTTGTACGCCACTATAAATTAAACCTAAAATATATTGAATAAATTTGATATGTTCATGAAAGGTATAAAAGCATGATTTTCATCTTATTTCTTTTAATTTGTTCTTACTTATTTCTTGTTTTTATTATACCTTTTTATAGCAAGAACACTTTTTTTATTTTCTTTTTTGAAAAATAATACAACATTCGATTATTGTATACCTTATACATATTTATGTATGAATATATGTATATGCCTAGATCGTGCACACGCGCCTCGCACTTACAAGGAGGCAAACGTATGGATTAGCATTTCAAAAAAAAAAGATCTGAAATTTCCAATTATACAAATTTCACATAACTAATTTCTTTTCTGCTCTTTTGGCTATTTTAGTTTTTAAAATTTCATAACACAATCGAGGCTGCGTGGTCATTTGTTAGCACACAAAAAAATTATATATAAAATTTGCCAAAAATATAAACTAAATAAAAATTCACCGACTATAAATGCTAAGCGTTGAGTTTTTATTCTATAGTTCCCCTCCCACGTACTCAGCGGTAGATATGTATGTATATATACTTATGACTATACTCACATATTTGAGAATCACCATGCATATGTTATATATATAGTTATTAGGGTGTCAAATTTTTAAGTTTTGTAGGAAACTTAAATTTTGGAAATTATAAGTCAAAACTTTTTAGCTTTTAATTTTTATTTGAAACCATTACGTAAAGTCGAAATAGTTTTATAATTTTAGAACTGGCATTAATATTCTTACATACATATATATTTTTATTTTGGGAAAATTTAAAATTTATAAATTCGATTTTTGAATTGTGAATCAAGATTAAGCACTTCAACGCATGAATATATATATTTATGTATATGTTATTTGTAAAGTAGTTCTAGTATTACATGTAGTAACTTGTTTAATATGTACAAAGTTTAAATATAGAAAATGTTTTTCTCCAAAGCCTACATCATAAACTTTGATTTAGGAAGCCTTGCAAAAGTTAGGGATAACCTAATGCTATGATTTGTATGTGAATATACACTCGTGTGTAAAGTATATACATATAAGATATAGTATATCGCGTATACGCTCCGTCATCAGCGTTTGGCATCGCTAGTTGCCGCTACACGTTGGCAGCACGTTTGTTTACATTTGCCTGAACGTGCCGGCAGTCGGTCGGTCGGTCAGTGAGCTCCTTGGGTGTGCATAAAATGCAGACTCCATAAATATTCACATATCTTAATGCACATACACTCATACTCTGTCTGACAAAAAAAATATCTAAAAACATACATATTTGTATGTATATACATACATTAGCCTAAGTTATCGAATAAAACACGCACGTACATATATATGTATGTATGAGTATATAGAAAATTTTCTTATATCATTCCAACAATACTCAACTACGGCAAGTGGATCGTACAGTAGATATAGTAGACTGCGCTGCATTGTTGCTGCTCACAACAAATATTCAATATAATGATCGACGCTGCGACCACCGAGCGTGAGCTATTTTGGCTAATACTTACATATATGCTATTTTCCTAGCCATTCTCTATGAAACATATGCTGCGCTTAGCTGCGTCACCACCGGGTGCTAGTACTGAAAATTTACCGGCAGCCGAAAAACTCGCACTCGCCACACACTTTGCGAATCTGCGAATTTTCAGTCTTATTTCGATTTTCTCTCAGGCTCGGCGGCGCCGCGGCATTTCGGGAAATAATTCAAAAATATACGCAAAATTTTTGCAAGCGATACAAAAATATACATAGAAATTATTTTTTGTTATTTAGCGAAAACTATTATAGTTTATATATATGTACATATGTATGTGCATAAACCTACAAGTGATAAAGCAATCTCCAATAAAATCAAGAATTATATTTCAGAGAGAAACACTGTTTTCGAGTGATTTCAAAGTTATTCCTAAAGAAGTGTGGTGAAAAGTAAAAAATTAATACATTTTTTTGCCCGAAGATTACAAATGCAAAGAAATTTTGAATGTCTCAGTGGCGTGCAAACCAAAAGGAAAATGGAAAATGAAATAAATATTCAAAAATGTATCGAAAAGCTATTTTTTTCTTTAATTTGATATGCAATATCCTATCTAGCAATACATAGTGCAAATATTTCCCAAAAACAAGGTCAAGAAAGTTCTCTAGAAAACAATACCGTGAACCGCCCGTGCCTGCTATCTGAAAATTGTTTTGGGTCAGTCCAAATTTTTAAAAGAGTGTGAAAAAATCAAATTTCATCAATTTAAGTATTAGGAAAGCTCAAAAATATACACATATATATATATAGATTTTATTGATCGACGAAATTTTTCGATAAGCCAGAAAGCTGAAGCTCTTTCTTTTTTTCGAAATATTTTTATTTATACAACGAAAAACAATATTTATTTTTGCGGACAAAGCCTTGCTGTGCTGCAGTTGAAGAGTGACAAAACAACATTTCTTTTCAGGTGAATATGGTTAAATAAAAATTTAGAAACAACGTATACATAAATATAAAAAACAATATTATTTAGTAAATATCATTATAGAAATTTTGTTTCAAATTAAGCACAGTGGCAAATTAAGTCTCGCTAGCGGCATATAATTAATAATTTCTAAAACAAACAAAAAATATATTCAATAGGTTTTTTTCGCAGCTTAACAAAATGCAATAAATAACATAAATCACTTATTTTTAGAACAAGAAAATACACTATTCGGATCCATCGGAGTCTGTTGATTCTGAGAGATGCTTCATTAAAAGCAAGCCGAACAAACTGAACACTCGTTTGATAACGAAATTATTACAGGATCATGAAAAACCAAAAGCACATATATAAGTATTATGTCTTCCATGCAATTTTTCTGCAATTTTTTGTAGTGTTGTTCTCGCATGTGTTTTGAAAGTCCTTGTTCCTGGTTACAAACGCTTCCTCAGACAGCGTACCTAATCCAGGCGGCCAGACTTGATAAGAAGAATTTAAATAAGTTGATTTGGTTTTGTGTTTTTCCGACAGGGTGGATACTAGATTTATATCGGAACGAATTTTCGTCATCCCTTGTCAATTTTGGTTTTGTAACAAACCGGTTTCAGCGGACCGCCATTTTCAGTGCTTGATTTCGTTCTCAAGATATAAATCTAGAATTTAAATAGGTTACCAGTTTTATGAAAGCTTTTCGCGAAGTTAAGATCATTCATATGTTTGCAACGATTCTGATATGACACTGAAAGTCTTCCCATCAATCATGGTCATGTGAAATTGGTAATTTATTCTGAAATTGCAAACATATGTTCGAAAAATATTTAAAATTTGGCTCTTAATGTTTCCAATTTTTCAAAGACTCAAATCTGCCATTTCTTTTTCGAAAATTATATTCCTTGGTCGACAATATCGAGTAGAAAAAGGTCGATTATTTTTCCATAAAAGGGTCGATTCTTACCGAGCTACTCGTATTAATGATGCAAATGGAAAATAAATATTGGTATATCATGTTCCCATCGCAGTCATTAAATTTTTTTTCTACAAGTCGAATGGACGTTGCTGTAATTACACCCGATTTGTAGACCGCAGTTAATTTGGAGTCATTAATATTCTCTTTTTTTTTTTTAATTATCTGGGTGTGCTTCCAAGACCCCAGAAACGATATTACTTACTGAGCTTTGAAGTGGTACTTCAGCAAAATGATCAGTAACCTTAATGTCACCAGGACAACTATTTTTTTCGCAAAATACAAATTTTCTATTAGACAAATTCCAAGTATTCCTTGTGTGCCCAACATCTACAAATAGTGCCAGTCGTTTTCCATCAGATAATTTTGACGGAAGAGCCTTCGGGATATTCAAGCTTTTTATTACCTTTTATTGGAATTTATAATTGATACTACTTTTGAAGTACTGCACTCTAATGCTTTATACAAACTGCAACTTGTAGCTGGCAGCAATGTATTCGGTGGGACTTTTCCAGCGGGACCTGGAAATTTTTTTCACATGCGTTTTTCTGCAACAGTTTCAGAAGACTTTTCCATTGACACCAATTTCGTATCTAGTCATTTTTGGTTATTTTTTTAGAAAAACACATTTTTCTACCACAGTTTTTCACCTTTGGAATCAAGAGATAACGGCTACGCTGGCTAAGTAATGTCCTTCGAATTGATGAAAGCACTCCGGCTTGGAAAGTACTCGATGGAGTACCCGCTAGTGGATGTAGGTGAAGAGGAAGACGTCCACTCTATTGGAAGGAGAGGAGGAGAGCGGCCTGGTTTCACTTGATATTTCGGACTGGCCCCAAAGAATGGAATGCTATTGTTGATTCGACTATAATCGCGTAAGTGGTGTGTACACCAAAGAAGAGGACGAAAAAGAAGATTTAATATTTTAAATAGCAATGTTTTTAAAGCAATATGGAACTTTAAGGAACCCTTTTCAGCAACTGCGGATCAATTAAAGTTTCTTGAGGAAGCGGAAATTTTTTCTAAATACTATTCGGTTTCATGAGAGTTTAGGCAGTAACATCACGAATACTTTTAGTTTTCTGAAAGGTTGGCTTCTCAGTATAAAAAGCTTAAGACATTAATGGTGCTTCTGATCACAACAGAGTTTTAATCATTTGATTAAAAGATAACTGGCACTGGATAGATAAGAAATTTTTTTCGGACATATTCGTAGAAGAGAAGGATTTGATGTGAGAATAACTTCGCAGCGTTTTTCGTTTCTTTTCAGACAAGTCCGGGGCATAGGGTATATTCGTTGTTAATAAGAAAAATTGCGTACTCTTAAATGTAGATCTTGGCAAACTTTTCAAAAATTGCGTCTAGATAAAACAGTCCACCAAAAAAAAAATCGATAAGGCGCCCTTATTACGTCTAATGAAAGACACTTAATACAAAACTTTAATGATGCCAAAAACCTAGTTTTAGTATCTCTCATTTCGATTATATTTATTACATCCTTGGGTGAAAAGTAGTATTTCGATTAGGTGATTTCAGCTATTTTTTGACCATATGATACTTTTCCTACTTGTAAGATTCTAAGAGAGAGAGAAATACTGTACAAATTTTTCTTGGTAAATAGCATATTCCTAGAAACTTTCCAACAACAAATTGTCTGCGAATTACCTTTATTGCGTCACGGGCTACGGCTGTCAAGATTAAAATGCTCGAATAAATTGGCTTACACACGACCACCGATGTAGCTGTGGGTCAATTAGCGTTGCCAATACTGCCAGAAATTTATAATTTTCAAAGCTTCAATAAATTCAACTTTCTTTGACAGAATTTTTGATCAAATATGAAAAAACTGCGTATTGTAGCATGAAAATATCCTTTTGATAAATAAAATAAATTATATGTAATTAAAATATTTGTATGTGGCAGCAATTTAAATAAGCAAACAGCTGTCGCTGCAGCTTTCGATATAATTATATAGCTCACTACACGGCGACCACTGTGGCCAACGATATCTTGTGTTTATGTGGTCCTGGAGTCGTAGTCGTATATCTGTTTTCAACTTTAATATAAATTAATCGGAAACGCTCAACTAACGAAACGATAGCATTACGTTTTGTTAATATGAAAATGAGCTTAGCGAACTGATTTTGTTTCACTTAGGCGCTATATTATCGCAACAGAATTAAATTGTTAATGTTAATTTCAAAGTGGTTCCTTGCTACGGCATCACCAGCATATTTAAATTTAAATGTTAAACATGATCTCTTAACGATTTAACACTAACGACAAGTATTCGTTTCGAGTAAAAACAAAATAAAATTTATTTTTATAACTGCTTTAATGACAAAATTTCCAAATTGTTCAACCAAAATAATTGAAATTTTTTGATTTAGTTTTATAAATCTTCTAAAATACAAAAACCATACCATGTGCGTTGTCGTACATAGCGTACATATGTATGTACATAAATAATGTAGAATGTAAATTTTTATTTTGAGGAATAGCAAATTTACACTGCCCACTTTTGGCAAATATACTATATTTACTTTCTATTCCCTTTCATAATAAGAAACTTTTATGCATTTGTGCATTTCTCCATAATTTAAGTACAAAAAGTAGATTACCGCTGGTTTTGAGATTTGCCAATTATGAGAAAGAATTGTGCTTCATTTCCTAGTTTCACGAATATGTAAATCTACATACATATATAAAAATTAATGCAAATTTTGATGAACGCCTATAACTTGAGAACCACCAGACCAAAGGACTTGTAAAGAGATATTAGGAGATTCATGAGGTTGGCGCAGCCGTTCCAGTAATACATACATATGACCATTTTAGTGAACATTGGTCGCTACCCATACAAAATACATGCAACAACAACAAATACAGGTAAAATTCCACAATACGGGACATTACGTTGTATGTGGTGTTGAAAGGGAGAGAGAGAAAGAGTGAAAAAATGAAAATGACGAAAAAAAAATTTATAAAAAAATTGTAGTTTTCATTAAAAAAATTTAGGAAAAAAATTTTAAATAAATTTTATTCGTTTCCTTTTTCAAAAAAAAATCGAAAATTCAAAATTTCAGTTAGATTTTCTTAGTTTTTTTATAGGTGTAGCAAAGCACGCTGCGATCCGCTAGTATAAATATAAAATAAAATTCTTTAAACTTTTTAAATTCCAGTGAAAAAATATTTCGTTCGCATTCTTTAATTAAACGAACATGAAATTTTTGCAAAATTATTTTACATTTTTAAAATTTGATATAATAAATAATTGATGAATTTGCTGCAAACAAATATTTACATACATACATATATCTATTAACATTCAAAAATCACTCACATGCGCATATATGTTCAGAGAAATATATACATATATAAATGTGTATGTATGTATATATAATATTTGCGTATGTACATTTTCATTTATGATATTTTGTATTTCAGTCGTAGCCGGACACACCCTAAACTAAAAATAATTTCAATAAACATTTAGCGTTAAATAAACTTATTGAAGCTGTATTGGCAAATAAGCGAATTTAAAAAAAAAAGTGGAAAATTTTATTTGAATGTTAATGTACTCGCATTATTGAAGTTTTTTTCTTTGTGAGTTCAGCTGTTCACGCCCATATTAATAGTTGCATGCCTCCTGAGCTTTGCATTGCCTTAAGCAATATTTTAGACTAAGCAAAGTTTTATGAACAAAATTTTATCCCTTAACAACGGACAAGTGTCTGGCGCACAAAATATTCTGTTTATGTTCTCGTAAAAGCTGAAATAATTAAATATGTATGTACTATATTACATTATTAAAAAACGAATCTTTCAGCATATTTTACATTTCATGGGACACTAATAGTATTAAGGATAGGATAGAGTTAAGCTTATCAAAATTATTGGAATTTGAATGATAATGATTTTCATCACGTTTTTTTTTTTTTTTTGTTAACCTACATTTTATATTTGGCAGCTTTTCTATAAATAAATAGCATTTCTCATTCAAAAGCTGAACGACAGTTTACTTGCGAATTTAATTTTTTTCTATAAAGAGTTTGACTGAGCTTTGCAAGATGGTACCAATGCTTATATTAGCCAAAATACTTTATTTATATTTATGATACTTTCAAATGTGGTTACTACAGATGTTATTTATGTAAATTGATTTTAGTTTTCATAATATTTTTATTTAATTGCGCATAATTTGTTGTTAAAAAATTTACTATTGTATTGCAAATTTTTCATATAACACGCGCACAAATGTTTTATATATGGTGTAAGAAAGTTTCTTTGATGTTTTTATTCACTATTTCACAGATTATTACATTCCTATATTATTTAATTAAATTAATAAAACCAATTTTACTTATGCATAAATTTTCTTGAACGAATTGCAATTGTAATATTTCACACTGACAGTAAATGGGTATTGCCATACGGCATTAATATGAAAGTATTGTACGATGCAGAGTTGCATGACCACAGAAAAAAATTTATAAAATTTTATGGAAAAAATTTGGAGGATTTTTGTTATTAACTTAATTTTAATGTAAATACTGTTCAAAGCGAAGCCGGTGTCGGTCCGGTGGAGGGTTATTTTTCCAAGCGCGACCGAAGGCCGCCAATTTATAAAGGTGTTTCACTTAAGAATACTGTTCAAGATGAAAACGGTGTTGGGTTATTTTCCCAAGTGCGGCCAAAGGCCGCTAATTTATAAAGGTGTTTTACTTAAGAATACTGCAAAATTTGTGCTTTTATTGTTTTTTTAGGAACTTTTTTTTTTACAGGTGGCATCAGCAAAATTTATGGTAGTTGCTTTGATAAGCAAAAACTTTGGAAAAAATTCATATTTTTCCCAACTTTAAATTTAAATATCTAGGCATTTCCTCGGGGTTTGGTTTTCAGTTTTAGAATGGGGGGAGGGACTTCTACCACCCCCCATCATTCGTTTTCCCCATAGTGTGGTACCATAAAGTACTTGTTTCCCAAGAGTTTTTCCCAAAATAAAAAGAAATCCTAATTTCTTCCATTTGTATCGACAGGCTAAACGAATAAAGAGAAACTTAACTTAAATATAATTTTTATTAATTTAATAATTAGTTAAAAGTATATATATTTATAAATAATTTGTTGAAAATAGTTTTCTTTATGCCTCATTCTGTGTATTTGACACTAGAAAACCAATCCATGTAGTCATGCAAACAATTTTATATATACATATACATTATGTATATATTTATGTTATAAGCATATATGAATCACATATAGTCAAATGGCTTATGCCCATAGCTTACCGTTCAAAATTTATTACATCCGAATGTCAAAGAAATGAAATAAAAATTAGAAATTGGCTACTTAACATTAAGAAACTAAGGCAGAAAAAAATCTGAAATTAGAACTATAAATAAGCACCACCAAAAATATAAAAAATGTAAAAACTAAACATTTTCAAACGTGCAAGTTGAATGTAAATGTTTTTTTCTTAGTGAGTCTGATTGTACACTATAAAACGCACATCACAACTTGGATGAGGAACATCAGCTAAACATACATAAATCTAAAATCTTTTTATGCAAACTTTTCTTGCTTTATTTTAAGAAAAATAGAAAATTTATATATTCAACATATTTTTAACGAAAATCACATTTATAAACATATTACAAACTTCTTTGGCCATGGCTATATAACAGTGTCAGAAATTCAGAAAATTAATCAATTTACAGCAGTCATTTATTTTGATTTTTAGCCTTTTCTTTAATGATAATAATCTCCAAAGTGATTGCCTTCATGATGATACACCTGAGGATGGTGAGCATGGCCGATTTTCTTGACCACAGCATTGAAACCATTGTGATCATCAGCGGTGTACTCTACCACACGAGTTGTGCCATCAGCTTCCGCCAGAGTGTAGCCGCCTGTTGGGGAGCAAAGTGCATATGTATGTAGTAGGATAAATAAAAATCTTTTTTTTAATGAAATTACCTTTGACATGATCACCATCACGATGCTCCCATTGGCTCTTGTGATCACCAGTATGTGCGTCTTTTACACCATAATCGAATGCATATTTTGGATAATGATGTGGCTCATGATGCTCATAGTGGTGATCTGCATGATGTCCGTAGCCATGTCCTGCGTCTGCCACGTGATGACCATGGAGATCTCCGTCAGTGTGTTGTTCAAACGAGGAATAGCTCGAGGCGTGTCCATGTGGCACATATCCTGCATTGACAACAGACAAAAGTGCAACAGCACCGATAGCAATGGATGTGCAGATTTTCATTTTAAGTTAATTTAATTTAGGAATTTAAGAAGAAAAAGAACAAGACAGTGCGCTGAAGTTTGGTTTCTCTGTTTGAGTTGATTTGACTTAACTGATATCAAATAGCTGTCTATAGCTGTTATTTATACCAGACTACCGTTTACAATTTCAATCATTTAACTATACTTTATTGAGATATAAACTAGTTCTGAAGGTTTCTGTTTCAAATTGTTTTACCACAGCAACTAAGAAGTTATTTTGAAATATGATTTTGGTATGGTGGCAGAACATATTACATATATGTATATGAAACTATATTGGCTTCACTTTCAAAATTTGTTGTATAAAAAATTAGTCATATTTATTATCCAAACTATTAAATGATAAGTAAAACATACACAAATCTTAATTATATGTACTAACACAGTTGGACACATATGTTGAACGCTAAATTAGAGTATAAACGGAAATAAGTATAATAAATAGAACGCACACAAGCACTGAACTAATATAAAAACTATTCATTGTTGGCCCCTGTCACAAGTTGGGTTGGTCAGCTGATATATTCGACACTAATGACCAGTATGTGTGCTTGGGTGTCTCTGGAATTCGCCAAACGGCCTTGCAGCGAAGAAGTGAATGTTTTTTTTTGTTTCAGCAATCGAGTAGTAATTTCATTGTTGTAAATGGGCTTTCCTTAATAATTTGAAAACTTTTATTGTTTCAAGCGTTGCTTTCGAAATGTTTTGCAACAGATAATTTAGAAAAAGAATTTGGTATAAATAGTTATGGCCAGCTATTGGCCGGTATCAGTTCCAAATTGACTTCAGCAAGAGTCACTAAAAAGCAAAGTTATTAGCAAATTTTTTTAAATTTTAATTATTTCACTACATAAAAAATGCAAATCGTTTCGTGTATAACCATCGGTGCTGCCGCACTACTTGCAGTTGCTAATGCAGGGTATGTGCCTCATGGACACGCTTCGAGTTATGCCTTGTTTGAACAACACATTGACGGAGATCACCACGGCCATCACGGCTACAATAGTTATGTGGCAGATGCAGGACATGGCTACGGACATCATGCCGATCACCACTATGAGCATCATGAGCCACATCATTATCCAAAATATGCATTCGATTATGGTGTAAAAGACGCACATACTGGTGATCACAAGAGCCAATGGGAGCATCGTGATGGTGATCATGTCAAAGGTAATTTCATTAAAAAAAAAGATTTTTATTTATCCTACTACATACATATGCACTTTGCTCCCCAATAGGCGGCTACACTCTGGCGGAAGCTGATGGCACAACTCGTGTGGTAGAGTACACCGCTGATGATCACAATGGTTTCAATGCTGTGGTCAAGAAAATCGGCCATGCTCACCATCCTCAGGTGTATCATCATGAAGGCAATCATTATGGAGATTATGGTTATGGTCATGGACACGCTGATAGTTACTATGAAATTAAGCAATATCACTAGTTGGATGGGCTGTAACAAGTAAAATCTGGTGTAAAAAAAATTAAATGGATGATTCTATGACGAATAAGAAAGAGCAATTATTTTTGACCAAAGAATAACAAAATACACTTTTTTATCTTTATATACAAAAATGAATGTTGTCGTAAGTAACTTATAGATTTCGAAACCGCTAAGCCGATTTTGTTAAAATTTTGGGGAAGGATTCACTGAAGCCCGGAGAGTGTTCCCGGAAGTGGAGCTGGGACCAATCTATCAAAAAAAAAATTTATATATTTTTCGACTTTTTTATTCGGCACACTAGGAAGTTGTTTACCTATATCTTCAGGGAAGTTAGTCTAGAACGGATTCAAATTGAGCTTGTGATTCAAATTACTTGAAATTCATTTTTTTCAGGAAGGGAACCAAATACCGATCTTATTGGGATAAATATTTTTAAGAGTCAGTCGGATAGAGAAATTAACAAGGATCCATTCGAAAAATTCGTATTTTTTATGCAATTTAATTGAGTTATTTTCTATCAAAATATTATTAAAATTATGTTTTTAGTCTAATTTGGATGAATTTTTGTACGAAAGTATCAATATGTGTAGATGTGGAAAAGGATCGATTTGCTTGAAAATTAGAGTATTGGTAGCTTTTCGCATAGATTAAATTACATTAAGATTTATTTACGGAAAGAGGATCACAGATCAACAGATTGATAAAAATTGGCATGTAAAAAATAATTCAGCCGCTGTAATATTGTAATGCCAAAATTCGTAATTCTATATACAAATACGTAGCAACATCAATAATTCAATATAGCTGAAAGTTTAAGATTTTGCATTAGTCGAACCTTAATTAGAAGAATATATTATTTCTTACCTATGACATTCAGTACAATACCAATTATAAAATCTATATTGAACAAAACACAAAAAGCAACAACAACGTGGGCTCTGGCCGTTAATTAAATATATTTCAAATAGAATCTTTTTTCGCATATTTTTTGTTATACTTTGACAGCTAAATATTTTTTTTTTAAGGTGTTATGTGTTAAGGAAAGTTTTTCGCATTATATATATTGTACATAAATATATATATATATATAGATCTTTAGAGCTTAGTATATGAAAATCGTTGTGACATCATTTCACTGCTTAAATTGTCTGCTAACTTTTAGTTGCTATAAATATACATAAATCCATTGTAGAAAATTAAAAAAAAACGAAAGGAATTTAACTACATTCAACGAAAAGAGCGTATGTGGACAATCGTCCCACACTAAATAGCTTAAGTCAGCTGAATTAGCCAGACAAACTATTTATGCTTAAGATGGATATTTATAAATAACAAAATATATGTTTCATTTTAATCTGCATAACATACGTATGTATAAATATTTTAGTGATCACACTAATATACATAACATTTAAAAAATATATTATTTAAAAAAGGGCTGTTTTATTGTCTTGTAAAACAAAATTTATTATAACAAAAATCCATTTAAAGTTTTGTAATAATTTTTGAGACGTTTAAAGATACTCACAATATGTGCAATATATCAGGAAACACTTTTCACACTAATAATAAATTTAATTTTTTGAGTTTGACGTCAAAAATTTCAACCTTTTCATTAGTTAAATGGTTTTTCTAATGCCTATCGATGTATGGAGGATTTTTAAGAAAAAAATAAAACCACGAAACTATTTCCAAGGAACTTAGAGAAAAATGTAAGTTGTTTGTGTCACAAAAAAAAGCACATCAGTTATTTTACGGCATAAGTGCTTTAAAAACCTTTGCTATAATCGATATTGAAGAAAAGCGATTTATTTTTGATGTGAGTAAGATCAGTTAACCAGCTGATGATTATTGGTATAATGTTGTGAAACAAAAATGACGCTGTAATACAGCGATAACCCACCAAGAATATGGCGAATACATACATAAAGGATACATAAATATATAAAACTGAAAACGACTTTACTTTAAAAGTGTTTCAAGAGCCCAATTGTATATGACTGGCACAATTTGTTACAATTTATTTCTCATTTTGAATTAAGAACACTTAAATTAATTTGTGAAAAGAGCTTTTTGACATGGTCAAAAATGGACAATTTTTATTCTTACGTTACCTGTACATAAATTTCATATTGTTTTTTTTTTCACAAATTAATTTCATTAATTTATACCCATCAAATCAGCTGAGTTGGTAAAGCCATGTTCATCTATCCCTCTCCGTTTGTCTGTTTGAATGCAAACTAGTCCCACAGTTTTGAGATATTTCAACCAAACTCGTTAAGCAGATACACTGATATAATTACATGTATATTTTGTTGGAACCTGTCAGATCGGATCAATATGGCATATATACGACCGACTTTTCAAATTTGAAACCTTGAGCAATAAATTTCATATGTGCATTTAAGGTAAAAAGACTTCGGTTAGGCGGGAAGACAGCCATCTTTCTAGCTTTTTTTTTTATCTCTAATCAAGTGTTCGCATATCTACATATGTATGTATATGTATACAAAGACGCACTTTGAATATACTTATAGATATTTCTAGTTAACTTAACTGATGTACTAATACTAATAAATAAATTTAAAAAAAAAACAATATAGCGACACAGTTCCTTAAAACTTATTTGCTGAGCATTATGTAAATATATACGATTTTCTCTTCGATGACATTTATACTTATCGAAACTCGAAAATCCACTTTAATTAGCATATCAAATTTCACATACCACGAATGCACTCAATCAGCTGCGTTTCGGCTGAATGGATAACTTCAAATAGCATGGCAACGCCATTAAACGGCCTTCCGCAGTAAAACAACGATTATGAAATGCTCATTTAAACACGTTGATGGATGGAATTTAAAATGGTTAATCGTTTGTTGTGTGCCACAAGGGAAAAATAAAAATGAACAATAACATGGGGAAATGTTTTGAAATTTTTTTTGTTAATTGCCACAGCAGCGAGCGACTGAGAGAGACTTGCCTTTCCTTTTATTATATTTAATAATTATTTTGCTTGCCGCTCATGCTTGAAAATATTATAAGTGCAATGTCATCTGTCATAAAGCGTTCAAAAGCTCGGCGCCAAGTCCATATACATACATACATACACACATATGTTCATAAAAATAAATCTTTTTGCCTGTTGCAAGCAATACACCAAGTGGTGATGCGTCAGGCGCTGGTGATGTTGAAAAAGAAGAATTAGTTGCTTTCGACAAGAATGCGGGGGCATTGAGCTGCGGCGCCACATCAATCAACAAGATAATTAAATATGTGCATACAAATGTATTAAAAATTGTGGAAAAGAAAAATATTGTAGTAAGTAGTTGGTTGCGTTGATGTCCTAGGGCTGGATCTAAAGGAAATTAGTTTTGAAACTACTCCACAAAATTACTCCTAGGAGTAACTACAGGGAATCGCATTATGGAGTAACTAAATATTACATTTGAAAACTCTTTTTAGAGCCTAATATCTTTCATATAAATATATTTTGATAATAATACATTTTCTGTGTACCAGCAGAACTCATCAACGAAACACAACGGACTCAATTTCCCTTCCATGCATTTCTGTATATAAAACCTATTGCGTACTTGCAATGTCGTTTAGTAATTGCGATCTTTCAAACTGAAACAATGATCGGCTAACAACAAGATGGTAACGATATATGTGTAAGTCAATCCACCCGCGCATTACAAAGGAGTAGTTCAATAAGTACTCCAGTGGATCAAATGGTCCACAAATTTTTACAAGGGGATTTAGATATGTGCGATTATATGCTATTGTAAAAGTTCCATAAAATTTCTGTTGGCTGGCATGTAAAAGCTCGTGAAGAAAATTTTTAATTTATCTAAATAAATACAAAAATATAAAAAGTAAAGAAAAATAATAATAAAAATAAATATATTTCTGATTCAGTTACTTCTGTTGTGAAAGCCTTCTCATGTATATATTAGAGGTTCTTAAATACTAGAAACTACCATATTTCATGTAAAATAAAATTAGTTATTAAACCAAATCATATGTAGATCTTAGGCACGTTCTTTTCTCTCAAATTTAACAATATTACATTTCGAATGTGAAAAAAATTGTCTCTAAGCCATTTTAGGCATGATTTGGCACTGAAATCTAGTAGAAAAATGTTTTATCTAATATATTAAAAAAAGATAAAAATAACATAAAATGTGTTTCTTAAACTTAATATTTGTTTTACCTCCAATTATGGCAACTTTTACATTTTTATACATTTCATGAACAACAAGTTGTATATTAATGTTAGTACCATGTATGTAGGTACCAGAAGAGGAAGAGATAGATCCACCAAAATTTTTCCGATCGGATCAAAATACCGAACTGAGCTAATTTAGCCACGTAAGTATGTCCGTCAGTCTGTTTGAACGCAAACTCCTCCCATTCAACCGGTTGGTTAAGATATGAGGTTTTGGGTAAAAAATCCGTCAAAAATGCATTTTTAAGCGTCAAATTTAGTATTCAACAAATGTTATTTTAAATAAATATTGGCATTGAAGTTTGGGCCAAAAAACCCTTAAAAAAACATCTAATAACATGAACTAATTCAAATAATACACTGAAAAACAACGAAATATCTTGCTTTTCCCTAAATTTTCGCCCAACTCTGGCACACGAACATTAATATACATACATATGTACATAAATAAGAACTCCTTTTATTCGAAAATGTATGACCTGTTTTAAGAGTAATTTCTGCTGCTATTTTATTATACATAAGTATGTATGTGTGTAGATAGTCAATTATGCACATATGTATACTTATATATATGCGTTCCAACACATTTAAAAATATAGTTTGAGGCTTAAGTTTTGTCTGTCCCAAAACGGCCTATCAATCAATTTTGACTGCAATGGTCCGCTATTGTTGCATTTTGAGTTTTCATTTCTCCTATCTGCAACACCAATTACAAATGACAGTCACAGCTGGTTAATCTCTCTTTTAATTACTTTTAGTTTCAGCCGAAATTGCCGTTGACGCCGAAAAACTCAACTAGTGATCAGCGGCGTCGTTTATGTTCACTTTGCAGTTGGCGAAGCTTATAAAAATTCACAAATGTTGAAACCACATTTTTATGTGTACGATATTTTTTGCCGTTTCTGCCTTTTTTGTATTTGCGATTTCTGTTTTTTTTTTTTTTTTTTTGAATGTTTCCACAATTTCTCTGCCCTTTATTCTATCTTGTGCCTTCATCGCCTTTATAACTTTTTTTTTAATTTTGAGTGCATTGACCGTTGCGCACGCGCGTCTTTACTGTTTTTTTTTTTTTGTCTCTGACGCATCGCGCATAATTTTTTTTTGACTACCACAAGGCATGCAATATATATGCATATATTTATAAGTACATACTTGCATAAATAAATGTACAAAAGTCTGCGGTTGTCAGTAGTTGCCACTCCCACCAAAAATATGTTTAATTCAGCAGTAGCCAATATGCCTCGCACACCCACCATTTTGATATTCACCTGTACCATGTGCACAAAGTATATTAATTTTGTTCAGCTAACAGTTGTATGTAAAGAAATAAAATAATCGAGAGAGATATGGACATATACACACATATATATGAAACTTTATGGAATGATGAGACGGATAGTTTTAGCCATGTCTGGCTAACCATTTGACCCTTCTTCCTTCCTTCCGATATTTTGATGAAACTTGGCTAACACATTCCTTGGGTAACAAGTGCGGAAATTTTTGCTAATTTCTAAAATCGGACCAAACTCACGCCCACTTCACATATAACGGTTCTGTCCCATATAACGAACTTTTTTCTTACCATCAGCCGCTTTACTCAAAATCAACAAAAATCAAATAAAGTTGCTACTTATAAAATGGACTAAAGTCTTACCAAAAATTACTGACGTAGGTCGAGCAATAGACCTCCCTTCCATATAACAGACCTCCAATTTATGACCGATCTCTAGACCTCATACTACTATCAGCGATCCCATTCTAACTTAATCTTTCTTCATTAGTTTTGTATCATTTTATTTACATATGTACATAGGTTTTGAAAATATTTTCTTTGTTTTTGGTAGCTTAAAATGTAGTATATAAAAACTTCGTATAATTTGTTATATATCCAAAAAAAAGGAAATTGCACGCAACGCTGAGCTTTACTAAAGCTTGAAAATAAAATCAGAGAGAAACTATGAGGAAAATTAAACTTAAGTTGTATCTCTATAAATTTTATTATGATAAAGTGATAAGGGAAAAAGTTTTATTCTATAAAAAATCTTCTGAAAAGAATAAATTATTAATTAAAAAACGTAACAAAGTAGATATATTTCTCGCTACTAGCGGAAAGGTTAAAATATTTAGAATAACTAAATGTATTACTCCTCCTTTTCAAAACACCTGTTGTTGTTTTTTACCTCCGAACTAGATTTCGAACAAAACGAGCTAAATCCCTAGTCCAGTTCTGGGAAATAAAAGTGTTCCATAAATTTATGTTATATACCCCCAAGAGAAATTCAACCAAATCGAACCAGATTTTTTTTTTTTTTTTTTGTAAATAGGTCGGTCTCTGACTGACTACAGAAAAATTGTATCTTAACTATTCAGGAATCCACTTAAACACACGCACAGACGATTTTTATACCTCACCATAAATTATATAGAGTAATAAATTCTTGGTTAATTGGTGCGAACGTGTGATAATTATTTATTGGGATCTTTTATTTCATGCCAGAAATAGACTCAGTGAAGTTAACAGTGAAGGGGCAACCGTGGTTAGAAAAAATAATTTTCTATAATTTTGGATATGGGTCTGGTCAGGGTTCGTACCTGTGACCCCCTGCATGGTAGTACACACTGCTAACCACTCGGCTATATACAATTGAGTTGTATATGTGTTACTAGGCGGTTTTGTTTATTATTATAATTTCAATTGAACCGAGTTCAACAACCGCGCTCAACAACATTGTTCTTAATCAAAGAAAATAATTTAATTTATTACTTATTTCATCTGATGATAATAATAGAAGCTGCTTGCTCTTCCCTTCATTCCCTTTTCGCTTTGTTTCACTCACATTCATTGAAGCTTTACGAAATTGTCGACAAATTTAAAATTATCTAAAGTTACAGCAACAAATAATTCATTTTTTTTACATAAAGTTTTTTACATAAAAGTCAAAGCAAATACTACTATCAAGCTAAGGCAAATGTAATGTGAGTTAAGGATTAGTGTAACTTTTTTTATTTCAAAACTTTTTCTTGCTTTTCTTAATGGAATTTCCTCACAAAAGATCCTTTCTTTAGGCATTTTGTAGCTTTTTTCTTTTTAAACTGAATCATAATATTATTTTCATATAATGCGCGAAATAGTAAATTATTATAAAAAGAATTGAAGAACTCTGCTGCAGACAACAAATCAGGGCATGCTCCAACAAAGCACATATATTTAATGATATTTTGAATTAACCTTTACATTCACATTATGTTTTAAAATAAATCAGTCTGCAGAGATAAGAATAGACGTGGTGAAAACATTAATCATAAATGATTTACATAATATTATTAAATGACGGCTTATAACTTCTTTTAATGCGGTCAGTGAAATAAATACATATAATTATAATACAATCGTACATAAATATGTTAATTGTACACTATGAGAGTAAATATTTAAAATCATTAAACAAGCTGAATGTATTAAAAAGAGTGAAAAATTTAAATAAACGAAATTCAAATAAAGTAAAATAAACATAAAATAAACGGGAATAAACTTAAAAATTTTAACTTAAAAAAAATTAAAAAATAAATTAAAAAAACTAAATAAAATAACTTAAACTAAAAGTTGAAAAATTAATAAATATAAATAACTGATAATAAATCAAATTATATGTAGAAATAACATGAAACAAATTAAAAAATATAGGTTGTCATTCCTGTGAAAATTAAAAAAATTAAATTGAATTAAATTCAATAAATCAAATTAAAATAAAACAAAACAGCCTAAACTAAAATAAAATGAAAAAATTTGAAACCGACAAAATAAAACTAAAATAGAGTAGTATAAAATAAAATGAAATGTTTAAAAAAAAAATTAATGAAATTGATCTAAATAAAATAAATAAATAAAACTATGATGAAATAAAATTAAGAAATTGTAATGAAATTAATTGAAATATTATAAAATAAAATAGAATAAAATAAAATTGTATGAAATAAAATAAATAAGATTAAAATAAATGAAAAAAATGAAATAAAATATAAGCAAATAAAATTAAAATGAATAAAAATTAATAAGGTGGAATGAATAAAACAGCGAATGAATTGAATTGAACAAAATTAAATAATATAAAGTAAAAGAAATGAAATAAAAAGGAATTAAATTAAAATAATTAATTGAAAAAAAAACATAATAAATCTAAAATAAAAATTAAAATAAAATAAAGTTTAATCCATTAAAACAAAACAAAATTTATCAAAAATTAAATGAACTAAATACAGCAAAACAAAATAAAATGAAAACAAAATTGAATTAAAGCAAAATTAAATCAAACAAAACAGAAATAGAAAATATAAGTAGATTAAATAAAGTAAGAGAAAAGAAAAAATAGAATATTAAAATAAAATAATAAAATTAAATAAATTGATGAAATAGCATAATATAAAATAAAAAATTTAAATTGATATGAATATAAAAAATAACTTTAAAAATAATTAAAATTAATAAAATGAGAAAAAAATTTAATCATTTGAAATAAAATAAAATAATATTTAATAAATTTAATAAAAATATCGGAACGCTTTAGGTTAACAAAATTAAATTCTCAAGTAAAAATTCAAAATACTCGTATTGAATCATATAGTTAAGCCACTTCAGTATTGTAGTATAAATATATATGTATATTTTTATATAGAACTCTTTAAAGCACTCAATAATTTTTTAACTTTCATTCATAAAATATTATTTTATTTTTCTCTTTACAGGTTCGTATATTTAATCCTCAAAATGTCATTTTTCGAAAGATTTCTCTACGAAGTATTATGAATTTATTATAAGCAAAGATTTGGTAAGGAGTTAATATATTTATGTATGTAAAATCTTGTCGAAACAACGTAATTTTATTTATTCCTTTTTTCCTACCAAATCTTAAGTAATATGAGTTTATTTTTGAATAATAAAAAATTATATGCTGATTATACTGCATCTTTCGCAAATTGATTCCTGCTTCAATGCGCCTTGAGTCAGCGACAAAAATGAATTAATCAATTAATTATTATATTCACGATTTCAGACTTTACTATGACTAAATAAACGTTTAC
Organism: Neoceratitis asiatica; assembly: GCA_030068015.2. Lineage (NCBI taxonomy): Eukaryota > Metazoa > Arthropoda > Insecta > Diptera > Tephritidae > Neoceratitis > Neoceratitis asiatica. The sequence continues at coordinate 31,324,453 of CM061529.1, forward strand.
ATGTATGCTCAAGAAAATAATTACAAAACTATCAAAGTAATTCGCTACAGAGTAATTTATTGTTCAAGCCAAGAAAAAAAGAATACATCAATAAATTAAACTGATTAAAAAGCAATAATTCACATTATTGAGCAGAAAAAAGTGTCAGGTGATGAATAAAAAATCTTATGGAAATAGGCGGGGTTAGACGAAGCAGACGAAACAATACTAATTGACAGTCACGCCAAGACCAATTCAAGAAGGAAATAATTACAAAACCAAGCATAAAAAGCAAAACGACTTAAACATTTGCTGAAAAATTAACTCATATAGTCATATATGTACATACGTACAATATATTCCATTCTTTGAACATAATGCAAGTTTGTGCGGCTTTGGCACGCAAAAAATGAGTATCTTAATAGTTAAGACTTTTTTACCATTATAGTAATTTTTTCAAAATGAAATTGCGAAAAAAATGTGTAATGATCATTAGCCAACAGAATAAGCAGCTGGTATTGTGAATGGGTTGTGAGCAGACAAGCCTTTGGGAAATTTATTTTTATTTAAGGCTGATTGACTCGCTTTTTTGAATCAGTCTGCTATAAAACAACTAATTAGTGAATTGGTTAAGAGTAATTATACGCTTAATTAGGGAAAATAGGCACATAAACGGCATAATAAGGCAATGCGATACATTCCATAGAGATATATACGTATATATATGTACATGTATACATACAGCAATTCATACATATACTAGTAATGTGTATATGCAAATAAATACGTAACTTTTTGTCATAAATACCTTAATCAAAATTAAAAAATATTTACATATACATAATTCTGCCGGAAGCAATATTAATCAATGTCCACCATTGCATCGTTTCTGTCATATCTTTATTCATAACAAAGGCACATAACTCAAAAAATATTCAATTTACGCGGAAGGAGATCCCTTTTTTATATTGTCTCTAAATAAATCCAACCAATCGCAAAAAATTTATTCAAAAAATAAAAATTAAAATAAATTGCCCAAAAATCGTCGTGACACTCCAATGAGCCACAAAAGTTTGACGAACGCATAAATCATTGCCTCTTTTGGGTGTGAAAAGCCAAGAGTAAGAAGGCAAGAAGTACATGAAGTGTGCGTATGAGTAATACTTTCCCCGGTGCGCAAGTCATTGACTTTCGAGACAGCACGCCACTGGGTTGGGCATGCAAAGTAACCAAAAAACGCAAAAAACGAAGTCTAAATTAATTTAAATTTGTCAATTAAACGGTAGATATTGTGTAACGCTCTGGCACACCATCGAAGGAATGAGCTGAGAAAACTATCAGAATTTATAGAAAAATTCAATCCTTTTATTTTATTCTGTACTCTCAATTACAACCTATATTGCAGTAATTGATTTCAAATAAAAATATTGAACGTTCAAAACCAATTTTTCGTTACAAAACCATCAAATTATTTGTATTTTCTTAGTTCCTTCTTCATTTCTCATATATATGTATGAACGTATACATAATCACCAGCTGCGTTATAAAAATTGGCGTATAGCCATTTATAAAACTCAATTATTTATCTTACCCTTGTGTATATTTATCATTTACTTCACAAGTATTCAATCGCTAACTGATCGCATTCTCAGCCCAACCCATCACAGTGGGTTGCTCTTGGCAACCAACACATTTAGCCTTTGTATCACTCTGCGCGCAAAATACAAAATTCTTTCCATGCACGCACTTTCACTACCTATTCTGATATTAACAGATATATATATCTGATATTAACAGGTATATATAGATACTCGTACATACATATAACTTTGAGGGAAATATTCGTTTTTACATCTCGTACAACTTGTCGACCTATGAATCACCGGACTCAGTGGTAGCAAGATTTTCTTCTTCTCTTTTTTATTTTATTATTTGTGGTGTGTATGAAATGAAAAGTAGTTGCGAAGGAAATTTTAAGGAAGATGAAACTTGAGAAGAAAAAAACGTTTGTCCATTTTTTTTTATAGAATTGTATATATAAAATGCAATTTATAGTATACTAGTAGGACACGCCACACACTAGTAGGACACGCCACACGTTCCTGTGATTTTTTTAAATTTGTAGAAATTTAATATTATAATTGACATTGTAAAGAAGGAGAAGCGTAAAGAACAATGACAACTGTATACTAACAAGACGCAGCGATCTTCGAGCAATCTATATTTTTGCAAATCATACCTATTTTCGGCGCTCTGTTGATCTGTGATGCACTTTCTAGAAAGAAAATATTATATCTATTACACTAGACAAAAACCTACAAATTCCACAAAATCGAACCATAAAAATATTAGTCCCAATAAGATCGGTATCTGGTCTACTTCTTAGAATGAACTGAATTTCAATCAAAATAAGATTAATTTTTTTAATAGATCCGTTCCAGGTCCACTTTCTTGAAGAAAAACTGGTCCTGATCTTAAGTAAGGCCAATTTTGCACTAAAATGCCAGTAAATCGTCAAATAAATAAGATTTACTAGGATAGATCGGTCCTGGGTCCCCTTCCTATTTTGCAACAAAATTCCCGTAAAACGAAAAAAATAAGAATTTTTGGAATAGATCGGTCCCAGGTCCTTTTCCTGAATTTAAAACTTTCCTTAATTTATGCAAAAATCTACCTATGCACCAAATTTCAAGTAATTAGAATAACTAGTTCAAGTACAAATTTCAAGTAAATTGAACAATGTCTAAGATGTATTGGAATAGATCTGTCCCAGGACCACTTTCCGGAAGAAAATGTATTCCTTGTGCTAATTAATGCTAAAAGCCACTTTTGTACCAAAATTCAAGTAAAGCGAAAATAAATCAGATTTTTTGGTATAGATCGGACCCAGAATCACTTCTCGGAAAAAAGCTTCACAGGAACATGCTCCGCTCCTTCAATGAAGCCATGCTAAAAATCTGAATAAAATCGGCTTAGTGGTTTCAAAGTCTATAAGGTACAGACAGACATACATGTATGTATAAATATAAAGATTGTGTGCCATGAGAAATTATATATAAAGGGTGTTTTTAGACATGTGGTTTTCGAGAAGAAATTAAACTCATTTAACTTAATATTATAGTGAAGAACAAACTTTTTTATAAACATAAGGGCTCGCCATTATGTTTTAAAAAAGATTTCGGGCAATTTTCGACTACCTTTGCAGGAAGTATGCCAGCAATGACGCTACGAATAGAAGTCAGTATGTTCATTAGGAAATGGCAAATCAAACTGAAAATAAAGGTAGAAATCTTTAAAATTCTGATAATGTGATTTTAATTTACGCGAAAAAAAGGTGGATCAGAGCGTTTGTGCATTTTTAAAAGCCAATGAATTTTCTATGATTTTGGCAATTGATACGAAATACAAGAACAAAATACATTGTAATAGTTGTTTTTATTCTCCTGCTCCCACCTCTATAAGTTCGCCTCCTTATATGTACTATATCCATTATATATTAAATATTAGAAAGTCGCTACTTACCATCAGACTTTATTCTCGTGAAGGTTAAAATTACATTGAAATAATTTTTAAGAGCCGAAACCACCCGTTGTGTTGTTATACAAAATGCAAATAATAAAATATATATTTTTAATTTAACATTGTTAAAATTAGACAATAATTAGCATTTTATTTGCATTTATTTCAGTAGCCATTTCCTTGACAGCAGCAACAACAACAACAAAAAACAATTAAGAATGTCTTGCCACATTAACAACAGAAAGCATTACAAATTGCAAGTAAGATAAAAACTGCAACCATATGTATATGGGAAAAAAATTGCAAGCAAAATTAGTAATTATAACGGCCAACAACCACAAGAATAATTTCCATTGTTCTTGCCAATTGATGCATTGCCATTTTACAATTGCTTCTGTTGTTGCTGTTATGTCAACTTAAGTATTTCATTTACAAATATTTAATTTATTATAAAATAATAAAGCGATATAAATCAAATGCATTGCGGTATTTTGCACTTTTTTCTCGCCGCTGTCTGCATATACATACAAATGTTTATATGTATACTTATACATATGTGTGGAACGTGACTTTTAAATTCTCAACATAAATTATTTATTTATCTATGCATGTCACTGTTGATTTTTGCCAAGCAATTATTCGCTTAAAGAATAGAAGAGCAAAACGTAAAAATGCAAAATAATATATACATATAAACTACATATTTACATGTATAAACTAAAAAAGGCAATACGAGTTTGTGTGCAATGCAAGATGTCAACATCCTTTTGGGAACAATACCCATTTCTGGTAACAATGAACACATGTAGACACATTTATACATGCATAAATATATAATTTTGTATATGAAAGAATGTATGATATCATGACAAAAATTATTTCGAATGTCAAACCATCCGAGTTTATTTCTGACACGAAATTAATAGCACCTCCATTGGGAGGTGACTTATTATAAACTGTCCGTTCTTCTAATTGTCGAGAAACATAAAGCTGGACACCACAAATTGGAGGAGGAGCTCAAGTAAAAATCGCGTCAGCGGTTTAACAGCATCAGTTACATACATATATAGATATATAATTTTAAAAAGTGAGAATGATGTAATAAAACGCCGGATTCAGGAGTGATCTTCGTTCCGGAAATTTCGATGTCAAAGAAGGACCTCGTTATGGCCAGGCAGTCACACAAAAAGTTGCTGAAATTATGCAACTGAGAAACAAAACCATTATTCAGTGTGTCAGGAAATAGCGAAGACTTTAGACATCTCTCACGTGAAAGTTTAGAATCAGTTAAAAAAGGCTAGCGACACAAAGTAGCTCGATGTTTGGGTGCCATATGAATTAACTCAACAAAATTCATTGATCGAATTGCCCTCAGGGAAATGCTTCTGAAACTCAACAAATACTAACCATATATAAAGCAATTAGTCAGGCGATGAAAAATTTTTTAACTACGAGAATATAAGAATAGAAACGACTTGAAAGTCTGTATTGACGCCAAGCAAGTTGATCCTGAGTATATGGTGGGATTGGAAGAGAATTTTCCATTATGAGCTCCTACCACTTAACAGAATTCTGAGCTCTTCCAAAAAAAAAAAAGCATACAGAATTGAGTAATAGAAAGGTATTGTGTTTCATCGTGGCATACATCGTTGATGACCAGGCAAAATTTGAAGGAGTTTGGTTGGGAAGTTTTGATGCACCTACCATATAACCCGCACCATCTGACTACCATGTGTTTCGGTCTCTTGATATTTAATGCTTCGTCTATTCGATCTTAAGGGATAATTCAAAATTCCATTTTATATTAAAATTATTACATTATTCACTAAAATAATTTCATTCTAGCATTGAATATTCGCAAAGTAAATTTGGACCAAATTTACAGCAGTTCATTGAAACTATCGTTGATTACATAATATACCATCTCACTTGTCACAGCTTCAACATTTTTTAAGACTTGTTGACAAGCGAATTACTAGCATTTACTCGTTCATATGTACGTATGTACATACTCACACTTAGATTTCGCAGTCGCTGAGTTTGTTAAGGAAATTATGAGTTAATTAATATGTCAGTCGCTGTAGCTGAAAGGAGGCATAATCAATTAAAATAAATAACAATGAACGAAACAACTCTAAAGCCATATTAGTAGTGCGCAAAATGCAAGACGAGGTAGGAGAGTAGCGAGCAGCAAACAGAATACAGAATTATTGAAATATTTATATTTTACTTATGCCATACTTTTTATAAAATTGATGATTTCCCGCGTTAATTCCATATGCAATACATATGTACAAATATGTACATGAGTGACTTACGCATAACAAAAACTACAAAAATTTGATATATCTACCCTGCAGTGAAAGCGTAAACGAGTATGAAAAATTCTGTTAAATACTATTATGAATTTGTATAGCAGTACACTAGTAACGGGAATAATAATAATCTTTCAACACATACTTATATATGACATTTCGTAGGACTTCGCCGTGTAAAAAATACCACTTGCTTATATGAGAAATATATGGAAAATGATCTAGTTAGTGCACAAATGCAACTTGCATACCCTGCAGGGAAAAATACTAGTTAACAACTAGCTAACAACTAGTATTTTTCCCCGCAGGGTACTTATAAATGTGGGATGGACATACATACATATGAACGCATTGGTATAATAAGCATTCACGGTCATTTCTATGCAGCTGTCTGTTGATTTTCTCACTGCCAAACTGCCACTATGTTGCTATTGACCAGTCACCGATCGTGCTCAGCTGTGCGCCTGAAGAGAGAAATGGAAAAATCATGTTTACAACAATTTAATGGACAACAACAAGCAGATACACACACATATATGTACATACATACATATGTACATACACAAATTAATCACTCGGCATACAAGCTTCTTGTGAATTATTATTAGTTTACTCACACGCGCCAATTGTAAATAAAACTACAGTATATTGGAATTTCTAGATCTGTGTTTCTGTATTATATAGAAAGGCAAGGCACTCAGCACTTTTGTTCGAAAATGCCAACTGTATTGTACGGTTGGAATCGATATCAACATTTTTTTTTTTTAATTTATGGTTTATATGTAAATAGTGCAGGAAATAATAATTAAAATTTTACCATTTGATCTTAATTGCTCTTAAGCCAGTTATTATAGACTGATTTGTTGTAGCGCCTCGTCAAGGGTTAGGCTCTGAAGACCAACACATTTTACACCACAGTTTAGAATGTCATCTTAAAAATATAATTACTACGTTTTCGTTGCATGTAAAGGATGGATAGAAAGCTCGCTTAAAAATTCCTTTAAATCCTTTCCAATGAAGAGCAGAGACCATAGTCTCCTAGGCAATGCCTACGTAATGCTTATGGATTGTATTTTCCCAAAAAAAAAAGCTGGTATGAAGTTATATTTTCCCTTCCCATCCTCCTCTTTGCGCTGCCGTAACATTTTCTTTCCATATTGTGCTCTCTCGTTGCAAATTTCAGTAGTTTTTATACTTTAATGAACATGGAATGATACTATATAATATAATGGGACCTTGGATCGAAGTATGTGAGTACCAGAAGAAGCAGAATGAGACCCATCCAAATTTATACTCATCGGATCATAGCGACGAACTAGGTTGATTTAGCCGAAATCGGAAGCCTATGTCATATAGCCCCCTACAACTAATTTTGCTGATATGAGAATACATATTTAGCCTATGTTATACAATACCTTTGATTGTTCATGAAAGGTATGACAACTTCAGCATGGACAGCACTTTTTTTCTTTTTAATCTCAAAGAACGCGATTTAGCAACAAATTGTACAAATTAACATATTACTATCTAACAGCAAAGTGACAAAAACAACTAGACATTATTGGGTTAACTGTTTGCCGTTTTATTCATGCTGATCGTCACACTTTACTGTTAACTTGCATGTATGTATGTATGTACATATGTATGTGTACTAAAAAATTAGTTTCTGATTGACAAGCGAAGTAAAAGAAACAAAATCCAAGAAAAAAACAAATCACTCAAAGCGCAAAAGTCGTTTACAAATATAACAGCAAACATATGTATGTGCATAAAACATACACAAGAAATATATTTTTCACATATTACATGCCACATGCAACAAACTAACTGCACAAGAGGCTCGAAACGCCACAATAAACATGCAGCTGAAGTCTCCAAACCAAAAATTTCTACTAATGCATATTTATGTTACGTAATTTACATAAATATTCACTGATATCCGATAGGTACTACTATTTTTGTCTATATCCACACAATATTCACATAAAGTTTTAGATCGTAGTTGCCCATTTACACATGAACCCTACTGTGAAAAGGTTGACTAGTATGCAAAAATTTGAGTTAAATACTTGTGAATGAATTTATATCAAAGTACATATGTATGTATGTTTTCAATATATGTATATAAAATAGTCCATTATGTACATATGTATGTACATATGTATTACCGTTGAAGTGGTTTTTGGCCGATCTTCTTTTTTGATTTGTGGTGTTCGCCTTGATGTTTTCAAAAAAAAAAATGAACCTATTTATATTTTAGACTAAGCCTCCTCCGAACGTAACTTTTCCATGGATTATAAAAAACAAGTTTTTTTTTAAGCACAACTGTGTTCGCAACAGTTTTAAAATTGCTGAGAAAATATTTCATGTGGCATTCTTTTCTATGAAAAAATTATTATTTCACTGCATTCTGGGTATCTTTTATATATATGTATGTATACTTGAGCTAAAAAGGTAACAAACAAGAAAAAATCAAACATCGCACAATTTTATTTTATTTTTATTTTAGTATTTTGTTGGGTTTGGAATATAGATGCTAACTAATATAATTCTAGTTAACAACTACTATCTTTTCCTACAGGGTAATTAAAAACATGCATATACATAGGTATACATATGTGCATATGTAGGAGCAAACTAAATGTCTAGCGGGCTTCGACCAGACAAATGTCTGGCAACTAATAAAAATTCTTTCTTTACTGACTCTTGCTATTGGTTGTGGTTATTGCTTATTTCATTTAATTTTTATACCATTCATGTACCTGAAATAATATATTAATGTTGGTCGAAATTATGTAAATAAACAGAAGGAGACGAGATAGACCCACCAAAATTTATACCAGTCGAATCAGAAGCCTTGTACGTCCGTCTGTTTGAACTTAAACTAGTATCTCAGTTTTTCAGATATTAGAACGAAACTTAGTATGCGAAATCGGACCACTATAAAATATTTGCGACCGATTTTTCAGATTTGAAATTTTGAGCTATAAATCCATAAAAGAAGCATCTAATAGCATGAAATTTCGTATTCTATATATATATATAATGTGTTGCACATTGGTACTGTAATTCATCGAAATCGGACGACTATAACTGATAATTTACATGTACCGATGTGTACAGATATGACGTTTTCCTTAAAGTTCCGTAAAAAATCATCTAAGGGCGTAAAAGCTTGTATTCTACTCACGTAACTTCAAATAAGTATTGGTACAGAAAATCATCTACATCGGATGATGGTATCATACTGCCCCTTACAACAGGTTTTTCCGTTATTAAGTTGAAAACTAAATGATAAAAAGCAATATAATAAATTTGATGTGTCCATGAAAGGTATCAAACTTTCAATATGACCGATTTTTTTTTATTTGTATATATCTATGATTTGCCAAAGCATTATCACCTGTTCAACTGTATTTACATTGGGTTTTCCTTTTTAATTATATTTGGTATTTTATTCCTCCTCGTCAACCTTTCCGTTGCCAATAATAGGACCTATGGCCGGAAACCCAGATTATGGAGAAGTTCAGTTGACCTGCCAGCGTGCTCAAAGCCTTCTTACAATTATTGACGACACTGGAATTTGTCATTGGCGCCGATAAGGTCAGCAAAGCCTTAGAGGCGTACATGTATGTATATGTTTGTTTTCTGTATTCTCCCAGCTATCCAATAAAGCTCCAAATACCATTTGTAAGCCCACTACTAACCCTTGGAAGATGATAGTTGAATTTGACTGACGGATAGAGTGAAATATATATATATATATATATATATATATATATATATATATATATATATATATATATATAAAGATCCGTATAGTATACAAACTCTACACTTCGGATCGATTTTGGATCCTTCGGTATTTTATTAGTTTATTATATTAGATGGTATCCTTCTCCTTACTAGACCTCTTCTCCATTCACGTCTATAAGGTACCCTCACCTGGAAGTAACTATTGAACTTCAGAAAAATTCCCCAAATTTGGGTTCAGGGAATATTGCGGGAGTAACAGTCCTTGGCCGGATAAAAATCCGTGCCGTTCCGGTATAATGACCCGACTGTCGCGAAAGCTATTGGATTTTAGTCGCCCCATGCGACAGGCATGCCTTAGCGTGGGTAAATTCTTGAAACCCTAACCTGCAGGGGTGGGAGTTAATCTCCATGTTATTGCTTGTCTTTTTCTATTTTGTCTCCATATATTACCTTCTCTTTCATGTTTTTTTGTTACTCCTTTGTTGCCACGCATTGAATAGTCTATTGTGCGAAGAAAGGCGGCTAATGGCCTCTTGGCTTGAATCTTTAAACGCTTCCAGTTTGAACGTATGCTTGCATTTGGCACAGATGAGAACTTCGAGATGATCTTCAAGTCATATGTACATACATATGAGCGTATATATTTTTACATACTCGGAAAAACTAACGGAAAAATGTTATGTACATACATATGTGCATGTTCATGTATGTACTCAAGTGTTTGCTTTGAACTTAAAATAATAAATGCTTAAATATTTCTTCATTTTTGTATCTACAATACCACCTCGTTTGACTGCATACATACATACATACATATGTAAGTCTCGCTGGGAAAAGCTAAGAGTTGAACGTGGACCTTTATGCAGTGGCATGTGGCAAATTTCAAGTAGATTGACGGCAACTTTATTCTATTTATTTACGGAATTAATTTTTTTCTTTTATTTTCACTCTTTTAAAGCAATTATTCCCTTTTTCACACACACTGATATGTTAAGCACATTTCTCGTGACTTTGACTTGACTTTTGCCATCAAAAGAAGTATTTGACAGCTTGTACAAAAATAAAAAACTAATATAATTTGTTTGATTTGAATGTATACAAAAAATGAATGTCATGAAAGTATCAGAAAATACTGTGAATTTTTAATATATTTACATATGTATGTATATAAAATAATCATTGAGTTTACATACGATATCCCGACAATTTTATTCTACTTAAATTTTTTTTGTTAAACAAGACAAAGCAGCACACACTATAACATTGGAGTAAAAAAACAGTTTTGTCTCGATATTTATTTTAACGATTCTATTTTCTCTTTAACATCTCTGATAGTATTTTAAGCACAGTAAAACCACTACTTCCATTAGATTAGAAACATTAGAAACTTGCGTTTTCACCCAATTTTGTTTATAATAAAATGTTTCTAACCGATTAATGCTGCTTCCACCTCTGCATACCGGCGAATACCTTTCTTTCGAAATCTCCTAGTGCCGCCCCTTAAAAGATGTAATCATCGCCCACGCTTCTGCTCTTCTGGTGGCTGGAGATATTTAATATTTTCCTCGTTCACCAGCAGTTGAACATACTTTTAGAAGATTGTACCTAAATTGTAAAAAAGCTACAGAAAATAAGGCAACCAAAAAGTCAAGAGCTGAACCATTAACTTTTAGACTAAAAAGGACAAAAACTAACCCAGTCTTTTTTCTCACTTTAATTTATTAAAATTAAAAAATTAATATTTTTTAATGACCCCTATTAAGTCATTATTTCCTGCAGCTAGCAATGTTCATATGTATGTACGAAAACAAAGTAAAAGGAATGAATGCATTTTATTAGATACTCAAGCCAGTCAAGAAAAAATCCAGTCATGCCTTCTTAATTGCCTTTAAAATACCACTTAGGTGCACAATATATTTTTATCAAATCTATACATGCATACATTCATATTTAAAGATATATTTTCATTACTGCAACCATTAATATGCCATAGGAAATGTATGTGATCATTTATAGTAACAAAACAACGTTTTCTGATTGAGCGAAATCTTAAAAAAAAGCGCAAATATATGCAATTGGATATACATATGTATAATCATGTGATTTTATAACAAAGACTTTCCACATATGTATATATGTATGTACATGCCAACAGGCAATGCAACGTTCGATGAGTCGTAAATTAAAATAATTAATAAATCATATAAAAAACGATTAATACAAATGTAATACAACTACATGACAATAAAAAACAAAGAGATTTGTTTAAAAATAACAAACTTACAAAGCTAAAAGAATATTGTTTATATAACGCACACTCCTACATACATATGTATGTATACATATAAACAACGAGGTTGCAGCTTTCGCAAGCGAAAATATGGCAAAAAACACGCTCAGCCCATAACCTTTGTCCTGCCAGCTGTGCAAATACTCGTACAAATACATATACACTAATTCCTTTTTTTTTTTTTTTTGGTATCTTACATTTTCTATTTGCTGTCATGTGGTCATGGGTACGTATCCTGACCAGACCAATATCCGTAAAGTTTTTCTAAACGCGTTCTCCCTTCAAACGAACAATATCAATCACTCTGCGTGAATTAGCGAATTAAGCCGATGACAGATATGACTTTATTGCGTTACATGGCATTTCCATTTTATTAGCTAATTACTAGCTAAATATTCAGTAATTATTGAGCTAGTTTCGATCCCTTCCTTTTTATTTATTCAGGATTCAAGTTAAAATCGATTAAATAAATGAAAATTAAAATCAGCAAATGGTCAAAGCGCCAAGTAGATGGGAGATGACCAACTTTAGGCGTTGTTTAAGAGGGAAATTTCTTAGAGTTGCATATATTCTTCTTAGACGTCAAAATCAAAAGCGCAAAAGTTCTATCTGCCTCACCAACCACTCGGAGGCGCTCAAAACTGTAAGATCCTAAATTTATTAGAAAAACATCAGGAAGCACAACTCAAATTCTGGAAAAGAGTTCGGCCGGAAATCGTATCAACGATTATAAAATTTCATATATACTTGTACATATGTGTATATGTACATACATACATACATAAGTATGCATGTTTTCTTGATGCATTTTCTACTTTGAATGCTCTGGAAAGTGTTTTTTTCGATCCGTTTTTTTTATTTCTTCCTGGTTCAAATGCCTCCAATGGCTTGTAAGAAAACAATCCTTTGTATATGTGTATATGTGTGTTTTTAACATCTATCCCAGTGAATAATAAGATCATCCAAAGATTGATATTAGATCGCTCCATTGCAAGCACTAGATTACTCTACAAATCTTCGAGCCTCATGCATAGCATTGAACCCCTTTTTACCATTGCAATTCCTAGCGGGGAGCAGTCCTTTTATGCTCCTAAGGGAAGGCAAACTGAATATTATTTGAAAGCTCTCCTTTACCCCAGAAACGAGAGAAGAGAAAGCGATCTTCCTTGCATCGAGAATGTGCGCAATAAGAGTCATGCTTTTTGTCTCCAGGTAGAGCGGAATGAGAGCAATATTTTTGCACGAACTAAAATAGCAGAAATCCGACACAAAGAAAATATAAACTGTGTTTGATATATTTGCACTTATATATCATTTTTGGTTTTAAAAATATTTATAATTATTTAAAATAAAATTAATAATTGCTAATGGTAGAGGTAATTTTAATATTTACGAAAAGATTCGGTGAATAGGTCCTGCTGGAAAAAGTCGTATTACGTTTTCGACTAATTTACTTGAGAATTTATAACGTTCGTATATTTCTTAGCTCGTTCATTCTTCAAAAATGTATCAATAAGCGAGGAAATAAACGATTTTTGTAAAAACTAACAAAAGTCGCTTCAATGCTCTCTTAATGTTCGAAATGGATGAACTTAGCCATTCATATATTTTTTACTGGGATATGTGTAGTCATATCACCGCCATGATCAATGTGTACGTACACATATACATATGTATGTGCATGCGTTTTGTAAAAGCTTGAACATCGCCCTGCTTGCCTGTTTGTCTGTCCGCTTATTTGTCTGTTCTGCGTCTGGTTTTTATTTACTCATATGAAAGCCGTTCATCTTTGTAACGTTAGGTGCTTTACAAACATATTTGCATGCATACATACATATGTTTACAAAATGAAGATCCATAATATATACATATGTACACACGAAATGCAAATTGCAGTTTCCTGAGCTGCTGAATACTGGAGCAGGCGTTGTGGGCGATATGAGTTCGTTATTGTGCTCACAGTAAATTTATTGGCTTTGTTTAGGTTTCTTCTTAATTCCAACGTAGGCAGTTCATTATTTCTTGCTTGAACTTTAAGGGGAAAATATTATATCTGTCAGATAAGTGATTTTCAATTAATAGTTTTTCAAGAATTCGATTTATTCATTTAATTTCATTTAATTCACAATTTCTTGTTATATGTACCTCTCTGTATCTTCAGGTTTAAGTATTTTCCAAATGCATATTAGAAATTATAATTTGAATAAGTATTGAGTCAACTGAATACCATTTCATCAAAACAATTTGCGAGAAAACAATTGCTTATATTCCCACTTGTAGACATTACTTAAATCTTTGCCTTGCCTTATGAATTTAAGGTGTAATGTTTTCTAAAATACATTATCATATAATACTAGTAACCCCATTCGAACATAAATGTTAACCGGCGGATCCACGTTCTGAATTTGATCCTAAACAATCTCTACTTACCAAATTAAAATATTGTAACAATTTTCGTAAATAACCTCGATGATTTCCCAAATCCTTCGTGCTCGGTCACTGAATTGTTAAATAAAAATGCCAAGATTTGTTCGTTCGGCCTCTTAATCTTCGGGAATTTACTCAACGTGTATTTAGTCCGCAATAATTAAAGTTCTATTCACTAAACTTAATGGTATATTTTACAATACTTTATAGCATACAATTATTTTCCGCTGCACACAGTTTATTCTTTTCTAAAACACACAGCTTACTCCAATGTTAACGCGACTGCGTTTTCTACTAGTCTGCCTGCGTTAGCTGCTGCTGCTGCCACTCCTTTTATCTGTTCTTTGCATTTGGGATCGTCGTCACAATATATTATTCCCGAGGCAACCACAATGGCAAGAATTGCAGCTTGGAAATATTTCGATTTGTTTCATATATACATAATTTTCCATCAGTTGTAGACCAGAATCTTTTACCTAAAATAAATTTTACAGGAATTATGTTTTATATCTCAAAAACTGAAATACTCAACTCTACAACTTAATGATAGTATCTGTATAAAGTTTTTATGAACTGATCTCTTCCTCTTGTAGTATTTAATTTTAAACATTCGAGCAATGACTTAATATATTCTTTTGTTCAAAAAAAAAATAATTTTTTTTTAGTTATTCAAAAATTTCCTATTACCCAGCATATTCTTCACAACGTCACTGAAATAATTTTTCAATATTACCTTTGCATGCTTTCTCCTATCTGTGAATGCGCTTGATATTGTCTCTCCCACATCACAGTGGTTTGCATACACATTAATGACAGCTGAGAGCAGTAGGAGTATGTAAATGCATATCTACACAGGTACATAGGTGTATTTCCTTGCAATAACTCGATATGATGTAGATGCTGTTGATGCTTTTCCTATTCGCTTGGCGATCTGTTGGATATTCGTCATACTTCAATACAATCTGCCTTAATTTACTTAGTTCAGGCTTGGTGTGTTACTTTCAACTTCTTTTTTTCTTAAGATGCTTACGAGGGTATGTAATTACTTCGAAAGCACGAAGGCTTTCCCAATTCGAACAACAACTGAAATGCGCACTGAGGAAGATGCAGCAGTAGTGTAGCCGAACCTGTTACGTGCCATTCTTTTCCACATTCAATTCTTTCTTTTTTTTCTTCTATTTTCTTCATTTTGTTGCAGATTAGTGTGCTTTGGTTTGCTTGGAACGACTTTTAAGTAGTTCTGCAAGCCTGTTTTGACATTCACCCGAGTAAATTTTTGCACTTCAAGCATTCCGTTCTCTGCCGCTGGTGTTGGTGGCAGACAATATTGTTATTGTATTTTCATAGGCAACAAAAATGTCATATGGTACTATGTACGTAGTAAAAACAACGAAGAATATTTAGCAGGAGATCAACCAACAGAATATTCAACAAAGACAGTTGAATTTTGCTGTTTTCTTATTGTTGCTCGTACTGCGAGACTGTCACTGTCAGCTGTTGCCAGTCGACAATCGCTAATCAGCAGCCGCAGTTTACATTCGACAATCCACCATACAAGTCAACAGTCCGCCACCAATCATTAACTGAGTCGCCTGCCTTTTCAGCTGGTTTATTCAAAAATGCATACAGACACACGTAATAGTGTGCTTATGTTAACTTGAAAACGATTGTGGTTGACAGTCTCAGTTGTTGTGGAATCTCGGTGTTGCGCAGGCGTGTCACTGCTGCTTCTGTCTTCTTCTTCCTGTCCGGGCACTTGCAGACAAACAGTGTTGATTGTGGTTGATCTTCAACTGTCGCCGGTTAAATTGTTGAATGTTGCTGATGGTATTTGTGCGTGTCGTGAATTTTAGTGTTTTTAGTTGTTGTATATACATTGTTGTTGTGTTTTCATAACATGGCATAACAGCAAAATGTTAAAAATTGCAGTTAACAATTCTTGAAGCTTTCTCTGTCACACACTAAGCAGTGTCTAGAGTGCATTATTGTGCATAACCTAAAATATATGCATATGTACATACATATAAGGAAATATACCGTTTTTAAATGAATGTGTTTACCCAATGCCCTCACCGAGTTCTGGAGTGATGGACTTGTCGGCCAGTTTTGTGCTAGAAAAGTTCTTACAAGATATGTAAATTTAGTAAAACAAAATAATCAATTCGGTTGAGCTATAAGAACTATACACATATAATAAAAAATTACAACAACAATAATTCGCAGCATTCAAATCCAATTAAAAAATTAAAATTTTTTAAAATTAAAATAGATTTTTTCAAGATTTGTTTAAAACTTTATAATTTAATTTTAATGTCAAAATTCCAGACATCCAAAGTAAACAATTTTTAATTGAAATAAAATAAAACAAAATAAAGGGAAAACAACGAATCAAAAGAAATAAAATGAATTACAAGAATTAAAACAAAAAAAATAAAATTAGTTAGAATTAAAAAAATTAAACCAAAATAAATGTAAACATCTTAAAATCAAACAAATCAAAATAAATTATTATATTTTATATTAAAATAAACTAAACCAAAAGATAAATAAAAAAGATAGATAATAATAAAAAAGCAAATAAAATAAGAAGAAAGAAAATAAGAAAAATTTAAATAAATTATGTAAAAAAGGAAAATAGAACAAATAAAACTAAATAAATAGATATATATTAAAATAAAAAAATGTTAAAAATCATAAAATGAGTAAAAAAGTAAATAAAAATAAATAAGGTAGCATATATATATATATATATATATATATATATATATATATATATATATATATATATATATATATATATAACCGCTGAAGCAATTTTCGACCGAGCTCCTCCTCCAATTTGTGGTTTTGCGTCTTGATATTTTTACCAACAAATGGAGGGACCTACAGTTTATTCTAAGCCACCTCCGAACGGCTGATGGATATTTATGAGGAGCTTTATTTCATGCCAGAAATACACTCGGAGGGCTTGACATTCCCTGCCGAGGGGCGACCGCAATTAGAAAAATTTATTTTCTATAATTTTGGATGTTGCTCGAACCTGGGCTCGAACCCAGGCCTTCCGAATGTCATTACGCATGCTAACCACTCGGCTATCGCGGCCGCATAACATAACAGGTAACATAACAAAAAAAAAAAAAAGAAAAATAAATAAATGAAATTAAATAAAATGAAAAATATAAAATAAGTAAAATGAAATGAACTTGAACTAAATTAAATTATATCTAATAAAGGGAAATAAAATAAAAAAAATTTCAACTAAAATAATTAAACGAAATAAAATAAAATAAAGATGTCAAAAATGAAACAAAATT
Source organism: Neoceratitis asiatica (assembly GCA_030068015.2). Taxonomy (NCBI): domain Eukaryota; kingdom Metazoa; phylum Arthropoda; class Insecta; order Diptera; family Tephritidae; genus Neoceratitis; species Neoceratitis asiatica. The sequence goes on from CM061529.1 coordinate 31,342,053, forward strand.
AATTAAAATATATTAAAATAAAATAAAATGAAAAAATCTAAATTAAATAAAATGAAGTAAAACAATATAAAATAAACTAATTTAAATTAGACTAAAATAACATTATAAAATATAAAATAAAATAAAATGAAATAAGATAAATTTAAATCAATTCACTTTTATATAAAATATAATATATTATTATAAAGTAAAATAAAATTTAATAAAATCTTAAACAAAAGATTATATAAATTAAACAAAAAACAAAATAAAATAAGATTAAATGAAATGAAATAAAATATACTCAAATGAAATAACTTAAAATAGGATATAATAAAATAAAATATTAAAAATAAAATAAAATCAAAAGTTATAAAAATAATATAAAACGAAATAATGTAAGCTAAAATTAAATTAAATTATTTTAAATTGGAAAGGATAAAGTAAAATAAATTAAAATAAACAATATTAATTTCAGTAAAAAAAATTAATTAAAAGAAAATACACATGTTGATACTGACCCAAAAAAGATATATATTCTGGAAAATCACAATTCGACAAGCATGTGCTATAATTGTCAATAAATTTTATAAAAATTTTGTACATTCATATATAAATAAATCTTTAATAATTTAAGATTGCCAACGCGTCGTTGAAAGCTATGAAAGGAATTTCAGCATCAAAATTCTGCGATTGCGTTTTAAACGTCTGTACTGCTTTTTGTCTTATAAATATTGATGTTGATTGTTTTTTTTTTTTTGTTGAAATCTTCAAAATACACATATGTATGTATCTACAAGTGTCAATATTAATTGCAGCATTCAAAAAGAATTTTGTTTATTTGCAGTGAAATAAATATTAATGTTTATAATGTACTTGCTTTAGCGATTTTTAGCAACAAAAAAATCTAGAAAATACATATCGACTGAGTGATTATTTAAATGATTGTTCGCAAATATATTTTCTGCGCGATATCATCGGAATTACAAAAATGGTAAGAGATAAATTTATTAAACAAACCAGCGTATAATATTATGTTTAATAAAAGAAAAATATAATTAACCAAATTTTTTTCATGTTGCTGTTTTCTTTGAAAACATTTGCTAAAGTTCCCCCTATTATTTCATTTCTCATTGCCTGCTGATCTTCTAAATGCTATTTTATATTCTTTTAAAAAATGAACAAATAAACATCAAGGACAATTTGATACTTCAGTTAGTTATAGAATGAAATATATATTTTTTCACTACATAAGAATTTTATTGCGCAACAGTTTTTTCCACTTTTTTATTCCCTCAAGCTTCTGAAAGTAGTCATTAGTCTCTTTATTTGATCTGAATCTCTTACCCATTAGTTATTTCTTCTCTCTTTCTCCCTCTCTCTTGTTACCCAGAAATATTCATGTCTTCATTGCTATCAAGAGTCTCAAAAATTAATTTTTGATTTTGTTATCCGACCCAAGAACCAATAAAGCTGATGGTTTGACGACACGAGAACATGTTACATTCCAGTACAATTGACCGTGAGAAAAACAGATATTTTCTAAATTTAGACAGCAAATATTCAATGACTGGTCTTGTGATTTCTAATCTAACCTAAATGGTATTCCGTTGTGATTATAATATTTTTATTATATAATTTTGGATGTTAATCAGGACAGAAATCGAAGCCATGACTCGGCGCAATACAGCATGCACTGCTAACCAGTTGACTACGTCCACCGCGTCAAAACAAGAAATGTTGAAAAATACAACAGTGATTAAATACAGAGCATTGAAAATCGTTATTCATAATATGTAATTAGCAGCATAATAGGAAGTGTTTCTGTTAAATGCTGATGAAGTGTAAATTGCTAACAAATCTGTGCACTAATTATGTATACTATTAATTTTTTTTCTTTTTTTTCCTTTTTTTATGGTTTAAACTTTGTATATACAAATGCTGGTGCTAATGTACCATAATATACAAAGTTATGTACAAACAATTTATTTATTTTTAATGTACTATCACACAGCGAAAACTATACATAAAAACAAATTCACTTTCAAGTGCAAAGCAACATTATTCAACAATATGTTTAATAATTATGTTAGCTTGCTTGGTGCGAAACTAAGGTGAACTTGATATTGAATTTGGCATGGTAGGAGGAGAGCAAGAAGCGATAACAACGTAAAAACTAAATTAAATTCACATATTTATGTGAAAACGTGCCTGAAAAGTGCGAAAAATGAACTTGAACTAGTGTAATAAATTTGTTTTGTTATTTTCTTACAAAACAAATACGTTTTTTTTTTTTTTTTTTTTTTTGCTTAGCGAAAAAGTAATTTCGAAAAGGGAACATGTGTTATCAAGTTTTAGCACACAAATTTTACTTTTTATGTTGCGACTGACAACAGGCAAGGCTATTTTACAACGGCACTGCGTTCCAAGAGATATCACTAATGGTAAGAAGAACATTTATGCTTTAATTAAGCTTATAAGCCTAACTGAAAGTTACTGTACAGTGCACATCGCGGAAGAACGTCTTTTTTATTAGCGACTGCGATTTTGCAAAGTGAAGTAATTGTTATATGTTTATTCTGGAATCAAATTTGCCAAACATAATTTTCTTTTAAACAAAATTTATAATATTGCCGCATTATTCTATCAGATACGAATAGAAAATTCTTCCTGCTTCAAATCAACAATAAACAAATTTATACTGAATCGGGTGATAGATCGGGATGTGTATATATATTTATTCAACATGACTATCCCCATTTCCAAAAAAAAACACGTGCATAACCAGAATTTCAATTATTTGTATGTTTATTTTTCTAAAATTTTATGACTCACATCTGTTCGAGTTAACTATTTATTAAAATAAACTCATATAAAGAGTAGAATAATAGGAAAGAAACAAAATATTTGCAAATATGCCTTTTGAACGCTAGGTGAAGGAGTAAAATTTCGTTAAATTAAAAATTTAATCGTCTATCATTTGGCAACAATTCAAGGTTAGACAAACACACGCACGCACTCGGTCGTGAGAGCTCGAGCAACACGCATGCAATAAAGTTCGTATAAGAACGATAACAAAATAAAATAAAATTAAATTTAAAAAATTAAATTAAAATAAAATTAAAATAAAATAAAATTAAATTAAATAGAAAAATAAAATAAAATGAAATGATAATAGTAAAAAAAAAATAAAATAAAGAAAAATAAAATAAAATAGAAAAACAAAATAAAATAAAATGATAATAGTAAAAAAAATAAAATAAAATAAAATGATAATAGTAAATAAAATTAAATAAAGTAAACTAAAAGAAAAGAAATACAATAAAATAAAATAAATAAAACAAAGTTAATTAAATTAAATAAAATTAAATTAAATAAAATTAAATTAAAATTTAATTAAAAAAGGAAAATAAAATTAAATTTAATTTAAAAAAAATATTAATTCAATTAAATAAAGTAAAATAAAGTCAAACAAAAAAATACAATTAAAAAAATTAGTTTAAAATAAAAAAGATAACATAAATTAAAATAAAATAAAATAAATTAAAATAATATACAGTATAATAAATTAAAATGGTAATAGTAAATTAAATTAAATAAAGTAAACTAAAATAAAATAAATAAAATAAAATAAAATAAATGAAATAGAGTTAATAAAATTTAATAAAATTAAATAAAATTAGATTAAATTAAATTTAAAAAAAGTAAAATAAAATTAAATTAAATTTAAAAAAATTATAATTCAATTAAATAAAGTCAAATAAAAAAATTAAATTAAAAAAATGAGTATAAAATAAAAAAGTTAAAATAAAATAAAGCAAAATAAAATAAAATAATTTTAATTAAAATTGAATAAAATTAAGTTAAACGATAATAATTAATAAAATGAATAGAAATATAAATAAAATAAAGTAAAATAAATTAAACCAAATTAAATTAAATTAAATTGAACGAAATGAAATGAAATGATATAAAAATAAAATAGAATTAAAATTAAATAAATTTTAATGAAATATAAAAATTAAATGCTTGATTTGCCGAATAAATAACAGAAAAAGCCGCAAAAGCAAATCTTTTCCATTAATTAGACATTACACATATGCAAACGTACGTGTATACGGTTTTAATTGCGAACTCGCGACCTCATACACTTTTAATTATATATGTACATATATGCATATGCACATATCTGCGAAGTATTGCCAGCAATCTGGGCAATTAATGCTCTTCTTTTTTAACTGGGGCATGCAATATAATCTAATATATTAAAACAAACCTCTCATACATTCATACATATAACCTAATTATATTCTATATTTTCTTGATGCCAAAGGCATTGAAACGAGAATACTCTGATTTATAAAAACTTCTAATGTAAAGTGCATCACTTGAGGGCAAAAATATAAATGTTAAAAGTAAAAATAATAAGAAAATTTAAATAAATATGTACGTTGAAAGCAACTCAGGCCATATGCCATGCCACCCCTTTCGCTCATCGGTTACTGCCACTTTGATGGTTTTTTATTTAATAATTTTGTAAGACGTTTAATTTTGCAAGTTACATTTCATTTAAATTCGTATGTAGTACGTAAGAGCATATTAGAATTTTCCACTGTAGAACCATGTTGAAATTATTAATTGCAGCTAAAGAATGTCTTTCATAATAACACATGGGTTGAAAAGTCTCGGTTCTATCAAAGAACACTTTTTTGTACAAATTCGCTTTATTCATCATTATCTCCATCTAGATTTATACAATAATTTCAGGGCCGCTTGAAGTCGGTAAGCCAACGCGTTATTGTTGTTCTGATGGAGCGGAGTCCTTGTGAGTAGAGAGCAGAATATCATCATTTCAGCAACATTTCTTCTGAAGGCTAGTACTAACTGAAAAAATGGTGATTGCGATAAAATAGCGCCTTTTGTGTTAGGCACAGAACTTGTAAGCTCAAGCGGGCGATGTAACCGAGTGGCTGCAGTACGTGATTTATTGCGGAAAGTTATTGGTTCGATTCTTGACCAGCGGTCATGGGTTCCACCCAAACAATAACCGATATGGTAGAAAATGTTTTCTTGAAAGAGGTCGCCCTCAAGCAGACAATGCCATAATTTTGCGTGAAATTGACACATAGAAAGAATAAATTTTGTCTCTAAGATTGTTTGCTAACTAAAATATATGTACATTTAATCCAAATGGTATCTCCTTATAGATATAATATGGATTTTATTGTTCGAAAAAGAAACAAATCCGGTTCCAAAGAAAATAATAAATATTCAATATAAAAACAATTACATAAAATATAATAGAAGTGTAAAAAATTCAAATTGAAAAACAACAATTACGAGTATTAGTCAACAAAAATTTCTTGAATAACAAGCAGGTTTTCCTTTTCTTCGAAAAATTTTCTTCCCCTTCCATTGTTTACTATTTTGACAGCTGATTCCGTTCGAAAACTAAAACAAATATTATTTTATTGCAACGCTAACAGTGAACCTGACACTATGACACCCACATATGTACAAATTTATATGTTATATACAGCATTGTATAAAGAAAGATATTTAACAGTGTCCCACGAAGAAACACGCAAGCAAGCCTTGTTTTACTTATCATCTTTTGTACTTTGATTTTGGGTACCAAATTACAAGAAAATAACATTTCTAGAAATCAAAGTCTAAACCTAAAGCTCTAAGAAGGCTGCAACAGTTCCCTTGATTTAAGTAGCATATTTGCTGTCCAAAATCTGATCTCATTTGTAAACATATTTAATCCTACACATATTATCTCCCGCAGAGAACACCCCACAAATACATAATATTGTATACTTACGTACATACATGTACATATGGCCAAGAATTTGTGGAGGTATCTGCTCCTGATGATATATTTGGGAATGAGCCTCATGTGAATTTCTTGGTAAAACAAGTCGCTTGAAAAAAGAAATGTTTCCAAGTATTTACAAAATTCTAGTTAAGGAATTGTTGTTAATAGGAACTTTGTTGAAAACATTGTTGTAAATTAAATAATGTTTATATTTTTGCTATAATGTACAATGTTTTGCAAATTTTCTCGTGTTGTATGTTGCTTGTTTGTAATTTCCAAGTTGATTTTTCAACTGCAAATTTGTATCACTTTTTAATTGATATTCCATTGTTTTTATTTAATTCCAAAAAGAAAGAAGTAATTGCAAATTTTTGAAAAAAAAAACAATTTGTTTTGCCAGAAATTTTCTTTTGTTTATTCATATTCAAAATACACTCACTAAAAACATATAAATTGTCTAGCGACGAATAAAACATGCACAGTTTGTGAATCTGAATTGGCGCGTAATAAACCATTTTCGAATAAGCCATGCATTAAATACGGCTCTAATTACATTAAACCAATAATTAAATATGTAATTTCATTGTGCAATTTATATTTTATAGAACGAACGATAAATGGATCAAGTAAATATGGTTTTGTAATAAATCTTTGTATTTGTGAATATTCTTCTACAAAACTATATTTGGATGGTTTCACTACAAAATATAAGAAACTTTATATTATAGTTTAAATATTTAAACATTTACTGATTCTAAATTGCTCTCGTACAAGTTTCGTTAAGAAAAAAACCATTACGAGTTCACGTCTTAACTAAATATTAAATATTTTATTTGAATACCAATATTTTCTATTAAAAAAATTAACAGCAACAACTAAAGAACAATTTATACACATATTTTGGTATATTTCAAAAAAAATTGTTTTTAATTAAATTTGTTTCACATCAAAATATCCGATTTTACTGTGTATATACATACATATGTAGATTATGGTATTATTGCATGGGCTTACATATAATTACTATAAGAAAGCTCTGTTCAAAGCGATTGTAGAGTTTGCTTACTCTTGACCAAAAACAATAATGTATTGCTGATCCTGAGCAGTGTTTAGCCCTGATTTTTGAATAAAAAAATGGCATTTTCTTTGTCAGGCCTTGGACTTTTCGCTCCGTGCATTAAATAAATAAAAAATTATAATATAAATGCTGAAAAACAAGCAAGGCGATTTAACAAGGTGTAGAAATTATCAAAACAGTTTTTCAGTTTATGTTTTGTTTGCTTGGATTTTATTTGATTTTCTATTTGTAACTCAGAAAATCTTCGAATTGCGATAATGGGATTTCGGTTTACGCGATTAAAGAGTGGAATGGAGTTTGTGCATTTTTAAGAGAAAATGAATTTTCCCTGAATTTGGCAAGCGCTATGAAAAAGCAAAACCAAAATGCACGACAATTCTTTTTAAATTCGGCTTGGAAACAAGTAAAAATTTTAAATATTTTTCATCAAAATAATGGAAAAAAACTCAAAATACTCGAGCGTGTGCTCTTAAATATTGATGCAATGAACATTGAACAGATGTGCGAGTACTCGTTGTTCAGTATTAAAAAATAAAAATTGAGATGTAGTAACCGAGAAAAAGAAGCATCGGCCGCTATGTGTTTGTGCTAAAACCCTAACAATTTTGCTGATATTTAGTAATCTGTACCAAATTTATGAAATAAGTGTCAATGACTTGTTTCAGCCTAATTTGTTAAGAAATTTATTTGTTCTGTTTTGTTTCAAAAAATATTTCTGTCGAATATTATATGTAAATTTTATCCAAATTGAAGATAAAAATGATGAAAGCTGTAGGTAATAAAATAATAATCAGACCAAACAATTCAAAACAAACTGGAATTTAAAACGATTTTAGCAAATTAATTCAACAACTTCAAAAAAATATAAATTAATGAAACTTTATATATGAACATACTTAAAAAATGTCGTTTTAAAGTACAAGTATCTAAAAATAAATGTGAATATGATGATAACTTACATCATGAGATGTAAACAATTTATTTTTATTTTTTATACTAATTTTATCTAATTATACCTACTTCTAAATACTTAAATTAAATTTAAATATGATTATTTATTATTAAACACAATTTCTGATAACAAATTCACTTGACAAAAATAGCGTTAATCCAACAATGACAAAAGTCTACAAACAGTACTTACATAACATATATTAGAGCAAAAACTTTAATTAATATCAGGTAACCTGATCTTTTTAGTATTTAATTGGTTCACTGTTTGCATCAGTAACAGCTAGAAGCCGTCGTGGCATCGAAGCTACTAAATTTATCAATTCTGAGGGAGTAATACTGTCCCAAGCTTCAATAAGATGTTCTTTGAGTAATGCTGGAAATTTCTCCCAGACATATTCAATAACATTCAAGTCTGGGCTTTTAGCTGGTGTGTGCGTGCCTTGGAGCATGATAAAGCAACCAATCCTATAACAATATGGCCCGTATGCTTTGGATCGTTATCCTGTCCAAAGATCCAGCCTACGTCAAGCTCCTAACTGTCCACCGAAAGCTTCAGAATAGCTTCCAACAATGACTTATATTTCATCACCGATCCATATTACCCTCAATAGAAACAAGATTTCCAACTCCAGATGCCGCAACCGCTCCTCAAACTATTACGTTTCCGCCACCGCGCGTCACTGATGGTACTATATTTTTGGCGTTAAGTGCAGTGTTTTCTTTTCTCCAAATTTTTGCTCTTCCATCACTGCCGAATGTATTCGATTCGATTCGTCTGTAAGCAAGAATTTTTTCCAAAAATCCATTTACTTGCCTAAATGTGCTTTAGCGAACTCCAAGTTTATGATTTTTTCAGATATAAGAAGCTCTTTACGTGTCATTTTACTGTGGAAGCCGTTATCGTTCAGAGCTCTTCGAATTGTTCTTAAATGGACACACTTTCTTGATGAGTTTGCGATGTTTTCGATTAATTTTTGAGCAGTAACTTTAGAATCATCATTCACTTCCTTCAGAATAAAGCTGATATCTCTTCAAGTTAGCTTCTTCGCGCGGCCAACACGCGGCTTTTTTTCGGTGTATCCATCTTTTTTTTCAAAGTTTTTTACAAAGGTCTGTAACTTACATCTTAAGGACTTAATTTTAAATTTTTTTAAATTTCACCATACGATTTTCTCTCTTTTCTGTGCTGAATAACCAAGACTCGTACGTAAATGGACATTTCTTTTCGCGGAGCCATTCTTGATGCTAATGTGTTTAAACCACAACTAAATTCAATACTAGCAAATTAGAAAACATAAATAAATAAATAAAAATAATTAAAAAAGGGTACCTAACCGCCATAATAACACAGCATATCGACATAACTGCTAGTAAACCTGTGGTGCTTGTAGACTTTTGTCAAGGATATTTTTTCGATTTTTCACCATAATTGTTTTATTTTATGTTAGAGAATGGATTTGTTTTAATGCATGTGATTAGAAAAGGATTTGAAATAAAACTGTATACCTACATTTTTCAACAAAGTAAAAGTACTGTCTACACAACGAATACAGGCGATGTTTGTAGACTTTTGTCCGCCACTGTATATCAAAAAGGCTTTGTAGCCAAGGTCGGTACAACTTTTTTCTTTGGAAAATATTATGTGTGCGTTGCGAGTCTAACATAAATCTGCTAAACTAATGGCTTAGTTAAAAAAAGGTGCAGCGATTCTCCTAAAAATCCACATCATATACGCGGTATTGCAAGCCAAACGAAGATATACATACATATAAGTATATTTTAGGTGTGTATAATCAGTGCTGGAGCCATATTTAAGCGTTTGCGCGGGCGTATGAGTCAAATTATTGACAAACGCATAATAAAAATGCAATTAACGCACAAAATAAGTATACAGTGTCCACTTTTTATATATTTCACCTCAGCAAAATAACAAACAAGCAACCGTTAGGTTGAATGTGTGGGGACTTGGTTGACGACCACCGTACATACGCATCTACATACGTTATATGCACATTTTTGTACTTGGACTATTGATAGTTTGAGAACATAAATATTTGACTTACTCTCACCATTACTTTGGCTGCATTTAATGCGTTGTACGAAACTTTCGTTAATATTTTTATTTTCATTTTTTGTTGGTTTTTCGTTTGTTTATGATTTCCACAATGAAAAACTTTAAATTGTGTTTATGCTGCAAGCAGATACTATAACTTGCAATCGGAAGCATATATATTTACACATATGTATGTATACATGTTAAGCGCGCAGCTCGTGAGATACCAATGCAACCATATTCATCGATGCTTGAATGTTTATGTTTTTCGAAAGTTTATTCGTTAGTTGATGAGTTGTGCGATTGCAAATCTTTTAGTTTTTGGTAAATAACAAAATACGAAAACAAAAATATTCATATTGTATCCCTGCGGGGAAAAGCTAAATTCGTTCGTACAAATTCTAGTTAAATGTCAGCCAGCATTAAAAAAAAAAGAATAAATGCCAGGAGTAATTGTGTCAATTATGGTAAAAGTCGCATTCATTGCGAGGGGAGTGCACTCGACCCGCATTTTACTCGCTTTCTTCAGTAAATGCTATTATTGAAACCGGCAGATGCACAGCGGTAACATTTCATGAACTATATTATCAATATTATCAGCTGATTTGTGATATTAAAAAAATTGGATATTAATAAAGCGATGATGATGAATTCAATTGCATTTTTATTGATTCTGAGAAAAATTGTAAAACCTAAACAAGATAAACTTGACGCTAGAAATAAAATCATTGACGTGTGTAGATTGCCTGGTGATGTAGGAGTGAAATAATTAAAGTTTCCATTTAATGTGGACATGTGAGCTCTCTTTGGAGATTTGTAAAACATAGCAAGTTCCTTATGTACATATTTCTCATTTATCACAAAAAAAAACTATTGTTACGATTTTGCTAAATTAACCGCGATGATTCGTCAAATCCTTTGAATCTGATCACTGGATTATTAAATAAAAGTCGCCAACTATATTTGCAGCTCTTCATTTACAAAAAATTTACTCAATGTTCTTTTATTACTAAATAACTCATAATTCACTTCACTATTTACAATCACTTATATTACAAGTTTCAGAATGTACTATTTTTATTTCACACTAGTTTTATCACGAACGCATTCACTTTACGACTGATTAGCTTTGCAGTTGCCTTTATATACTCAATCAGTTGTACGCAACTGCCGCCTGGAATAATCGTTCTCGATAACGAATGTTCTTGATTCACACTCTAGATCACGCCAGTTATCGGCTTCTCTCTTTCATCTGCCATTCGTTTCACATTTTCGCCACAATATGAACGACACCAAATATATAAACAAAAAGTTTAAATACAAAATAAAACCGAATTCATCCCATACAAGTTATCACAATTTCAAGAATTGAGCTGCTTTTCCTAAATTTAAATGTTCTATTTTTACTTTTAATTTTTCAAGTGCAACCTCCTTCATTACAAGTTTATGTCGTTTGGATTCTCCTTAAATTTTTTGATAATATACATAATATTTGGGTCAGTGTTCAGTTGCTGATTTACAAATTGAAAATGTTTCTCTTGGTCGTCAACAACCTCAGCCCTTTAGTGTAAAACTTTTTTTTTGTATTTTTATTTGTTTGTTTTTTGGGTTATTTGATGTCTGTGCTCTAAACTGCTTGGTATTTGTAATTCAACCAACCCAATAAGTTAAACTGCAACATCTTCCTCTAAAGATGTTAGCAGTGCTTCCCAATTTTTTCCTTCACCAGCTACTTGTTGCTCTCATTTATTGTTAATTTAAAATCTGAGCAAACCTGTTATTAATTTACAATTAATTAGTTTAATTCCTCTATCCTCTTTTTTCTTTTTATGTTTTCTTGATTTTCATTTTTCAATAAGTAGTGAGTATCAAATATTGCACATTGCTTTCAATTGTTTCATAATTAAAAATTTTATTTCTTCAATTTACTGCTAAAATCAAATGATGTTGCTGATATTAATTGATTTTAAGCCAAAGAAATATATCATAAAATCTAAAGCTAGTTGCTTTTTTCGCAAAACTCAATCACAATCACTCAGACTGCATGTCGTCGCTTTAGGTTATACATATATACAAGTATATACCAATCAAGTAAATAATTTGTACACAAAACAAATACATAAAGCAAGAAAACATTAAAAAAAAAACAAGTAATAAATAAACAAGAGTGTCGTACAGCTTGCGCTAAAGCGTTTAGAAAAAAATGTGTAAATAAATAAATAAATAAACTTAACATTCTTAAATAAGCTTAGCAAACCTAGCCCAACAGGTGTCCGGTTATTTGATATTGGTTGATTTTTGTTGATTTTTTACCTTAACCATTTTTTTTTGTGCTATGAGCAAACACAAAACTGTTTTTTTTTTAATTTGGCAGCAATTCAATATAATGGAGTAATAAAAGATCTTTAATGATGCAGTAATAAAATTTCTAATAACCTGCATACTACTTTTTAAATATAAACAACAAACCATTTGAACTTAAATTAGTAACTAAAACTTTACAAACCGATAGTAAGTAATAATAAATTCAACTCACGGTAATTTAGTACTAACTAACTCTTCTTGCTTAAGCTGAACACATACCAGTATTGTCAGAATCTTTTCACCGACTATCGGAAATAATTTTTGTTTTTAAAATTAATTTTCATATAAATAATCAATCAATTTAACCTGCTTACAACAACAACAACAAAAATAGTCAACAAATACAATCTTATCACCGCCTGTTAAAGGCTTCATTTTCGATTGATATTGATTGCTAGTCCCATCTGGCAACACTGTCACATTCTGACATAAAATTTATTTGAAAACAAAGAATTGTTGCTTTTCTTTTTTTAATAAAACAATTTCTTTTTAGATAATATACTTCATAACTTGCTCTCTCCGCCGCTGCAATATGAGCTTGGCTTAAATAAGTTAAAATAATCGCATAAGAATGGCCCTTTTAGGTCCTCGTAGGTATCTCAGTTAGCTAATTCATTTCTATCCTTTATCTGAAAAATTTACTGGGGTTTATCATCTACTTCTATCAATGCTAATTGAACTGAGATAACGAGTGCCTGATTTCAACAAGACCTGTTACGCTTGCCGGATACATCATAAATTTCAATGAAAAATTTCATATACTCGTATAATACATATATATAATTTTATTGTTTCTCATCTACATATTTATGTGATGTAGTGAAGTCCCGATAGGTGACCAGAATATATGCTTACCGTTCGAAACAGTGATTTATGTGTAAAAATTTAATTTTGTTAAAATGCTCTTAATTGTTTCATAAATTTACTCCAGTTCCATCCCACATAAATCTGTATGTAAAATGTTCTTTCATTTTACTCCGGATGGGTATTCAAAAAATTTCTATAAATTATTTAGTTCGTTTAAAAATCGATTAATTAAAATCATAAAAGCAACAAAATACCAGTAAGGGCCCAGAAAATTGGCAAAGGAACTTATTTTGATAGAATAAAATGAAAACGATATAACAAAAATAAAAATAACAAGAAATATCAACAATGTATTAATTAAAGTGGAAGTGAAGTACAGACATATGTACATACATATGTACGTAATACTGAGGCGCCAAGCATTTAATTTCAATGATTTTTTTTTTCTCAACAAGTATCAGAAATTGTTCACGTTCTGTGTTTGTATGTAATTGTGTATATAAATAGTACTATTGTATAGTTGTGTAGTAGCTAAATAATATGTACAAAAGCTCTTGAAAACTTGTATTTTGTTACGCGTGCGCACGTGCCAAACGTACCGAGGTGCTCAGAATTTTCAGTAAGAATTCAAGAATAAGTAATATTTTACATATATGAATTAAGCATGTGTACGTATTTATATATGTACGTTTGTATCTCCAAAGATTTGTCTTGCATAAACTCTAAGTATAATTATAATATTGAAGCTAGCATAGTACTCAAATACTTAATATGTACAGTCATTCAAATTATTTAGCACGTGTTTGAAAATGCTTATAATAACAAAAGTACATGTTCGATGTTGCTCACTCAAGTATTATTATAAAAAACTCTATAACTGTCATTTGTTGCAAGGCAGACCTTTTCAAAAGTAAGTAAATGCAAAAACCCCATGTGGTCAATTCAGCAACTACTGAGATCACATACAGATTTTATATATATAATTTTTATGAACTGTAATATGTAAAAAGGCAAAATAAAAATAAACTAAAAATTTTTATGAATTATCCTTTTTACCATAAATTATTTTAACCATTGTTAACTGAAAACTGGTGTGTCCTTCTGAAAAAACAACTATTAAACTTCGAAATTTCAAAAGCTTTTACTCCAAGGACTGTGGTATTAAAGTGAGTAAAGGTATTATCATCAAAATCGGCAAAAAATGTGACCAAGTGGCTGAAGAAATGTATTACACCAAGAACGTTATATTCTTCTGTTACCTACGACACCGACGCTAGTACCAGAGATTGGACGAAGCATGAAAAAAACACTGCTCACTAAACAGCATCAGAAGCAGTGCTCAGATTTTTGTCGTATTCATACAATTTGAATATTGGAGCATTGCAGGAAAGTCATATCATTGATTTAAAACTACAAACTTCAAAATTTGACAGTGGCAGTGTTATGGTTTGGGGCAGTATAATGGTGAGGGATATAGGAACAGTTTAGGGCTTTGTTGGAAAAACGAATATGAAATATTATGTCCGTTTTCATGCCAGAAATTCAATCTAAAACTCCCTCTTATTGCAAATCAATACTTTAAGCGACAGAGTTTTTATAGTGCTACCTCCGCAGCGGATATTAGGAAAGTCAACTAGTTTAGAGGCTGTGTGAGCGAATGTATCCAACTCGTGCAGGGAATACCTCCTAATGCATGCCGAAATTTGTTAGACAGTATGCCACGGAGAATACGAGCTGTACTGAAGCTTGGGACAGTATTACTCCCTCAGAATTGACGAATTTAGTACCTTCGATGCCATGACGGCTTCAAGCTGTTATTGATGCGAACGGTGGACCAACTAAATACTAAAAAGATCATGTTACCTGATATTAACCAAAGTTTTTGCGCTAAGATAAGTTGTGTATGTACTTTATATAGACTTTTGTCAATGTTGGATTTACTCTTTTTTTGCCATAGCTTTACTATGTTAAAAAACTATTTTTTTTTTTTTGGTTTTTAATAATAAGGGAAAATACTTGAATTAAACTGTATCGTTAAATTGTCCAATAAACTTTTTGGACTTTCAATTCAATTAGACTTTTTGTAGACTTTTGTCCGCCACTGTAGGTGTGCGAATATATATTATTATTTACAGTTGTGGAGGCCCTTATGTAATATCTGTCTGAGCAGGGCGGAGTAAGCACGTTCTGACACTTTCAACTGCTTATGCAAGAAATTCTTATTACACATTTCCAATTACATACATATGTACCTATATATATTTAATAATAAAAGTAAGCAACAAACAAATAAATTTAAAAAAAGTATTGACAATTCAGTTCGAACTCGCTTGGGTCGGCCTAAAAATTATTTAGAGTTTTAAAGTCAAGCCGAGCTTATACAACAATAAAATTGATCATCTTTGGAATATCAACGAAGTTTTTCTATAATTTGGTTAATTTGGTAAATAATAACGGTATCGGAGTTTCACTTAATATTTATTTTATTTTTTATTTATTTTTATTTTTTTTAACTCTGTTAAGTTCAATTATTTTATTTTTATTTTTATTTTTAAAGAATATTCGTTTTTTTTTCTAATTGTTTCTCTATCTCTTCTTTATTCTCCTTGCAGCTGGTTATTAAAAAAACTTGTGAGTGGTGGTTTTACAAAAATAAATGCCTCAATATGTCTACACATTGGAAGCAGAATGCATTTCTCATATGCTGCGTATTGTTGTTCGCGCTTTTATTGGGTTTGATTATTTGGTGCCAGCCAGGAAGTAGCAAAATACACCGTAGTAGTAATAGTAGTAACCATGCCGCTGCACATATATCGAATGGTATTGCGAATGAATCAAATAGTTGGATGAGTAGTACGGAAAGTCCGCCTATAATCGATTCACCAGATGTACAAACGATTTTTATAAATCATTCATTTATCGGAGATGAACAGTGGGCCGATGACGGTAAGTAGGAATAAAAAAATAATATATAACTCCGCTACCGGAAATTGATTAAAAAAGTTAAAAATTTTAATATATGATGATGAGATTATGAGGGCTGTGTGATGAGTCAGCGACTATATGAATTTGCTGTAAATAAAGGGTATTTTTTATAGAGGTATAGAACTTTAAGTTGGCATTACTTTTCAAAATGGTGACCGATTTAACAGCTGTCAAGTGATTTATTCTCAGTTTGGTTTGGCAATTCATCATGAATAGACTCAAGTAAGGCGTAGATTCGTCAAATGGGCCCAAAACGAGATTACCGTTATTCTCGATTTTCATAAGCGAATTTTGTTTAGCGATGAGGCGCACTTCTGGTTGAATGGCTACGTCAACAAACAAAAAAGCCGCATTTGGAGTGAAGGTAATCCTCAAGTGTATGTTGAAACACCGTTATATCCAGAAAAACTGACTGTTTGGTGCTTTATGGGCTGGTGGAATCATTGGTCCGTACTTTTTCAAAAACGATGGTGGCCGTAACGTTACAGTCAATGGTGATCGGTATAGAGCCATGATTACTAACTTTTTCATTCCTGAATTAAATAACCATGATGTCCAGGAGATGTGGTTTCAACAAGTCGGCGCAACATGTCACACAGCTCGTGCCACACTAGATTTATTGAAAGACAAGTTTGGTGAACGCCTAATTTCTCGTTTTGGACCTGTGAATTGGCCTCCAAGATCTTGGGATTTAACACCGCTAGACTACTTTCTGTGGGGCTATGTAAAGTCATTGATCTATGCGGATAAGCCACAAACGCTTGACCATTTGAAAGACAACATTCGCCGTGTTATTGCCGATATACGTTCACAAATGTTGGAAAAAGTTATCGAAAATTTGACGTCCAGATTGGACTACATCCGCGCCAGCCGCGGCGGTCATATGCCAGAAATCATATTTAAAATGTTATGCCACAAGATTATCTTTCAGATAAATAAAATTCAAATCAATCGAATAATCCATCGTTGTTTTATTGCAAATTAAAGTTCTATACCTCTATAAAAAAAACACCCTTTACAACACTGCTCCCGTCTACTGTTATCGATTAAAAGACTTCTGTGAAATTTTGTGCAACCTATGCTATTTAGTTCGTATTTGACAGCTATTGAAAGCAGAAGACCTCGTGAATTTTAACGAGACTAGAAAAAATGAATTTCGTTTGCTGATTAAGCATTATTTTTTGCGTCAAAAAATATTACCGATACCAACGAAAAACTTGATAAATTCTATGGGGACTCTGCACTATCAATTGCAATGGCTAAGAAATGGTTTACTGAGTTCCGCTGTGATCGTACCAGTACAAGTAACGCCGAACGTTCAGGTCATCCAAAAGAGGTCATCCCGCCAGAAATCGAGAATAAAATCAACGTGTCATGCCTGAAGATGTACGCATCCCAACTGAGCGAGTACGTCACACTTTTCACCCATATTTGGACATGAAAAAGTTATCCGCGATTGTTCACACACGACCATAACCAATTTTTACGCCGTTTCGCTACCGGAAGCGAAACATGGATTCAATGTGTGAATTGAGTGGGTGAACGTGAACCAAAGAAAACCAATTTTTTTCTGTCGGCCAACAAGGTCATGGCCACAGTTTTCTGGGTTGCACGAGGTGTCATTCACATCGATTACCTTGAAAAGGGTAAAACGATAACCGGCAAATATTATTCGGAGCTTATTGATAGATTTTATATTGACTTGAATTAGAAACGGCCGCATTTGGCGAAAAATCAGGACAATGCACTGGTACACACGCGTGTAGTTGTCATGACAAAGATTCATAAATTGGGCTACGAACTGCTCCTCCATCCAGTATATTCTCCAGATTTAGCCCCTGTCGATTAAAGAAGTCATCACAGAAACAAACGCCTATTTTAAGGAGCTGAATAAAACCTATTATTTGGAATACAAAAATTGGAAAAAACGCTGGACTAAACGCATAGAGCTAAAAGAAGACTATGCTGAGATTAATATGCTTATTTGCCGAAAAAAAAAGATATTTTATTCAAAAAGCCGCTAAATTATCAACCCTCGTATTTTCACCAAAGTTAAGAGTATTAGTATGACTAACTAATAGAAAAGCAAGAAATATATTCACCTGATGTTGGATCAAAAAAAAAAAATATTCTGATAAGCCTAAATTAAGTAAACAAACAAGAAATTGGTTTGGCGCAAAAGGTTCCGCTGAAAAAAGTTTACGTTAAAACAACAGAACATTTGATTTACATTTTTACCTCAAGCTATTACAATATTTTATATTTATAAAATACGTATTGACCTCTAGACGAACTATGAGAAGTAAAATTCAGTATTACCGTATACAAATAGTAAACTAGAAGAAAATGTCCGTTGTCGAAGTGATGCTAGATTTTAACTTTTGTAATCGTAATAATTAATTTTATAAGCATTTCTTTCTCTAAAACTTGCATAACCACGCTAAGTTTCCAACTATAACATAAAACAACAACTTTTTTACTTTTAATATTTTCAGAAAATTTAAAAGACGATATTGGCGATATAAACAATAGCATTCCGGACGATTTCACCAGTGATTTTGTAACGCCGAGAAAGTTTTATAATTCCAGATTAAGCGAAGATGATCTGCTCTACGAGTCAAATCGCAACAAAAGTAGTGTAACGAAAAGTAAGTAAAATTTATGGCGCCGTCAGATGTAACAATTTTAAAGCAATTTTTCATTAATTTAAGTATTTTGCTGTCAAAATATTTCCATTTTGCGCGCGATCACCCTGAAAATAATTTCTGCAATTTAATTTCATATAATTGCAGAAATAAAAATTATGGTATGTGACTGCCCTCATTTATATACAATTTGATTTCTCAAATTGAATTTCGAATTGCTCGTGCAGCACTAGCAACTTTTATTTCTCTTTAATGTGCTCTCATTCGGTCTAATTTCCAAAATTGAAATTCAATTTCAATGAAATTTTTTATGCTGCGAGTGACTGCTCTTGAAATTAAATTTCGAAATTTTTCATTTTGACATAAAAATAAAGTGCGGAATATTTCTAATTGCGGTCGCTCCTCGGCAGGGAATGTTAAGATCTTCTTGTGTATTTCTGACATGAAATAAAAGCTCCTCATAAAAATCCATCGGCCGGTCCGAGGTGGCTTAGAACGAACTGTAGGTCCCTCCATTTGTTGGTAAAAACATTAAAACGGAAAACACAAATTGGACGAGGAGCTCGGCCGATAATCGTTGCAGCAGTTACAAAGCATCATATATATATATATATGTATATTGTGACGAGATTTCCAAATAAAAAGGACAGACAAAAGAAGTAGCAGTATGATGCAAATTACCCGTACCAAAGACAAACAAAAGGGTCGACAGTGTAAAGGAAATTCCACGTCGTTAAGGATAAACGGAGCAGCTGTAGCTACCACAAGCAAACGAATAATCAGCCTATTCTTTAATGAGAATTTTTGGGTCATCTTCAGGTATAAAAAGAGCGGCAGCTGCGATCACAGGAAGAGATGAGTAGAAGACGCAGTGGAGTTAACATTGCTGAGAGCTGCGTGTTTTAGAAACGGATAAGCTGTATGAAGCAGAGAATAATTGTGTGCCATAAAGAATTGTAAAATAAACCATTGGGTATAGCAAAGAACTGTAACTATTGAAAACTAAATAAATTCCTGACGATTAAGAGACTAAACGAACAAATCTTGTAGAGTTTTTTATTTATTTGGTTTTCTTTCTTTTTTCTTGAGGCAGCTTGCGTTTGCTTCTGCTTTCTCAAAATCGATCTACTTTACATTACTTACCTCTTCACTTCTAAAAGGTAATTCCTCGCCAAATTTGCAAGAGGGTTGCCTGGTCGGAGTTGGAAAAACTTTTTAAGAAACTTTACCTCACCTCTCCACCTCTTTTGCCTAAAAACAAAGCAGTTCTTTTAGCAGAATTATTCTAGTATGAAATGGCATTGTTGCATGAGCACTCTAGCAAAACTGCATATGAAATAGTATATATATGCATATATTTTCAATATTAACGAAAGATTGTTTACTTCTCGACAGGCATTGTCAACCCCACCATTTATACATTTTAAAGTCCTACATTGTTTAAATTTATGCATTTTATTTTTCTATAAAAAATATCCATTTCTTTATTTATTTTTTTCATTTCAGATTATTATTCAGCATTCGATGAAACGGGTACATTTCGTAGTAAATCTAGTCAAATATGGGATCCACATCCCGAATATATTATAAACGCTTTTGGTCATGAATTGCATTTGGTTCTATATCAGGACACATCATTCATACCACCCCAAACCTTTAGTGTGAGTAACTATACGAATAACAACTTTTTAGAATTTTTCATATAACACTGGTTGAGAAAATAGAGGGTTATCCATTTTGTGGTTTCCAAAATAAACGTAAATAAAATTCATTTAAAATAGCTTTTCTCATGAAGCTCCTTTTCCCTTCCTTATATTCAAATGACCGCCTCGATAATTTTGAGAAGTCCAACCCAGCCAGGAAATTTCCCTCACAATAAATGCATATTCGCTGGTGTTGTGTGGCATGTGGAACCATCCATGTTCCAAGTCGTGTTCTTCAATTGCAGGCCAAAGAAAGTGTCGGTTATCATACGACCATAACACACCGAATTGACCACGAGAGTCTCGCCGTTAACGTTTTCAAAGAAGTAGGTGCAATCATACCTTGCAATGACCTCTCTTCAATTATTTGATTAAATGTGCCTCATCGATGAAGAAAATTTTGTTGGAAAAATCGCGGTCCACTGTTTGTTGTTCAAGCAACCAGTCGACGTGACTAGGGCGCTGTGAATGGTCAGCTGGCTTCAGTTGTTGTGTGAACTGGACTGTATATGGATGTACATAGGTGTAAGCCCAAGTACAAAATACGCCATAATGTGCCGTAAGAAAGTCCCACTCCTTAAGAATATTGAGAAATAGACACATTCGACGACGCAAAACGATGATGCATAGGCCTTCCAATATCTGTAACCGATCCAGTCTCTTCAAGTTTTTTCTAATATTACCAATTGCTTGAGTAGTTGGACGAGTACCATAATCTACTCGTAAAGCACGAAGCGTGGCGACGTTTGAATAACCATTTTTAAGCCATGCACTTTCGAAACCATTAAATGGATAACCCTTTATAAGCAAAAATAATGGCATTCCTATATTCCATTAATGATGTATAAATGTGATATTAATACTTTAAAAAATTTTCTATGGATATATGGATATTTATTAAGATATTTCTGTTATCGTTATTCTTTATTTTCACCTCACAGGTAATTCGTATACTAAACAATCGAACCGATGAAGAAGATGAGGAAGATGTAGCAAATGGTCATTATTTAGGGTGCTACTACAAGGGTGTAGTGCAGGGCGATGAACAATCCACAGTATCTGTATCACTCTGTAATGGCATGGTAAGTTGCATAACACCTCAAAAATTGCATTTACTTTAAAAATATTCTCTTTTTGAATGCAAAAAAATTTGCAAAACAAACCGGACGAATGTTACAAATTATTTACATATATTATTACAAGCCCTTATCAAGAGTACTATGAATTACATATTGCATATAAAAAATATGTTTATATGGTTTTCCCTGTGGCATAGGATAGTCAAAAATTCCGTCCCGTACGACGTATATGTAATTTGCAATAAATCTAATGTATGCCTTTATCTGTAATCTTATTGTTGTAATGAATAAACAGATATAACAACAGGGGTAAAAAAAATCTAAAAAATATAAAATAAAATAAAAATAAATTAAATTAAATTATACAAAATAACATAAAGCAAAGTAAAAAAATAAAATTAATTATATAAAAAAAAATAAAAATATTAAATAAAATAATAATAATATTGTAAAATGAAAAAAAAAACATTATGAAACTAAACAAAGCATAATAGTACAAAATTAATTTATAAATGAAATAAATAAATTAAAATAAAATACAATAAAATACATTAAATTAAGTAAAAAAAAATAAAAATAAAAATAAATAAAATTATACAAAATTAAATTAATCACTTTAATTAAAATAAAATAAAATAAAATAACTAATTAAAATTAAATTATACGAAATAAAAAATAGAAAAAAGTAAATAAGTAATATAAGTAATATAAACTTAAGTGAAACAAAATCAAATCAAATCAAATAATCAAAATAAAATGATATAAAAACTAAAAGACGGCGTAACGTGTTTGTTCTGAATGTATTCAACGGTATACTTGTAGTAAATTTTATCAAAGTACCACGTTTGAAAAAGATTCACAAATTACTTAAAGACAGAAATGCAACTATAAATAGCAAATACACAGTTACTTACATACTGTAGGTATAATATATAGTGCAAGCATATTTTTGTGAATATATGTACTTGTATATACATACAATAAAAAATATATATTTTTTATATACTTGTTGTCACTTTATATTTTCCTAACAGTCGATATCTTATGTATTAGAATTCTAATATTTTTATCGAAGTATTATTTTTTAAATTCCATAATTATTTATTTATTTGTTTTTTTTTTTCTTTCTTTCATATTTACCTTTGTGTTTGTTTCCTTTGCTCTCTCCACTCAGACTGGTTACATTAAAACAAGTTTCGGCTCACTACTCATACAACCGGTCAATCAGACAAGCGACGCCGATTCGGAGGTTTTGCACAAAGTGTGGCGTCATTCGCGTCGCAATGCTAGACATGCCGTCGCCGGCGATTTATTCGATTTGGATTTGAAAGAACTCGAAGAGAGTCTATTCACAAGGTTGCATCGTAAGAAGCGTAATTATGTTGATCTTCATGTCTTCACCATAGAAGTTTTGATTGCTGTTGATAATACAATGAGTGATTTTCATGGTAGTGATTTGAAATCATATATCCTCACGCTAATATCGATTGTATCGAATATATTCGCAGATGCTAGTATTGGTAATTCGATACATATAACGCTAGCGAATATATTAATATTGCGCGATGAAAGGAAGGGTAAGTTTATTTGAATAATTGATTATTTTCTTAGACTGAATAAATGCGAAGAGACTCGAGAGTGATGACGTTCTGTTAATGCAATATTTTTTAAACTGTCTCTAATTTAGGTACAGCTTCTGAAAGGCTGAAGGATTTCTGTGGTGTTGTTTCAAAAAACGGATATCATTATGATACTGCAATGCTCATTACACGGTGAGTTTCAATACAATAATTAATGGCAAATCTAGTCGAAAACTTTATGATAATTACTAAAAATAACGGATATACTATAGTTATACGGGTTCTGTTCTGAAACTAGATCGGAATTTATTTCGCGTTGATTTGGATTTCCGACTCGGAATCAAAAAGATATTTATTGGAGTCCAATGAAAACTGAGAAATTCGAACAAAAAGCAAATTCGTTTCGAATTGTCCAAATTCAATATTTTTTTTGCGTTACGTAATATATTCTTCTTTTTTTTAATTCAAGCTAATTTTGGATCCCTTTAATTAAAATTGGGCATATATTGTTATAGGAGATTCGTGTTGCTTTACGTCAGAGCGGCGTTTTGACAGATATGTACATATGTTTGAAGCATATATATATATATGAAAAGGAATTTTTCTGGGCATTAAATTTTTTATGCTTCATCAATTCTCTAATGCAGAGGGAAAAATAACACCACAATATATTTCATATGATATATTCAAAGTTTGTTATGTGCTACAAAGGTAGTAAGTAGTAAGTAACGGGAATAAAAATTTATTGGTTAAATTTTTGGCTTTCATTGTCCAAGAAATTTTGCAAAGTTTAGCAAACATGTGGGCTAATAAGGATAAATACTTCCGAACTCATATTTTCAGTATACTCAATATGATAGCTATTAATTTAGGAAACACTTTAAAACAATTAATTTATATAAATACATTTCTTAGGGCTTTGTGCTTTATAAAGTAAAAATGAAAAATAAAAATGAGCTCAATCCGCCAACGAAAATGTCGGATTTTTCGGATCGGAATTTTAGACTAAATCGAAATATAGAATACCAAGCTTCTTGAATAATCGTATTCGAACATAGATTCCAATGAATTAAATCAGACAGCATTGCAGAACATGATTATGCAATTGCGATATTAATCGAATTTCAGAATAGCCATGATAGAGTATTGAAAACTAACTGAAAAATACTTACAACAAAAAAATTTTTTTTAAATTATAGGAGCACAATCCAACTCTGTTACTTCGCTCTCTTATTTAATATTTCATAACTTTCTTATCAAAAATAAATAGTTTAAAATTATGAAATTTAATAAATCGCTGTTAAATAGTAACGATAATTGCAAATGTGAAATCAGTAAATAATAATCAAATTAGAACTCAAAATTTTGATAGAATATTCTAGCAGTTCGAACGACTACACGGAAATTTACAAGCAAATTTTTCTATCATTTTAAATTAATTTTTGGAAAGTGTAGTGTAAAACCCACTGAAAAGGTAAAGAAACTTTGACAAAGAAAATTATAAATTTGTGTTCTACTACTCGAAATATTAAAGTGCTGGAAATCAAGCATTCGAGCATTTGATCAAGGAACGAGTATCGAGCAGGAACCGTAATCATTTCAAGTAATAAAATAAAAATCACAACTTAATAATCATTTATTGATTCTTAGAATTTTATTCATTTGACAATAGATATTTCTACTTAAGCGTTCGAGCAATAATCATTATTCATGTTAATTGAAAAAGTATAACCATATTGATTTACGTTATTTTATCGCTCAAACTCGTATTATGCTTTTTCAAGGAAATTTTCGGAAAAATTGATTATGACTTTATAAAGTGAATGGTTGAAGAGGAGTTAGTTATATGAGGAGTTAAATATATATAAAGTACTAGCGGACCCCAGCATACTTTGCTACACCTAGAAAAAAATCAAGAAAATCTTACTGAAATTTTGAATTTTGTTTTTTTTTTTTGGAAAAGGAAAGGAAAGTAATATTGATTTAAAGTATTTTTGCCAAATTTTTTTCTATCATTTTTTTTTTTAAATTTTTATGTTTTAATTTTTTTTTATTTTCATTTCCACATACAAATAATGTACGCGGATTTTGGAATTTCACATATATTTGTTTTTGTTGCATGTATTTTGTATGGATAGCGGCCAATGTACACTAAAATGGTTATTTCTCTGAAATGGCTGCGCCAAACTCATGAAAACTTACCCATTCTCCTAACATCCCTTTATAGCTCCTAAATTGGTGCAATTTGATCTAGTGGTTCTCAAGTTATAGGCGTTCATCAAAATTTACATTGATTTTTAAATATATAGATATCAGGTTCAAAAAAAAATACGATCGAGGAACAATGATTATTTTCTGAGCCATAGATATTTCACTCACATAATGTTTATTGTTTAAATGTTTAAGCAAATTGAAATTATAAATCACTTCAGATCTGCAAGTTGTAGCCTTGTAATGGAATACTTTTGTTCATGCGGATGATTTTTTTATTAAAGAAATTATAGTTAATTATTATTAACGATCCCTGGTATCGCGCTCGTACTACAAATGCAAATAAGAATTAAAATCTTTATATTTAAAGTTTAAATTCATAAAGTTAACAAAATTGAATAAACAAATAAACTATGTTTTTATAGCGATCAAATTTGCCGCAAGGAAGGTGAGGCCTGTGACACTTTGGGTCTGGCTGAACTGGGTACTGTCTGCAAGCGACGATCGTGCGCCATAGTACAAGATAACGGACTGGCAGCCGCATTTACGATTGCCCATGAATTGGGTCATATGTAAGTCAAATGTATTAACAAAGGAATTTTGAAGTAATTTTGAAATTTAAAATTTGTGTTTTTAACAAAAACAAAAAAAAAAGATAAAGTTAAGTTTCATACTTTAGTACTTTAGCAAATATAATTATTTGATATATAAAACTGCTTTTAATCTTAAATGTGAAATTCTCATATATATTCCTTTTATTCTCTTCCACTTAGCCTAAATATGCCACACGACGATGACGATCCCTGCAAGCCATTCATCCGGCCGGGCACAAAAAATAAATTGCATATAATGTCGAGTATTATGGGCCGCGATATACATCCGTGGTCGTGGTCAGACTGTTCACGTAATTATGTCTCAGAATTTTTAGAGTAAGTAAATGAAATGAAACTTTTTTTCTAAAATCATTATAACATATACGTATCTATCAACTTAGATCGTAAAGAAAAGTAAAAAGAAAAGAATAATTAATTATTATTTTCCCATTCAAACTCTTTTTAAGCGCTTATAAGTTTGTCATTTTTGTAATTTTCTCTATTTTGTATTTGGTAATTTCTGAAACAATCCTAATTAAACCCAAATAATTTACTTCATTTCCAATTTAGGAAAGAAGACAAATCCTGCCTTGAAGACACACCCACATTCTATATAAAAAATGTCAACACCAAACAGCCAGGTGAGATCTACTCACTAAACCACCAATGCCATTTAATACATGGCAATCAAACGCATTATTGTCCCATCGGTCAGGAATGCCAGCGGTTATGGTGTAAAACGGATAGTAGTAGTAGCGGTTGTCGGAGCAGCGATCTGCCCTGGGCTGATGGCACACCATGCAATCACGACCGCTACTGGTGTCAAAAGGGTGAATGTGTACCACGTGAGGGTAAATCATTGCGAGTGGTGCAAGGCGGTTGGGGTCCATGGAGCGCATTCACACCCTGCAGTCTTACTTGCGGCGGTGGCGTACAAGAATCGCAGCGTGAATGCAATAATCCCTTGCCGAAGAATGGTGGGAAATATTGTTCGGGTAGTCGTAAGAAATATCGCTCGTGCAATACGCACGCATGTCCGCCGGGCACATTAGATTCACGTGAACAGCAGTGTTACGAAATGAATGGTAGAAATTTCTCCAGTAAGGGTATTGCACGTTCGGCAAAGTGGATACCGAAGTATGGCTGTAAGTATGAAAATGTAGCGCACATTTATATATGTATTTAGGTGAAGTGGAATTCTTTCTGACACTGTTAATATTAGCAGTTAAAATCCTTTTTAAAACCTTCAATTCGTGCATTAAAATTTCACATTTTTTGTTGAAAAGTTTTGTTTTATGATTTCAACAAAAAAGTAATTATAATTTTGCATCATTTATTTATTTTTCCTCTCTCTGTGCCGCCAGTGTCCTCGTCAGAAAAATGCAAATTATTTTGCCGTTTGGAAGATAACAGCGCATACTTTAAACTTGCGGACAAGGTTAAAGACGGCACTACATGTTCGTTGGACAGTTTTGACAAGTGTGTCAATGGCATTTGCCGGCCGGCAGGTTGTGACAATGAATTGAATTCGGTGGCGAAAATAGGTAATTTGCAAAAATAGGCAAGAGAAAATTAAAATAAAATTTTGTGAGTTATTAGAGAGAAGAAACCATGTATGTGTATGTACATATATTTATAAACAAACTTATATATTTTTTCCACACCGATATCATTCTTATGTATACTGTAAATAATATGTTTATAAGCGTATGGCCGCAGCTGAACCTTCGTTGTGGCAGAGCGCTGACGGACACTCAAGGTAATTTGTCAAAAAACATACATATGTTACGATCTAATATGTCATATTCTAAAGTCTTTTTTTGGGGGCGGGCAATAATATAATATACAAACTCTGTCTCAAATATCGAGTTTGAGAAGTGCTTCGGTAATTGGAAGAAGCGTTGGCACGAGTGCATAAACTCTAATGGAAACTGTTTTGAAAGCGACAGCATCAATGTAGACGCAGAAGTTTACAATATTTTGTTAAAAAATTTAAAATTCTCGTTATTTTTTGAATACACCTCGTAAATATACTCGTACACACATAGTTGGCTTTTGTTCTATTGAAATATACATACATATATATATATATATGTATATATGTTTAATTTTTTAATACATATTTTATAATGCAATATTTTTACTTTTTTATAGACAGATGCGGCGTTTGTGAGGGTAACAACGAAACCTGCCAGGAACACACTGGAAATTTTTATGTGTCCGATTTATTTAAGACCAAGTCCGAGCTATATTATTATTATGTGACAACTATACCAAAAGGTAATAAATTATGCCGCATGTTTTTTTTATTATTATTATTACATATTTTCATTTTTTAAATTTTGGATGATTCACTGACATTTTAACTGCAATCAAATGAGTAATCCATGAGACTAAATGAATTTTAAAATATTTAAATTAATGTTTTAAATAAAAGATTCATGTATGGATGAGCAAAAGTTTGTTGACTTAGTAACATACATAAGTTTCCATGCTTCAGAGTGATGTTTTAAAAATGATTAAGAGAAAAAATTTCAATTTTTATGTTATAGTTTATTATACTTGATTTGCATATATTTTGGGATAAAAACACTGTTTTTTGTTTTCTAAAATAAATTATTTCTGTATGGATCCTCATATATTTCCTTCACATTCATAATAAAATAAATTTTATGCAGAAATTTTGTTTCTATGCGCCCATAAACATGCCGTTCCTCGGCGCTAATGGTCAATTAGCACTTTTTTATTAACTTATCGTACTCAGTAATTACACATGTTGGGCATTTGTTGATAAAATTGTTGTAATTATTGTATTTTACGTTGTATTACATAGCAGCCAGTTAAAAAATTTAAAGCATTTAACATATTTTATTTCACTACCTCATATACATATATTCATTAATTCAGTAAATTTACTTAATTTGCGTACGAAAATTAGATCGAAGGTTTTAACAGAGCAAAAAGGTTTCATCTAGAGTACTTTTGTATTAAAAATAACTTTTACAACGTTAATATCAGTTTCACTATGATAGTATTACCGATTAAACAAAGATCGACAGTTTAACGCTATATACTTTCAGTAACTTTCAAGTACTATTCAACTTTTGTGAAATAGAGAGCTGAAACTTATTTCTATTTTGCTAGAAAATATCTATATCAGAATTTAATTGTATACGACGAAGTTTTAGTACATTTTTATGCTTTCTTTTCTTCTATGAATTATATTCTAACTTATCTCCGTGAGATTTTGTTTTTGATCAACACTTTCATAAGTGTGTAAATCATTTTAAGCCGATTTCTCGTCTTAATTTTTAGTTTGTTTAAAACAAAATATGAGTTACTTCCATAACAAAATTCTTTTTTAATTCCAAATATTTTTTCCAATGACCATAGAGTAATAAATCATCATCATTTCAGAAAATGTTGATAACAATAAGGCAACTCGATACTGCAGGTTTAAGATCTCTATTTACCATTATTTTCCAAAAATCCAAATTTTTCTCAACATCAAGAAACAACTTTTTTCTCAGGATCTTGTGAAGTGTTTGATCTAAGTTCTGGACATATTCGTGATAATAATAGTATGTTCTACCAAATTAAGCGCTATATCAATCGGCTCAGAAGTGTGGTTTCTTCGAGATTTCATCAATTTCAATTTTTAAGCATGTTAAGATTCTATTAAATTTGGGAACTAAAATTTTTTCTCGGTCTTTCGCGTAGCCCCACAAAAACAGTAGAACGGTGTCATATCACATGACCTCGGTGGCCAATTGACATCACCAAGACGAGAGATTACGCTTAATTGCGTATGTGGCACCATCTTATTGGAACCGCATATTGTCCAAGTCGTGTTCTTCAACTGCAGGACAAATAAAGTCGGTTATCATACGACCATAAAGCTACAAGTTGACAGTGACAGTCTATCCGTTATAGTTTTCAAAGATGTAAGGTCAAATCACACCTCCGGACCAAAGAGCGTCCCAGACAGTTAGTTTTTTGTTGAGGTGTAATGTTCTCTCTTCACTGCGGCCCACTGTTTGTTGTTCAAGCACCCAATCGAAATTACTATGGCGTTGTGAATGGTCAGCTGGCTTCAGTTGTTGTATGAGCTGGACTTTATATAGATGTTACTGTTACCATGTCAATATGGCATTGTTAAGTCTCCGAAAACTACAAATTGCTGCAAAGCGAGCTTAACACAAAGCATCGTCCCTTTAGAGAACAACCAGATCAAAACTTATTTATTTGTATGGCTTACTCACGATCACTAGCATTTATA
Source organism: Neoceratitis asiatica (assembly GCA_030068015.2). Lineage (NCBI taxonomy): Eukaryota > Metazoa > Arthropoda > Insecta > Diptera > Tephritidae > Neoceratitis > Neoceratitis asiatica. Next base: position 31,372,184 of record CM061529.1, read on the forward strand.
GTTAGTTATAGCATTGTTGAAATACCATAATTCTTGAACACAATTAATAAATTTAAAAATATGAAAAGATCCCAAAATAACGAATTTTATCAAAATATATATAGGCAGAAAACAAGAAATTGACGTTTAAAATGTTAATCTATAATAATATAATCAGATAATTCTTACTAGATTTTCAAAACGCGCACACTTATCATTAGTAGTGCAGAAGTATTGGTAGTATTAGCAGTACATGAAGAGCTGCGATGGTAGTGACAGCATTGTTATTTCAGTGATGTGGTCAGTTTAACTAGCTACTAATAAGAAAATGTGATGCAAGTGATAGTACGAATAGTATTCACACTTCTATAACAAAAACGTAAGCGCTAAATTAATATTAATTCCATAGTGTGAAAATAAATCAATATAAAAGTTATAGTGTATGTATGTATATGCATGCATATGTGCCGACGAGTATTTTATTTCCTAAAACTAAAGTTGGTTTAGTTGAGCGGGGCGGAATGCGATTATATAAATAATAATAAATTTAAATGACAAATTGACGTCTCACCAAAAAAAAATTTATAATTTTGTTAAAAAATATTATACATCAGCCGAGTGGTAAACAGTTCATAAGCATTTGTATGTATGTATGCAACACATGTTATTATTTATATGTGTATTGCAGATTATGTATTGGTATTATTGAAATATGGGCCAAACAAAAGTTCAAGTTCAAGGCTATGAGAGTTATCACGCGCTTGTTGGCGCCAGCTGTATGTCTGCCATAATAGGGCCAAAGTATGGAGCGATTTCAACAAGCGATAAATATATACATATTTACTATTTATTTCTATAAATGCAAATATATTCGAATACATGTTTGTGTATTTATTTATATGTGTTTTTTTTTCTTGTTTGCTTTATCATTTTCTGGTACATTAACCTCAATACTATGTATGTATGTATATTCCTAAGCAATTCTCAACCCGAACATGTATGTATACATGTGCACTTACTTATTCAATGGCGATTAGACAACGGATAATTCCGAAAGCACAAACACATATACAATACATACATAAATATGTAAGTACATATATTGTATAAATGTATAAAAATGCAATTAATTAACGCGACGCATACAAATTACTTATCAACACATTTAATATCGGCGCAAATTTACACAAAAATTACAGCAAAAAAATCATATTTTCATACATATGTATACTTATGTATATAGTAAAGGTGTTGTCAGACACAGCAATTTTTATTGCATTCAACGTGTGATAACGCCGAAATTAATATCTACAATTGAATTTCCTATATATAATTTCGGAAATAAAAATTGCTCCAAAAATTCAAGAATTCAGTTTCCAAATTTATCATTTTGTTCGTAATCCATTAATTGCTGTGTCTGACAGCACCCTAATACTCCGTTGCAATTAAAATGATCTGCACACTACGCGAGTACACTCTGACTATAAATAATAATTTCAGGCGCGGCAATATACGTAGACAATTTTATAGCGCCAATTTTAAAAATAGAATCTAAACTGTCTACGAATTAATTACACTCAGTTCACATACAAAATCAAAACACTTTGTAAAGAAAATAAGTAAATTTTATTGCGTGTGTAGCTAATTGAATCGATGGGAGTGAAATGCCAATCAAAATGTCTACATAAATTGACAGTTGGGAAATTAATGATGTTCACGCATTCTAAAAAAAAATCATTATTTATTAATATTCGATTAGTGTGAATTTTGTAATTGTTAAAGAATAGCTGTGTAACAACACTACTTTAAAAAAAAAAAATTCCCAATCAAAGAAAAAAATTCTTACTGACTTTATCTTTAAGGCCTTGAAGGCTTTTCCCCTTTATAATTTACCAGCTGCAAGGTCTACTCATAAACAAAGTAAGAATTTATGAATTTCAAGTCCTAAATACCAAAAAGTGATTTTTTCAATAGAAGTATTTTTGTGTGCACCAATACAGTAAGCTCAGTACAAATATACGTTTAGGTTTCTACTTAACATAACTTTGCAACTGTACTTCGTTCGGGTTTTAAATTATGGCGGTTGATGCGTACGATGATAGTTTATCGATTTGAAATTGCGATGTACAATTATCCTCTTCTGCGGCCAACCCTCTGCAGTAGCTCTTCTCCCAATTTTATTATAAAAAATCGCGGTTTGGAAGATACTACAGTGTCTTGCCAGTTTAAATAACTATCTTATTTCTGGTTTGGCGCCATATACTTCGGATATATGCAAAACTTATAGCATTTATACGACCGATTTTTCAGATTTTAAATTTTGAGTCATAAATCCGTCAAAACAGTACCTAAGAAAGTACCTGAAAATTTTTATTCTACACACACAAAATAAACAGCATATTGTTTCCAAAAATCATCGAAATCGGACGACTATAACATGAAGCTCCCATATACAGATTTGTTCATATGTGAGGCTTTGCGTTCAAAATCCGCCACGAGACCATTTATGTGCGTGAAATTTAATATTCTACAGAAGTAAATTCAAGTTTATATTCACACTGAAAATCCTCAAAATCGAACAATAAATTTTATATGTTCAAGAAAGGTATAAAGACTAGTACATGGCTGAAGACAGGCCTTCTTTCTTGTTTTGTTTTTCAAATGCGCCTCACTGTCCTCACCAGCTCTCGGTATCCATCCCGCCCCAAACGCATTATAGTCGATCGCAAAGTGGCGAGGTAGGCTGCCTGCTTTCTCTCCACTGCATTTCGACATTCCTCATCCTACCAGCTCTTTTTCTGGCACTGAAAACCAATTGTTTCCGAAGCAGCGATACGCAAGGAGTATGCTATTTGTTTCACAACTCCTTTATGTCGAGTTGCTGATAAGTACTTTCAGTGAGCATGTGTGCAAGCTGAGTAAGAAACCTGCTGGCTGTCTGCTGTGATTGCAGCTCTCTTGTGTTTGTTGACAAGTGTTCTTTCCTGCATAGAAGCGATGTGTATCTTTGCTGGACATCGACCAGCTGTGCACCGACAATTAAGAGACCGGACATGCCGGGTTCATGCCCTCAAATGTTTGCAGGGGTCGTCATCAAAAGGGGGTATCTCATCCTAGCCATTTGTTTATTTTTCATTGGACTGTAATTTTTTATGTGGTGGGTCTTAAGCCCTACAAACAATCGCTGGGGATTCGCCCCTCTTTTTATCTCGCCTCCAAACGGATGTTTGTTGGTTATCCAGAGGATACTTGGTTAAAGATCGGAAGTCGTGAACGCTTGAACCATATATGTATAAAAGAATCGTTTTTGTCTACTCCCAGGTGAATGGCAGTCAAAAACTTTCCTTCCTTGTGTGAACTTCTACAATGGCCCCATCCCCCTTTAGCGTTATTAGCGTAAGAATGTATATGATTTCAAAAATCTAGCTTAGGGGCCATTTTGACAACTAAGCCCATGAGTAAGTAGTTTTTCAACCTTGTGATTTTGAATCATATGGGTAAAGAATCGCAAAACTTTTCTTGTTTATAGTGAAGTATGGAAAGTGAGTCCTGTTCAAATACTTTGTTGAAATCAGTAGAAATAACATCGATTTGATAACCATTTTCAAAACCATCACAGACTTGGGTAGTGAATTCAAGTTGGTTCGATGAGGGGTTTTATTTTTACAAGACCAGTGTTGTGAAGTACCAATAATTGATGATACTGAGAGAGTTAGTTGATCAGTTATAATAGTTTCACAAATTTTAAGAATAAAACATACTTTGCAATGCTCCGGTAATTTATGATACAAAATCTACTACCAGATTTATGCAGAGGTAAAATATACGACTCTTTCCAGAACGAGGGCAATGTGTTTTGCTTGATTGAGGTATTGAATATGTTCCTTAATGGTAGATATAGAAAATCGGCATAGAACTTAAATACACTAGATGGGATATTGTCTGGACCGAATGTAAATGAGATTTTTAGGGTGTTAAGGTGATAGTAAACAATATCAGCGGTAATACAAGACGTTCTTACGCTATCGAATGAGCGTAATTTGTAAGGGTAAGTAACTGATTAGCTAGTTGTAAGAGTACTCGGCGCATAATGAAATTCGGGAAAGTCTGCGAATACTTGTATATCTACGATTCTTTAACAATCACTAGAAATTTCATTAACACAACTATAGATGCAAGCACCTTATGAGCTCTTTAACGCCGTAAACACTTCTTTTATTCAAATTATTTCAAATTTTCCTTATGAATTTTGTATAATTTTTATTAGAAAAAAATATGTGTGTATGTTATCATCTGTTTTCTCTTTTCTTACAGGCGTTTCTAATATAGTAATTACCCAGCCCGGTTATCATTCTGAAAATTACATAGCGCTGCGTGACGATGAGGGCAATTATATACTCAATGGGAAGAATGTCATTACAAGTTTCCGTCATGTAGGATTCTATGCAGGCTTAACCTACGAATATAATGGTGCCGAAAATATTGTCGAACGTGTAAACACCACATTATCACGTAAGCTGAAACGTGATTTGATTGTAGAGGTGAGTTTATAATTATAATTAATAGCTTCGATTTTATTTATTTTTGCTTTTCACAGATTATTTCTGTCAGCAAAAGTGCGCCAAAGGACAATGACTCATTACTCCTCAGCTACACATACACAATGGATAATCCAATCTATCAATTACCTGAAATCGAAGTGGAGATATTCAACTGGGAAATGCAACCCTGGAGCACTTGTGATGCACTCTGTCATGGTAGTTCACATCGCGTGCCGGTTTGCGTGAGCACCACCAAAGCCTTAAAGGTGGCGCCACAATTGTGTGATGAAATTGCTAAGCCGCCAACGGAATATCGTCAATGCAACACCGACTGCGTCCTCTCTTTGAATGTTGCAAATATTTCGGAATGTTCGGCGTCGTGTGGCATGTTGGGTACGCGTGAAAAAACATATTATTGCATACAAACTTTCCCCCACATCAGTCGATCAAATATAGTTGACTTGTCATATTGCCTCTCAAAGTTCGAATTTAGTCCACATGAGCCGTGCAGAGAAGGTTGCTGGAATTATACTGAGTGGTCACCGGTAAGTTGTAGATAAAATAAAATAAATTTGAATAAATATGTATGTATAAGGAGTAAAATATGGAATACAAATATATCCCTTTACTCTTCAGTGCTCTAAGTCCTGTGGTACCGGTACTCAAACACGTGTCGTCGCTTGTATGCTAAATGGTACACGCGTGGCCGAAAGCTTCTGCGATCAGCGCAAGCGTGAATCTTTTCATGACACATTGAGGGCTTGTAAAACGGATCCATGTTATTCTTACAATGATGATTTGGTAAGTTTAATGTACCAAACAAACAACAACAAAAACTTATTTTATTTATTAATTCTGTGCGTATAATTTCGCAGGCCACACCGCGCTCATTCGCAAATAACTGGATTACCGACGATTGGGGCGAATGTAGTGATAATTGTGAAAAGAATCGTACGGTCACATGCCGCAATCCACTTGGTTATGGCTGTCCGATCGAGCAACGGCCTCTATCGAAGCGTAAATGCTGCAATATCAAATATGTATCGAATTGGTCGAATGTAAGTTGTACACTAAAGATCATCACTCCAAGAGCACATTGTTAATATATTTTTATTTTCTACTCATTCAGTGTTCGGTGGAGTGTGGTAATGGCAGTCGACAGAAAGAGATTCATTGTGCGCGTGTTTATAAGTCCGAGATCAAGGGTGCGCCACGTCGGCGGGTGATTATCGACCCTTATCACTGTCGCCATTTGCGCAAACCCACACCGAAACGTTTGTATAAGCCGTGTAAAATCAGCTGTAAGTGGTCCACATCCGAATGGACGCAATGCCCCGCAGATTGTCATGAAGAGTATCAGTCACGTTCGGTGTATTGTGAATCTGTATTAGGTAATCCAATTGCCTATCGCTACTGTGATCCGTTCAAGAAGCCAACTTCGAAAAAGATATGCAACAATTGCGTGCGAAAGGAATCGAAAATCGTGACACCGGTAAGTAGCATAGAGTTGACCAAAATGTAAATTTATAAATTGATACGACGACGATAATTCATTAATTTTTCCACAGTGTAATTGCGAAGGTTTTCGACGCCGTCGTACTATTTGCCATGATTCGACCGGCCGACGTATTGCCTGTCCGACCAAAGAACGCATCATCAAAGAGAAATGTCCACCACCACCACGTGAATGTATGCCAAAATCATGTGAAGACTTGCGTCGTCTACATCGTTACTATCAGGATCGTGAATATACGATTTATGTACGGTCACGTGCACGTAAAGTTTATTGTCATAACATGAGTACTGCACCGACAGAATATATTAGCGTTAATCATCTCGAAAACTATTCCATTTACTATGATTACAAAACCACGAATCCGGATATATGCCCACCAGTGTCGCGTATGCATGAATTCCGTGATAATAGTACCAGTTCAGGACGCACACATTTCAGGAAGATACGTATACGATTACCGGATTTGCGTGTGATTGAGAATGATTTTACATTTGCCGAAACACTTGGTAATCCGCAGATGTATGGCTCAGCGGGTGATTGCTACAATCGGAATAAGGAATGCCCGCAAGGTGATTTCTCAATTAATTTGGAGAATACTGGTTTTCGCATACGCACTGGCACGCGCTGGGACACCTTTGGTCATAGTGTTGTAATGAAGGTATCCAATCCGGTAAGTAATTGTGGAAGTATGCTTATAAATACCACCTTTAAAGTTGAGGCTCTTAAAAAGACTTAGAATTTCTAATGTTTACTTATGAAGTAATGGGGTTAAGAATCATCTATAACCGAAATCGCTAATCAGAACAGTTAATTACATATATGTATATGTATGTAGCCCATGGCATAGCATTTTTCAATTACATATATTACAAGATACAAACCAAAACTATGTTTAAAAACTTTTTTAAGTTTGGCTAAAATCAAGGCATATTAATAAAGGTGAGAAAAGAAGAAGAAATAAACGTAATTAAAACGCATTTAAAATAATAACTTGACGAATGTTGATTTTCAAGTGCTCAAGAGTTGAAGGTTTATCCGTGTAAACACTGTATTTCGCGTAACCCCACAAAAAAAGTCCAACAGTGTCAAATAGCACGATCTCGGTGGCCAATATTCATCGTCAAGATGAAAGATTACGCAGTCGGAAAATTTCTCGTTATGTGGCATGTGGCACCATCTTGTTGGAGCCACATATTGCCCAAGTCCTGTTCTTCAAATGCAGACCGAAAAAGTTGGTTACCTTACGATCATAACGCTCCGAGTCTCGCCGTTATAGTTTTCAAAGAAGTAAGGTCCAATCACACCTCCGGATTAAAGAGCGCCCTAGACAGCAAGTTTTTATTGGGGTGTAATGTCCTCTCTTCATTTATTTGAGGATTCTCGGAGACCATAGTCACTGAAGAAAATTTTGTTGGAAAAACCGCGGCGCACTGTATGTTGTTCAAGCACCCAATCGACGTGACTACGACGTTGTGAATGGTCAGCGGGCTTCAATTGTTGTGTGACCTGCACTTCACATGGATGTAGGTGTAGGTCCAAGTGCAAAATACTCCATAATGTGCGGTACCAGCTCTTGAGAACATCGAGAAATAGACACATTCGGGTCTTCGGCTACGCTTTCACTTACAGCAGCGATATTTGAGGTGAAATGAGCAAATCAATGATGCATATTCCTTACAATATATGTAACCGATCCAGTCTCTTAAATTTTTTCTAATATTGCCTACTGCTTGAGTAGTTGGACGATTATGTGCATCATATCTCCTCGTAAAGTACGAAACGTGGCCACATTTGAATCACCATTTTTGTAGAAGGTTTGAACAATTCTAACACGTTGTGCGGTTGTTAAGCGATCCATTTTCATAACTAAAACAAAATATGTTTGGTTTGCCACTTAAGCTTGACAAATGTCACAATAAAGCCCTTTGCGTTAGAAACTACTAAATGGATAACCCTTTACAAGAATTCCCGTGTATTTTGTTTTTTACTTTTGAGTGGTGGTTGTTAAAAATCATGAAAAATTCTTTGGCTATAAAAAACTGCAAAAACTCTCTGACCCACTCTTTTTTCTCACAAATCACATTTCCCAAGATTTTCGCTTTTACAAATAGAAAAACAAATCAAATTCAAGCAAGCTAAACATAATTTTGGCAATCTGGATGATCGATGAATGGAAAAAGTTGAATTCACCTTGGCTAAAATTGGCACTTAAATTACTGTTCATTAAATTTCCTTTTTTGTTTTTTATGCCACCATTCAAACATAAAAACATCTACAGGTAAACCTGGTTAAGAGAGAGCACAAGGTACCAGCACATGTCAAAATATTGTTACCAAATAAAATATTTTAATAAAAGTTCTGGCGCAAGCATAACTTTCAGTAGAGATAATCATTAAAATTCTCCGAAATGGATATGAAGTGAAATATTTTTTTCACTTTCAATAATAATAGTTCTTATTTCTTCCTTATTCCAGTTCGACACCTCGATCGCCTCACGGCGCGCCTTCTGTGGTGGCTATTGTGGGCGTTGTCGAATCTCCAACACAGGACTATACCTGGATGTGTGATCACACAACGGCTGAAGTAATCTAAATGTGGATACAAATTTTTGTTGGGTAAAAAAAAATATTTATTTTTCATTATACAAAAAAAAATCGATAAAACTTTTATTCTAATAAATCTCTTACATAGTCGCTACATACCAACCAGTGGTCTTACAAAACTATTTCGGTTAAGTGTTCTTGACACAGAACCAGTTTTGTGGGCATGATGTCGGTAGATGTGGTCAGAAATTTGACGTGAGTATTCAGACTGGCAATAGATTTGCAAAATTTCATGTGCCATAAAATGACCTGATGATGTCATTTTCCAAAAACCATTAACCAATAACACAAACCAGACGATAATAAGAAAATCGAGAAGAATTACCAAACAATATACATATAAATACAACAAAACAAACGTAACATTAAAATAGATCAAAATTTAATTTAAAAAAAAATTATTTGACTTTACCAAAATATTATTGGAATGGAAATTAAAAAAAAAAGATACTAAGAACAACAACCACTAGATATGTGTGTACATATATCAGCAAAAGTACTTACGAAGTTGAAATTGGTGAAAATATCGACAGATTTAAAAATTTGGTGCTCAGATTGATACTACAAACTGCCAAAAAAAATCCACTCACAAAACCAATAGCAATAAGTATGAAAAAAAAATGGAAAACTGCAATAACATAACAACAAATACCGCAAAAAGTATGCATAAGTTTGTGAAAATTGTCCAACAACTCAAAATGAGAGAATGAAAATGTTGTGAAGAAACTGTAAAAGTTATTTACCGCAAGTTAAGCACAAAGTTGAATTTTCTCAGCTCTTGCTATAAATATATGTATAAAAGAGTGTAATAATAGTATGTAAGAACAAAATTTTTTTATGATAATTCTTATAAAAATGTTTTTTGAGCAACAATTTTAATTCATTAAAAGTATTAAATAGAAAACCAGGAAAAAACTAAATTAGTAACAAATTTAATAAAAATGTTTACAATAAATATTTTCTATGTATATTAAACAAAACGAGTTAGAAAATCGAAATAAAAATATAAATATCTCATTAGGGATATTCTCTGTGTCTAGGAAATTCATGATACGGTGCACGGATAACAAAGTTTTCCTATTCGTGCTATGGCACAACAACAAAACGCATGCAAAAAAAAATATGCTGCGGTATGAAAAATATACTATATCCGAACCTATTTATATTTATTTCCCACAGATTGCAAGAAGAAAAAGCAACCCTGTGCCGGGTTGTTGTTATTGTTCGACTTGAATATGTCACAATTTTGCAACGGGGGTACTCTCGATCTATGGCACTATTCCACAGGAAATATTTGAATACTAGTATGCATTTCCTAGACACAGAGAATCCCCAATTAATTTACGCAAATTATTTCTCAAATGCATATTCTCTTGAAGAATAATAAAAAATTTATTATATACATATGTATGTACACATATTAATTTAAGTATTCCTATTTCGACAGAACAAAAAAAGAATATGTATGTAAATAATTTTAATTTTTTAAGTGCAATAAGTCAGCGAACGCGTGATTTTCTGATTAAAAAAAATTAGTTCCCAACACAAAAATTTCCACCTCCTTTCTAAACAGTTATAAAAACTGGCATTGTTTAGTGTAATATCAAAATTTTACAGAAAATGTGTGTCAAATACCTTGAACTGTGTACAATGAAGCAGTGAAGTTTCTGTAAGCATTCATATCAACGGCGTTCACTTGTATATTAGCAAAGAAAAATTAAAAATTAATAGTAAACAATAATTTCGAAAATTTTAAACAAACTTAATAAAAGTAATATTTTTCCGAACGGTAAGCCGTATATTTTATGAACTATTTGTAATTAATTGCTGTTTGGGCTGGAGTCAGCGATAACTGTTGCCAAAAAATAACTAAAACCAAAAAAAAAATTCGAAACAACCTTCAACCTTCAAACAATAATATGAAGTTCACTTGCTAAAGGCTAAAAGAAAAAAATTTCAAAACATTAATTACATGAGTAAAGTTTATTTCATAAAATTATTATTATTAATGATTAAATAAAAATATATTTCTTACTCCACTCAAGCAGCAAGTACATAAGTAATTTGACTCGAATATTTAATTAATTTAATATTTAAGTTCCGACTATAGCAATATGACTTTTATTGCTATTAAAAATACGTAAAACGGTGCTTATAATTATTTAGAGACAAATTCTAAGTGAAAAGAAATAAGATGTTATCAAAATAATAAACATCTTAATACATTCATACGTAAAGGGTCTTTCAATAGGGATGATATGATTTCTATGTGTCACGGTCTGTAATTTTTTTTCATTTTCATTCAATATTATTATCAAAATAATCGTTCCGCATTTTAGATTTTTTAAGAAATCATCTTCTACGATGAGGTTCACTTTCATCTGAGTGGTGTGGTAAGTAAACAAAACTGTCGATTCTGATGCGAAGTCTACAAATTATTCACGAGCAACCATATATTCACCTAAATTGACAGTTTAGTGTAGTTTTCGGTCTGGTGGAAGCATCGGTCCGTTCTTCTTTCGAAATGAAGCTGGTAGCACCGTTACTGTGAATGGAGAACGGTATAGATCGATGATAACCAACTTTTTATGGCCACAATTGGAAGAAGTTGATCTTAACAACACCTGGTTCCAACAAGACAGGGCTACGTGTCACACAGCACGTGCTACAACCGAATTATTGCGATAAAGTTTTGGAGATTCGATTTTTTCAAGAAATTGTAACATTGAATGGCCTCAAAGAAGTTGTGATTTAACACCATTAGACTACTTCTTGTGGGGTTATTTGAAGTCATTGGTCCTGAGCAACAAACCAGAGTCTCTTTAATCTTTAAAAGTCAATATTGAACGTGCTATTTATGAGATACGACTTGATTTAGTGGAAAAAGTGCTCAAAAATTGGGTTCATTGAATTCGTTCCTGCAAAAGAAGTCGTGAAGGCCATTTGAATGATGAACTTAAATGTATCGATTGTACCTCACATTAACATTTGAACTTCCGTAACAATTAGTGTGTTTTTTTTTAAAGAAATCATATCGCTCTTATTGAAAACCCCTATATATAAGTTTTACATACCTTTTTAAATGAAAAGCATAAAAGAAAATTCTAAGTAAACAGCTTTAAGGTAATTAAAACGAGTCTGCTATATTTATATTGTATACGTACAAAAGCTATTTTCTGTGAAAGTCGTCGTACGTACAATGAAATAAGGGCCAGTAGATGCAAATGAAATATGTATGTATCTATTTATGTATATGTGAACTTATTTATATCATACTGCCAATCAATGTACACTATATGTATCTAAAGCATGCATATTTATGTATACTCGTAACTAAAATAACAGTGTAACTTAAATGCATAAATAACTTTTCAGCATTTTTAGAATTTATGAATTTATAAACTTTTGAGATAATCATACCAAAATTTCATTGATAATTATTAGAATGTATATTTATGTATATGTATGTATATAATTTTATTTAAGCGAAAATACTCATAATATGTAAAAGCAAAACAAAATAAGTTGCGGAAAGTATATATATAAATTGAAGCGGTCATAAGTAACAGAAAAATATTTAAAAGAAAACACCACTCAAACAAATTTGATTGTATGCCATAATAAACAAATAAATTTACACATTTTTTTTTACAAAAAAAAATAATTTAAATGTATAAAAACATTTTCTTGTTGTCCAACTTATCATAAAATAATCATATTTAGAATTGTTTTCATTTTATTCTATTATTTGTCTTTAATTTTAATCTATTGTCTTTTTAATTTAAATTTTTTTATCCACAAATGTATGGCGACGGCGAATTGCACTGATCGCAGGTTCGATACAATGACTCGCTTAAAATACTAACAACAAACACGCTGAATTATTTTCAGTGACGCCTGTGGCGTTCTGAACCACATATTTTTAATTCAATTGTATCTACGTAACACACTTTTATTTAAAAACAAATTTAAAAAAAATCAATCCCATAATGTTTGCCTCTTCAGCTAACTGAAATCTAAATTTTTATTTTTCATCATAATTCACTCCCCTAAGTAAAATTTAAAATATTTATTACCATCACGGCGAATTTATAAAGGTGAAAACTTGAGAACAAATACAACAATTACCGTGTACTTTGTTTTTGCTTTTTCGTAGCGTTTGTTAAAATCATAGATATTGCTTTTAAAAATGCATTAACATTCTGATCCTTTCTTTTTTCGCGTAAATCACAATCACTTTAATATAATTTTGAATAGAAAATAAAATGAAATTAAAGCAAACAAATCATAAAGTGAAAAATAATTTTGAAAATCTCTACGTTAATTGAATGAAAGAAGTTGAATTCGCTGTCATAGTAACTTTACCTTATTAAATTCGCCTTAATTACCTTATTTCAATGCAAATGTCAGCCATAATTGCCGTACGTTATCATTTTATTCATTACACCTGCACTCACTGCCAATAATATTCATTAAATCATACTTTCAACCTACTCCACATATACACACCAAAACTTTGTGCCAAGCAAGTCTTTACAACTTGTAGTCTCCGTAAGAACATCTACATAACGATTAAAATTAGGCAGTGTTGCTTATAAATTGATAACGTGCTATATACATATGTATATTTGTTTGAAATGGTAAAATTATTTTAAAATTGAAAATATTATGAATATTGCATATTATTCCTGTGTATATGTATGTATCTATATAAATAAGTATTGTATAAGTTTTAATTGAGATAATCTATATACCAAGATTTATGCAAATGTAAGAATAAATAAATATACACAAACATTGTATTAAACTGAAATTAAACAGCACAAAAACTCGTTTTATTATTATATTAAATTAATACCAACTTCTTCTACATTAATTTTTTATATGCAAAATTAATCAACCTTAACGCGTTGTGAGTTTTTTCTTAACATGGACCTTGCTGTTTATTTGATCTTCATGCTTCCACTAGCGGGTACTGCGTCGAATACTTTTAGAGATGAAGTGGACGACAAGGCCTAACCTGCGTAGCTACAGTCTCTTCATTCGCTAAAATAAAAATAAAAAATTAAGTTTCCGATTTAGGTTTCAGGATGTTCACACGACACGGCGAATTTGATTCTTTTTACAGTAAATTACGTTGAACGAAAAATAAAATTTACCTGTCTGTCTGACAGCCAGTGGAAGAATGTTGTCCAAAGAATGGACCACAGCTCGACTTACAAAGTGCAACACTTCCAGTACCGAGCTCGATGCAGGTTGGACACCCAATCCAAATGACTCATCGCAACCCCTCATACAAAATGAAATGTATGACATTGAGGCAAAGTTGAGTTTATGGCAAGGGAATTGAGAAATGTTAACCAATTTTTTAATCGGAACATAAATGACATTAAAATTACATTTTTCATTGTCGGCTTGATGCCTTTTTGCTACAATTTTCCCAAGAATCGGTGAACGATTCACCAGATCACCAAGCCAATAGAACCGCGATTCAACAACAAAAAACTGGATGCATTGCTCACAGAAGTATGTTGGTAGTATATATAGTAAATTAATCGGTTATGAACATGGAGATGAAGGCTCTAAATACCCAGACCAAACCACTAGATATGAAGAGCATACTGAAGAAGATATTCCATTGAAACCATTATCTAGCTCAGATGAAGATGATTAACAACAACTCACGAAGAGATTGAGATTATCAAAACCACAGGCATCAACTTCAAAAAAATATAAAAAATCAACATGTTTTTTCTGTTTCCTATACATATGTACATACTAGTCAAACAGTCCTATTTCTTTTGTCTTAATATATTAAAAACGAATTGTATAAGATTAGTTTGATTAGAAATAAAGGAAAAAGTAAAAGTCAACAAAATATTTGTGGATGTGTAGCCGAGTTATTAACCAAAATGGCGATTTTGAGGTGCTAGATTGGTAGGGAATGTCAAGCCCTCCGAGTGTATTTCTGACATGAAATAAAATCTTCTCATAAAAATCAATCGGCCGCTCCGAGGGGGCTTAGGATAAACTGTAGAGCCCTCCATTTGTTGGTAAAAACATCAAGAGGAAAAACCACAAATTAAAGGAGGTATACCCGAAAATCTCTTCAGCGGTTACAAAGCGCCAAATATATATATATATATATATATATATATATGTAGATGCCGTTTTTCCGGTATAGCCGTATCAAAATATCGAAAAAGTGCTCAAAATCGACTTTGAGCCAACAAATGTATGTACAATAAATAGTTTCTCATGTTGCTGAAATGAACCAAAGTCAGTATTCAACTGTCTTACTTACCGAGAAGTTGGAAAATAGTAAAAGTGCTTTTCTTGTAAAAACTAGGAAGAAGATCATAAGGCTGGAGAGGTGCTGGAGAGGTTAATTGGTATTCACACATTATATCGCTTCTAAGAGAGGTAACTTTAACAACAATTCAACATGCATACATATTTAAAGTGCCGATCTGCAGAAACTGTGATACATGAAGTGATCAGTAAAATACAATAGAAAAATCATCATACACACAGTACACAATGGCGTTATTTCTAGATAGAGACGGAATAAAATTCTACTCGAACTCAACGGAGGTGGAGTGAAAGTAATAGCATATGCAGACGATCTTGTGATCTTGTATTGATGGTATCAGAACTGTTTGGGTCAGTGAGATTGCAAAAAGAGCCTTACGAAAACTATTCACCCGGGCCGTAAAAGACGGACTAAATGTTAATCTTACTAAGTCGGAGCTGATGCTATTCCCAGAGAGAACCAAAATGCTAAAATCAAATATAGAAATGCGGATGTATACGTGCGTTATTAGACCAATTCTAAGATATGGAGCCCTGGTTTGGTGACCAACCTTACAAAAGCAGTATATTAGAAATTTTACTGGAATACAAAGGGCAGCGTGTGCAGGGGTTAAAGAAGTCATTCATTCATTCATTCGAAAACTTGCAATAAATTCTACTATCACACTTATGGAGTGGAGTTGTTGGAACCAAGAACGGTTTGGGGATAACCATATACCAAATAACGACGTCTCCAGACGGGAATGGAGAAGAGGTTTTGTGGAAGAAGAGGACACCTTATCAATCTGTACTGAGGGATCCAAATAGGCTGCAATGTAGAAGAGGGTATTCTCAGAGGATCTTAATATCTTCCTTTATTTTCACCTACCTAATTCTGCTAGTATCTTCCAATTAATAATTACTTCTTTTACCTCACCCTTCCAAAGGATATGCAAATAATTGGATATGCTGAATTGATGATATAGCAATAGTTATAGTGGCGAGGAAAATCCATTAAATAGAACATCTATGCAATTAGGTGGCAATGAAAATAAAGGAATGGCTTACAGCAACATAGCTCCAGTTAGCAGGTTAAAAAACTGAGGGAGTGCTAATTACGAGAAGAAAAGAAATAGAGGCTGATACACTTCATATTGATGGATACAATGTTCCCGCACAGCAATCCTTGAAATAGTTGGGTGTAATGAAAGATGCGCGACTTAGCTACAAAAAACAGCAAGGGTTACGGCAGCCCTAACAAGGATTATTACTTAATGAACTTCCTTACTAGGCACGGCTGCTATGGGTAATACCGAAACAAATATAGACAAGAAAATACGTGACACATATTGTGGCAATGGAACAGCGAGAGACGTGAAACAGGAGTAGTAAAGGGTGTTTTTTATAGAGGTATAGAACTTTAAGTTGCAATAAAACAACGATGGATTATTCGATTGACATGAATTTTATTTATCTGAAAGATAATCTTGTGGCATTACATTTTAAATATGATTTCTGGTATATGACCGCCACGGCTGGCGCGGATGTAGTCCAATCTGGACGCCCAATTTTCGATGACTTTTTCCAACATTTGTGGCCGTATATCGGCAATAACACGGCTTGTGTCTTCCAAATGGTCAAGCGTTTGTGGCTTATCCGCATAGACCAATGACTTTACATAGCCCCACAGAAAATAGTCTAGCGGTGTTAAATCACAAGATCTTGGAGGCCAATTCACAGGTCCAAAACGTGAAATTAGGCAGTCACCAAACGTGTCTTTCAATAAATCTATTGTGGCATGAGCAGTGTGACATGTTGCGCCGTCTTGTTGAAACCACATCTCCTGGACTTCATGATTATTAAATTCAGGAATGAAAAAGTTAGTAATCATGGCTCTATACCGATCACCATTGACTGTAACGTTCTGGCCACCATCGTTTTTGAAAAAGTACGGACAAATGATTCCACCAGCCCATAAAGCGCACCAAACAGTCAGTTTTTCTGGATGTAACGGTGTTTCAACATACACTTGAGGATTACCTTCACTCCAAATGCGGCAGTTTTGTTTGTTGACGTAGCCATTCAACCAGAAGTGCGCTTCATCGCTAAACATCGCTAAAATGGACGTAGTGCGCGATACGTTTTCCGCACAGAACCATTATTTTCGAAATAAAATGCACTTTTTGCAAGCGTTGTTCAGGCGTGAGTCTATTCATGATGAATTGCCGAACCAAACTGAGAATAAATCACTTGACAGCTGTTAAATCGGTCGCCGTCTTGAAAAGTAATGCCAACTTAAAGTTCTATACCTCTATAAAAAAAAACACCCCTTAGAATTATTTAGACGTAGAGTCAAAGCTTGTCCTTGTGAACAAATGTCCCGCAAGGAAAGTAAGTAAGCTATCGGAGACGGAGTTAAAGGGTTTAGTACGTAGTTATGCTCCCTCGCAAGTACATTAAACGTGAAATAGGCGAGGCGTGATCCCGAATGAGGCGCATCGTTAGCGAATATGGCGGTATCTATTCATAACTCCCTTTCCGAGTACAAAAAGCTCCTACTTCAAAAAATCGAATGTTAAATATGAATCTTTTTTACGCTGAAAGCTATAACCGTCACATACTTTTTTATTTCAAAATGAATTTCAAATCACTTTACTTAAAGATTTTGTTGTTCATTTAATTAAGTTTAATATAATATTAAATAAAAGATGAAATAGAAAAGCACTTTTAATATTGTAATAAAGTATTTTTTTTGGTTTTTTTTTTTGATTTTGTTCAACATTTATGTAGTTCTTTTCATGCTCTTGTTAGTCGATGTCAGCATGATATAATATTAATTTCTAAATATTAGCGATTTTTTCATATATTTTTGAATGTTCATTTAAATTGGGTTAGCTTAGCCTTTTTGGATAAATTTAAGATGTATAATTTCAGTTTTACACAAATTTACGTTATATTATAAAATTCGGAAATAGAAATTGAGTTGAAATTTTTCGTACAAACGTAATGTGATGCTTAAGAATTGGCTACAGATGACGCACCTATGCACATTCATATGCTTTCATTCTATTTCACTTCTTCTTCTTCATCATCTTGAGGTTCTTGTCTTCGCTAGGCTTTGAGCTTTATTAATAATTTGATTACAGCTGCTGTTGTTATTTATACTTTTGGGTGGAGTTAGCATATAGCACTTATTGTGATGTAGTATTCCAAATTTGGTTGTTCTTTTAGCCTCAGTTAAAGTATCTGGCTGAGGGGCATGTTGGTATTTTTTTTTTGGTAATCATACGGCTGTTGTTTGCATTGTTGGATAGTGTATACGCTAAAGCATTTCACAATCTTTCACAATCAAAAGATTTAGAAGCATTTGCGGTGCACAATGCCAGGACCAGACTCGTCGTATTCCTGTTTAGAGATCCACATCTGTTGGAAGGTAGACAAAGAAGCTAAGATGGAACCACCAATCCAAACGGAGTACTTTCTCTCGGGTGGTGCAATAATCTTGATTTTAATGGTGGATGGAGCGAGGGCAGTAATTTCCTTTTGCATACGATCAGCGATACCTATGAGGGAATAGGGTAAGGCATTGTTTAGAATTAATTTCGATTTTAGTAGAATCAAGAGTTTCCTCTATTACTCTCCTCAAACACTTACCTGGGTACATGGTGGTGCCGCCAGACAATACCGAGTTGGCATACAAGTCCTTACGGATATCCACATCGCACTTCATGATCGAATTATAGACAGTCTCGTGAATACCGGACGATTCCATACCCAAGAACGAGGGCTGGAACAATGCCTCTGGACAACGGAAACGCTCATTACCAATTGTGATCACTTGACCATCAGGCAATTCATAAGATTTCTCTAATGAGGTGGATGCAGCTGCAGTGGCCATTTCCTGTTCAAAGTCCAAAGCAACATAGCACAATTTCTCCTTAATATCACGTACAATTTCACGCTCAGCAGTGGTGGTGAACGAATAGCCACGCTCAGTTAAAATCTTCATTAAATAGTCGGTCAAATCCCGACCAGCCAAATCGAGACGCAGAATAGCGTGTGGCAAAGCGAAACCTTCATAGATGGGTACAGTGTGGGAGACACCATCACCAGAGTCCAATACAATACCGGTGGTACGACCGGAAGCGTACAAGGAGAGCACGGCTTGAATGGCCACATACATAGCCGGTGAGTTAAATGTTTCAAACATGATTTGAGTCATCTTTTCACGATTTGCTTTTGGATTGAGTGGCGCTTCGGTCAATAATACTGGATGTTCTTCGGGTGCGACACGCAATTCATTGTAGAAAGTATGATGCCAGATTTTCTCCATATCATCCCAATTTGTAATGATTCCATGTTCAATCGGATATTTCAACGTGAGTATACCCCTTTTGCTTTGCGCCTCATCACCAACATAGGAGTCTTTCTGACCCATACCCACCATCACACCCTGATGGCGTGGGCGGCCGACAATTGAGGGAAATACGGCACGGGGCGCATCATCACCGGCGAAACCGGCTTTGCACATACCAGACCCATTGTCAATAACAAGAGCACCCGCATCATCGTCACACATTTTGGTAGGTAGTTAAGTAGGTTCTGCAATGAGTAGATGATTAATTAGTGCAAATTAATGAAATATCACGTTAAAGCTAAATAAATTTGAATTTGACCAAAAAAAGTTTAATTAATTTACAAATTCCAAAAAAATTGGAACAACTTAAAAAAAAATTGTAATTTCAAATAAACATTTTGGCAATTTTTTTGAAGATTTTAAAATTTAAATATTTTCTTTCATTTTTGACAAAAATACAATTCAATATAAATAGTTGCCAAATGAAGTGAAAAATAATTTTTTTTATTGAAACTGAAAATAACGTAAGAAAAACTCAATTTCGAGCACAACAGACGCTATACTGCAGACAATGCAATAGAGCAAGTGAGAGCAACTCGGATCAGTTGACACACTTGACACACTTCTGTGAATGTTTGTCATTTCTATTGTAAAAAAAATACTTAAGGTTTTCTTATGC
Source organism: Neoceratitis asiatica (assembly GCA_030068015.2). Taxonomy (NCBI): domain Eukaryota; kingdom Metazoa; phylum Arthropoda; class Insecta; order Diptera; family Tephritidae; genus Neoceratitis; species Neoceratitis asiatica. Next base: position 31,392,150 of record CM061529.1, read on the forward strand.
ATATATTTTTTACTAAATCAATTTTTTTTCTTCTCATTTTAATTTCATATCATTGTCATATTCTGCGTTCTTTTGTTTTCTAATAGCATATGTCACAAAAAAAAGTTACTCTAAAAAAGTTGCTCTATTTCTACTAAGAGTAGCCTCATGAAACTAAAACTAGAGTATTTAAAGGCAAATAAAAGAAAAAATTCATAAAACACAATTATTTTTTTTTATATAGAGTATCCTCAATAAACAAACCCAATATTTTTCCCACATTTTATTGTCTTGCATGCAACTGTTAAAAATTTAAAATTTTTTGCAATGGCTACAAGATAAAATGATTATTCTCGAAAATACAATTTTTTATATAAACATATTTTTTTATATATTTTTATTATGTAAATTTCTTTATTTTTATTGTAATAAAATTGTTTTTAATTTATGTATTTGAATAGCAAATGAAAGAAGTAATTTGAAAAGGTGGAGTTACTATTGCAGCGAGTCGAAATTATTTTTTAGTTTGATTTGTTTGCTTTAATTACATTTTATTTTTCATTTGTAAACGTAAAAATCTTCAAATTTGTTCTTGTGGGGAAAAAGGTGGAACAGGGAGTTTGTGCATTTTTAAAATACCATTAATTTTCTATGATTTTGACAATCATTAAGAAGAAGCAAAAACAGAACGTTATAAATTCGGCTTGAAACAAACCTATTTATTTCACTTCATTCAAAAATAATAAATTATTTAAACTTTAAAAGTTGTAAAACCTTCAAAAAGTTTTCAAAGTGTTTAATTACTATGAAACGTCAGAACTGATTAGCAACGGTTTTTCAAACCTCTATTCCATTGAGTTCTGCTCTCAAAATATTACTAATTTGCAATAATTGAAATAATTTTTAAATTTCTACATAATATTAATTGTGAGCCAATTATGTTGAGTAAAACTAACCTCATTTTTATTTCTTCTATTTACAAGAGTTAAAATAAATAAAAATTTCAACATATTTTTAAATATAAAGCTTACAGATTTTTTAATTTTATTTCCTAAAGTCGAAGAGATGTTCTATTTGAAATATCCCTAAGAGTGGTGTCCATAATTGGTCATCTAAATGTTTTCGTTTTCTATTCAACCTGTTCGGGTTTATATATGCGTATCTTGGTCGGAAACTATTTTCGTTACACTATTGCGTAAAATTGCATTGCGTACTTCAGTAGCGAAATAGGCACGACCTGCCGGATTGCATAACCGCGCACAAGTTATCAAATGTACATACATAATTCGTTAGAGCTGCAATCCCGTTTTCTTAAAGTTTTTCTACGTTTGGTACTAATAGCTCACTGGAAATTTTAATTCATTTAATTTTCATTTATTTGCATCAGATTGCTTAATTAAAAGAAAGCTTTATATTGTTTTGTACAATAACACAAAAGAAAGAAGAAGCGAAGAACTTGTTTGTCCATAATATTTTCAATGTTAAAGTTTGAAAGAATTTACGCCTTTTATAAATATTTATATTTGTTTTTAAAGGATATGTATTCGTAATTTGATATTTAAATGTTTATATATTTGAAAAAAAAAAAGCCCAAAAACATTTTAAACTATAATAAGAGTTCTCTGTACTATCTTAAAAAAAATCACACAACACTTTTAGCTACTACTTTGCATAATTTGCACTAGTGGGCACAAGCCCTCATTTAATTTCGAAAATATTTAAAACGCACTTGAATTTCAACATTACACCTTCCTTTTAAACCACGATATTATCTTCTTTTTGTTAAATATTTCAACAATCAATTGTCTCATGCTTTTTTATCATAGAACAATTAAATTTTTTAAACCTTTAACTTATGTTTTCTCTTTCGATCTACCACCGTATATATGTGTGCTTTACCTTGCGGCCAACAAACGAATATAAATCGAACTCGATCTTTGTATAGAGCTTTCTCGTGTGGGTCCTCGTTGGCGCCCTAACTCAACAACAAATGGAATGACGAACCCGTTGTTGGGCCTTTATATCACCACTGTTGCTGATGGTATTTGGTTGGGGAAAAAATTGCATGGCAATTTAAGGCAAAAACTTCAGCATTCTCCTCGTCAACGAAACGCAGCGAAACGAAACGAAAAAACGATGGGAAAAATCTAAAATAATCAAAATGAATTAACGATAACACAAGCAAACATTTATTCAAAGGGTGCACCAATACAGAGCTATGTATATTAAATTTATTAGACTGAAAATGCAAATATTCTCACATACACACATAACATAAATACTCTTACACATGTACAGCGATGTAAACATTGCGAATTTCTGTGCAATGCAATTCAAATTCGATTTTGCTCGAAATGTGTTGGTGAGTTGGTCTTAGTTGTCGGAGGCACTAAAAACTATTGCGTTAAATGTTTCATAGTATTGTCGCTTGTAGTATTTAATATTTGTCCACCATTCATTCCATATAAGCTCTGTGTGTGCTTTTTGCATAGCCACACTTCTATACAGCATTCGATTGCAGTTACTCATACGACTCAGCGGCTAGACGGATGGTATTGTAAGACCCCTTCTCACTAGCCATAAGATTATTAGTAAATTTAAATACTTCAAATTAATGGTGTCATAAATGGCGAAAATATAATTATATATGTATATATATATATATATATATACATATATACAATTGTAAATGAAATCAAGCAATAAATATCATATTGTAATATATTTGTCACACCCTAGCTACATATATATTGGGTGTTAACAGTTCGAAAAATTTCACATTTGGTTGAAAAACTTCAAAACAACGGACAACAGTTTTAGGTTTATTTGTAGTTTATTCACGATATTTTTTTTAAATCAATACCATTATTCATATTTCGATTTTATTTATTTATTACGTTATATATTTTCAACTAAATAATTAATTTCTTATTTTTTAGAAGTATTAAAAAAGTCTCTCCAGATTTTAATATATTTTTGAAATAAATTTTTTTTAATGAAAATTTATTTCATTTTGTCATGTAGTTTCATAATTCAATAATTGTAGAATTTCCGTGGTTCATATCGAAAAATTTGGCCAAATGATTTCTAGCGGCCTTTCCGTCGGCCAATTTTTACCATCAAAATAGTTCGAAACCAATGCTAGCCAGATGTTGCAAGGTCCTTGCTACATGGTGGTTGTATCAAAATTTCTCAAACAAGCTAAGTCAACTTTTTCCCGGTTATAAAAAATGTATGTGGTCTGACGTTCTCATGATGAAACACAACATGTTTTCTATTGATCAATTATTTAAGCTTTTTTGAAGAGCTTGTTACAAGCCGATTAATTTTTGACAGTTCTTGTAGAGCTCAGAATTAACCATTTTATCACGTTGTAGCCGGTTTGCCGCCAATTCTAGCTTTAAAGTGACCAGCTTTTTACCATGATTTTTTTATTTATTTTATATTCTCATATTTAATCCATTTTTCATTACTCTTTATAATCCGTTTTAGTAGTGGTTCGATTTTGTCGCATTTCAGAATAATTTTACTAATGGTATATGGAACCCAACTACAGAATTACTATCACATGAGTGATGCCTAATGCCTCTGCTATAAAGAGAATCAAGAATACCCTACTATCTAGGATAAATATTGCGCACAATTTTTGAAAAATCTAATATATATTATCTAATATATATTTTTTTATCATACATGAAACTTTTCATGCTAAAAAATATCTTTAAGTATATTGCTGAAAAATAGTCCGAAAAACTTTTAATTTTCTAAGTTTCTGAAAATTGTAGCAAATGTCAAAAAAAGTTGTTGTATATAATATATACATATATTTTTATCATGACGATGTTTTAGGTAGTTACTTCTCCAATGAAGATACTAAAAATCGGATAACTCCAATACTCAGTTATGGGAATTTTGACATATTTGTTTTCAACAAATAGTAACATGATCTAGTATCTATCACAGTGTACAGGAACTCTTTATTTCATATCTAGATGCTAATCAAAAAGAATTCTATTCTAATAATCATCTACGGTGGTAAGTTAGCCATTAATATTCTTATATATATATACATATATATATATTTATTTATTTTTTTTGGGAAATCTTTCGTTTTCAAAATGTTCCAAATAGTTGTAACTAAATTAAATTGACTTTTTTGTTGTTCGTTTTTTATTGCTTCGATTCAGCATTTGATTTTAGGGCACAAATCTTGTATATCATTTATTACATTTCAATGTGGTTTTATGTTGTATGCTGTATTCAAAATCATACATGCAGACAATTTTAAAAAATTCTAAAAATATAATTTTCCCACAGCACCAAATAAGTTGTAAGTAGGTAGGCAAATGAGAATTACATAGTCAGTTTTGTTCCAAGATAGATGCAACGTTGCAACGTCTTGACCGACACCGTTGAAGAGTATTATCGCAAATGCATCTACAACCCATACTTCCATCAGTTCACTACAGAGCTACAGAGTCGATTTATGAAGCATCGGGACACCTTGGCAACTTTCGCTTGTCTTTTTCCCAAAAGAATCCCACATTCCGATGAGGTGTGTTGTAAAACTCTATTTCAATCATATGGTCCAATTTTGCAAGAAACGTGACAATTTTTCCCGTTAACACGGCAACAACCGGAAGACCTTTTTCCACGCTGCGAAGCATAAAATCTTACTTGAGGTCTACAATGAAAGAAGATCGTTTGAATGAACTTTCATCTATTATTATCCATCTTAGATATAGACATTGACTTAGTATTGAAAGAATTTTTTCGTGCCTCGAAGAGTCGTAATGTTATTGGCACATTGATTAGAATTTGAAAAAAGTGCTTGAAGCCGTTACAGTTAGAATAAAAACATGCTTAAATGTGTTTAATAAGGTTAAAATTAAATTATAATTATCTAAACCACTTTTTATAAAAAGTTATATTTTTGAAAATAGGAACACACTTTTTAATTTTATAAAGAAATCTCAAATTAAGTTATAGCATCATCTCTTAATGATCGTTTTAAAAATTTTCCCTAATGTAAAAATTTTAATCTTTGCCACTAACACATTTATAATATATTTCTACGTATCGTTTATTTATAATTTTTTTTTTAGATATAAAATCCATACAAATATTTTAAAAAATCAGACATTTTTTTTATTTTAAAAAATCAGACATTTTTTTAAATATTTGTATAATTTGTCTGTATTTCAAATAATGTAAAATATATTCAAATAAAGGTTTGCTTTCATAATTTACATTACTGTTTTTACGAGTCCCTGACTTACCAATTAGCCCTCGTATAACAATCTATATCAAAGTTATATATACATATATATATATATATTCGTACGAGAGCCAGAAGACTTCTTTTCTGGATATTAAAAATGGGTAAAATTGGAAGAAAAAATTACCAAAAGTGTTTTGCTCCTCTTTAGATGGAGGTTTTCAGATTTATCCTTAGACGAAAGGCAAATAAATTCTTTCGTATTTTAGAAATTTTCCTGCGATATCAAATTAAATTAATAGAAATCATATTTAGAAGAAAAATGTTAATTTGTTTCACATAACCTTTTCACTTTTAAACCAAACATTATGAATATACATAGACAAATAGTGCTACCTAAAGCCAACTACACACCAACTCAAAATTATAAATGCATCAAATGTTATTTATTAAAATTTCTACTTATAATTAATAAAAAAAGTTAATGAAGGTGTGAATTGAAATTGAACATGAAACTAATCGAAAGAAAAGAGTTGTGTGAAAGTTTTTGAAACGAAATAGTTTTGGATGACAGGCAGTAAGGTAGAATTATAAAATCAGCGCTGAATTTTGTAAAAAGCTTACTAAGACACTAGAAGTTAATATGTTAATGTATCCTTTTTACAGATATCCCAAAATAATGAATTTTTCAAATTAAGCGAGCGACCCGATTAGTTAAAGGCCACAAATTAAAGCGGCTATAATTTGCCGGTAATAACCTGCAACGGAAGTGGAATCATATAAAACTGTAAAATATTATGTTATTGTTATCCTTTACTTGAACTTTATTTGTGAAAAGAAATTCCATCTTGATAGACTAGGTTTGCGGATGCGATTGCTCTTCTTCAATGCCAAACTGGATTTTTGAGTTTATTTAAAAAAGTGACTACAGACTACATTAAGAGAAAATAAATGACTTTTAAGCATTATTTTAGCAAACACATACATTCTGTTGTACAATTATTGTTGTTTTCATACTTGCTGCTGGGTCTATAAACGTATACTAATGGATTAAATTAAAGAATTTATATTAGTGGTGATTGGATTTGTTATATGGATTCGCTACGTAGCGTTGAAATACAAATTAATTAAGTTCATTACCCTGAATATCTATCTATACAAGTATAGTACTCGTAGCCAAGGAAATCAGTTCTTCAAAAAGGTGAGGTAAAATATGTAAGTAACGCAAGGAGGGAAGGATTAAGTTCATGTGGGACCATATATTAGTATATTATGCCAATGACCATAAGCTTGTTATGTTATTTTAATCGAAGGAGGCAAGGTTTAAGTATGCTTGGGACCATACTTAAGACATTCAATTAGATTGGTTGAAATTTTCTATATACTTAAAAAAAAAACAGATTATTCCGATTCAATAAAGTCTACCATTTACCAGGAGAAATATATGTTGGAATTTCTTACGATTTCTTTTACAGAAATGCGGACAGAGAAATTTTATTTTAAGCTTTCAAATAATATTAACGATGTTTTCAAGAATATTCTCTTAGAATTTATGTGAAAATATCGACAAGTAAGCCAATGACGGGACTTTTCCCAGAACACCTTTGGAATCATGCGTTTTTTGGTAGACTTGGCATGTTAAAACAAACGAGAATTTTTAAAATTCGCCAACTGGAAAAATCCGATTATCAAACATCTTTTTATTAGAATGATTTACATACTTTGAGTCTTGATAAAACTTTCAGCTGTTTGTATTGTTGACTTTCTCTGTGACAGCCATTAAGGATGAGAGCTCGACGAATTTTGATGATTAAATTAAATGAAAAAGATCAATGAATTTGTATCGAATTGTGTAAAAAGTGTAATAAAGTATGTGAAATATTAGCAAAGGCCTACGGTGAGTCTTCTATGGAACAGTCTACGAGTGCTTTAAGCCACGAAGACGTTGAATATGATGAACGCCCTGAACGGCACAGTATGTCAACAACCGATGAAAACGTAGAAAAAAGAAAGAAATGATTATGAACCATCGACGAATCATAATTAGAGAAGTCGCAGATAAGGTTGGCATGTGAATTGTATCATGTCATGAAATTTCGAATTATTGAATTTTGAACAAACTTAGTTGCTCAATAGTTACTAAATGAAGAATTACTGAAAAGTATTATAACAGTTGACAAAACATTCGTTTACAGATATGGCGTCGAAATTAAGACTCAATTATAGTTGAGGAGGCATTCACCAAGACCGAAAAAAGTTCGATAACTGTGGTCGAACGAGATGGTTATTTATGTTCACTGTGCGTGAAGAAATCCATAAAAAAAACGGAAAAAAAATATGAATATAATGTGAATATAATCAAGTAGCAACTTTTTTCGACCCAAGGAACATGTGTACCAATTTTCATCAAGATATCGAAATTTTTTACCTAAAATGGATCACGTTGCAAGGACTGACCAACGGGGAAATATAACAAATAGACATAACTAAATTAAATTCTCTTGTCATTCTATGAAGCTATATATACGTATAAATGTGTATGTGAATAATTATTTCAGCTATTTTATGATGTTCCATTCAACCGTTAGCTGTTCAAAATTAATATATCCTCTGTGCCCAGTACAGTCAGGTATAAAAAGGAATATTAATACAATACGAATACAAATAATACGATCACATATATATATTTGCAAGTATTTTAGCATGTTTCATTGTATTTCGATGAGCAACCAAAACCAAATACATCTACTGAGTAATCGTAAATGTGAATAATGTGCTAATGAACTAGTGGAACTGAAACTGCAATCGCATATTCATGCACGCATACACACAAACATACTGATAATTGACTTTAAAAAACCAAGTACATTTTGCTTTGCCGAACAGCAAAGGCTTCTGACACAATTGGTCTAATCGATAAGATCACAAAGCTATTAGAAAAAACGAAGAGTCACAATGCATGCGGAACAACAACAGAGAAGGGTGTTAAGTACTAACAAATGATATGAGAATGAAATAAATTAACGAAAGCAACAACAACAAGACAAATAAATTTAATCACTACTAAATAATGTGATAAACCAAAGGCAGAGAGAAAGGAGAAAACTCAAGTATGCAGTATTTAACGTTGAGAATTCCAACAAAACCAAAACATAGTTGGTAAGAGAGATACCTTGGGCATCGTTGCTATTATTGCTCCAAATCAAATGTGTAGTGTCTAATGCTTACAGATAATTGCATTTTAATTTTTTGCCTCCAAGTATATTACGTTTGTTCATCTAATGGTTTTTTCATACTTCTACGGAAAATCAAAAAGACTGTTATATTTTTATCACTAGATTCCAACCATCACTAATGTAATCGTGTCAAGCTAACATTTCAAGCAATATTTTTTTGTGAAGACAGTTCTGTTAATCGTCATTCAAGTGAAAAAATATTTTAATTTGAAAATTAATGAAATTTCAAAAGAAATACACTATGATTTTTACAATGAGAAAGATTATAACGCTGCAAAAATGTGCAGAAAGATTTGTGTAGTCGACCAGTCGCTGAAAAATCCAATGAAATTCTGCAACTGGTGTAGCAAGACTGGCATGCAAGCTGTCAGGCATCCCTCACGTGACAGTTTAGAATAATTAAAAAAAAAAAAGACTGAAAAGAAGCGTCAATAATCGATCAATAGAAAAGATTTTGTGTTTCATCCTAAAAACGCCAAACCCCAATATGTACAATATGTACTTGATTTTCAATAAAAAAAAGACTTGCATATCCAATATAAAGTAGTGAGTATCTTTTGTGAGCTTTTATCTTTTCTTAATTTTTTTATTAAATTCCGTGTTTGATAGCACCTATTGATACCGACGTAAATTGCACTGAAAAATTTCGCTGCGAAATCCACTGTTATAGTAGTGCCCACAGTTTATGAATGAATCTACCAGACCCTTTGAGTATTACTCAATAAGCGAGGTACAAACCTGCAGGAAATGCAGGAAGACAGTTGTGAGTGAGATGTTCGAGTACCATTCTTTCTGTCCGACTTTATTAAGAACACTACTCAGATATCTAGAAGCTTCATAGTTCAGACAAATGTAAAAATGTTATTGACAAATGTATGTATGACAAATGTTATTTGATTCAATTGATACAAACTCATGCTTCAAAGTATCTCACAATAGCTTCTGTTTTCAACATTTTTGTTTCATTATTTCTTTAAAAGTCTACTTATATACAAGGTTTCCTCTTATACTGTGTTTAATAAAATTTGAACAAATAAATTTGAATGAGAATTTCATCTATGAGATATATTTGAATCCTTTGATTCAGAGGCCGCATTAGTGGAGTGATTAGCATTGCGCACGTGTGCGACCAGGACTAACAACTAAAATGATAGATAATTAATTAAAAAAGCAAAAATTAATGAATTTGTATACTTTTCATGAGCATGATTTGGTCCGAAGTACTACTCGCGCTCATATAATTAAGCCTCTCATATAACATGTATGACAAATCCATAAAAGGAAATTTAAAAAAAAACCCTCACAAAAGTAAAAAAAAAATATTTTGTTTTTCAAATCGTTTATCGATTTTCTTTCCGCAACTGCCCTGTTAATAGTACCCCATAGATTGTGAATAGAGTTCAGGTTCTCACTAAAAACTTGATACAATTAGCTTTGAGCCAATTAATAACGGCCCATGAGTAGTGTTCAACATCGTTATCGAGCTGGAAAAGCCAAAATAGCGGCATAATATCCGTTCAAATATCATTTAGAGTTTCTTGGCACATAATACCGTTAATTTTGCTTTCAGTTTTTAAAACTGATAATACTCGAAGTTATCATTGGTAATTCCTCTAGTTATAATCTTCTTATACAGAAATTATCATCACTTCCGAAGACATTGAACCTGGATTTGTCATTATATATATCACTAGAGGAGTTTAACACAATCTGCATAAAAAAACTGTACAATTTCCTAGTCCTTCAGTTATGGTGTGAGGGTATTTTACGGCACGGGAATAAGGCCAATTTTAAAAATCGAGATCAAAACTACAGTTATTATGCATCGAGACATTCTATATTAATATTTGAATAGATAATATGCCATTGGCTTGGCTTTTTTGGTGTTTAGAGTTCCCTACCCAAAAAGTGGTTCTGAAATCCATTGAGAATCTATGAGGTACTAATAAGAGAGCAGCTGTGCAACACAACTTCTTAAATAAGACTTCATTCAGGGTCAGTACCCAGGTTAAATAAAACAAATTACTCCAGATCAGAAAGGGTTTTCCAAAATAGGTATTAGTTTGAATAAAATATAAAGTTGAAGAAAAATCTTAAATTTTTTTGCATCAAATTGTTTTTCTTGCATGTGGCTTAATTACTTGTATGATAACGACGAGACCACGAGACTTAAATTGCAGCAAAATTGAAAAGTGTAACATGCATAATACATACTTTTGTGTGGACTTCGCCTAAATTTCTTCAATTTTAACGAATTTTCAGAAATTTTCTACGAGTGGCCTAATTATATGAGCATACGTGTATGAAGAGAGAGACCCACCAAAATCTACAGCGATCGGATCAAGGCTAGGTTAATTTAGCCATGCCCGCCTGTCTGTTTGAACGAAAACTAGTCCCACAGTTTTTGAGATATTTCAACCAAATATGCTTTTATATTTTATTGGTAATTTGTCGGAACCAACTAGTTTGGATCACTATAGCATATAGTCACCAACAACCGATTTATTCATATATGAGTTTTTTGAAAAACAAAATTTGTCAAATTTTGTAATAACATTTGGTTCTCTTATAACACATTTTTATATATTACACTTAGGTTCAAATCGACAAAAAGCATGAAATACAATAAATTTTACGGGTTCATGAAAGAAATAAAGGCTTCATAATGACCGAAGACAGCACTTCTTTTCAATCTTAATTGCGGTCAGCTCTCATTTCTGACATGAAACAAAACCTCCTCATAAAAACCCATCCGCCGTACGGAGGTGGCTATATGAACTCAACACCCTGCATTTGTTGGGAAAACCTTGAAGACTGACACCATAAATTGTTATGTTTATAAGTTTGCGAAAAATCATCCTAGCTTCTATGCGTCGGAACCGAAATTACTGCATTCTTACCTTAATAATAATTACAACCGAATTTCCTATCCGAAGAGCAACGTGGTCCATTGCAACACTTTTAAATAGAAACGAACCGTAGAAGGATTGTTCACACTAAACAGAAACAACATTATTTTTTTCTTCATTGCGTTGTTGCTGCAATTGTTTCTCATTGCACTTGTCTTTTCTTTTATATAGGTATGTTAGTGTGCGTATGTATGTGTGTTAGTGTCGTCTGTTGACAGCAATTAAATGATCAGCCATCGGTGACAACAACAACAACAGCACATATAAATCAACATCAAGGTTGGCGGCCTCAACTACACACATGCATACATAGTAACGTCACCGCCGTGGCCAGCGTGCGTTGAATGCATCGAAATATTTATGTAGATTGGCTCGCAATTTTGGCCGAATGATAGGAAACGTGTATTCCTATGAGTACTCGCTACGCTAATCGGATATAAGTGCTTGTTGCTAAGTATAGTTGTTCTAATCAGTATAAACTTGTGTCGTTGCTATAGCGCGTCCATTTGTCTTCTGCAATCTACAACCAAAACTTTTGTAGAGAAAAAGGCAGGGAGGAATGAAAGAAGGAAGATCGCTATTTGTAAATAGTATTTGTGATGTTGGCAATCTACTCTATCAGTCCAATTTGGTGTTGGTGTTATTGTGCTCTTAAATCAAAACTATTAGACAGTGAGAGTACTCCTCGTAATTCTGTTTCTTTTCATTTTGTAGCCGATTGCTTTTCTAACAATTTATTCACTACTTCCTCGTACTATTTTTATACATAGGTGTTAAAATAGTGTGATATTTTTTGCTTTACATATATTTTTTTGATTCCACGACTATAGGTTATTGCCAATTTTGGTCAATTTAGTAAAATTAGTCTCTGCCAATCCGGTTGCTGAGTTTTTTCGCTGTCTAATAATTTATTTAAATGTTATGTTGCAATTTAAATACGAGAATAATTTTATATATAGTTGGAGGTTAATATCGATATTTATTTCAGACTATAGACACATGTTTCAGTACTCAGTTTACGAAAGATTAGTAGTAAATTAATAGTAAACACGTGCACTTCCATTCGGAGGATATATAATGTAAATATGTATAAAATGGAGAAAGTTAGGCAGTTAGCCTTCACCTGGGAGTAATCAGAAACGATTATTTCACCAATGGTTCAAGCACCTCACGACTTCCGGTAACTATTTACAAGCATCCGTTTACAAGCGAGCTAAAGTGAGAAGGCGAACTCATGTAATTGTACATAAAAAATCTGATCTTTTTAATGACGACCACTGCTACCCTTTTAAAGATCACTATTTGATGTGAGTAGCCTGGAATGTAAGGTTTGTTAATTGGAATTATGCCTCTGCTCAGCTGGTAGCCCGCCGTCCAAGAAGTGCGATGAACGGCGTAAAGACGGAAGAAAGTGAGCTCTTGCGAAATCTACTATAGCGACCTTGTAAAGGAACTCAAATTTAATGTTGAATTTGTGGTAGGAGAAGGAGAGGGCGATGAACGTCTCGCCACTAACTTATAACTAATTAGAACTCACGCTCAAATGCAATAATTAGGACGATGTAACCAAAGATGCTTTCTATGAGCGCCTAAACTGCACATATGAGCGCTGGTTCTGTTATGGTATCGAAAGCATAATTGGGAATTTTAGCGCCAGTGTGGGAAAAGAAGGTAATTTTGGTACAACAGTCGGAAAATTCAGCATCCACGACGAAATAAACATACATTGCTGTTACCGGATAAAAAATATCTCAACCAATTCGGTAATGCTATGATAGACGAAAGGACACTAATTCTATCTGCGCCTCTTTCATAGAAGCACATAAATTTGTTCGCTTAGCGTTCCATATATATTTTAAGCAGATACATACGCGCGTAAAAAATACGGTTAATATGAAAAATATGACAGACAATTATATTTTACAGTGCTGCCTAGTCGTTAGATTCGCCGTTAGCGATGGTCACGAACTTGACTGCCACACTTCTAAAAACGCCCATCACCGATTGGATTAGTTACGATTAGCGGAGACTTACAGAAGGTTTCAAGACTGGAAAACACTGCCCAAGGAAGTAAAATGGTGGTCGAAGTCCTGAGTTTATGCAGGGAACCCTTCTCCAGTTGCCAGAATGGCATTGAAAGTGCAACATTAGAAAATGATGAGGCTGAATCCTCATAACCGCTGAAGATGGAAAAGACGACAAAATACCCAACTATAATAAATTTCGAATAGCGATTTCCTGCTTAAAAAATAACAAATGGCGGGAGCCTACAGTTTACTGGCAGAGCTATTCAAGTACGGCGACGAAGAGCTGCCAAGATGCATGCATCAACTTCTTTGCAGAATATAGTTGGAAGAAAGCATGCTCGCCAATTGGGAGCTAGGTGGGCTCTGCGCAATCCCTTGAAAGCAGGACTCCACTGCCTGTCCAAAACTTGCGTAGGATCGCATGTAAATAATAAAGTCTATCGCCAACGAACTGATTGAACCTAAGAGAGTGTCTATAAACAACGTAGAGGGAGAGGCTGCAAAACGCACGTAAATGGGGGGAAGGTTTTTTCGTCAGATAAAACACATTTTTATTATAAGTTAAGTTAAATTGTTACCAAATTAAATTGTTACCAAAGAACATATGTATTCAGTCGTCTAATACTTATTAGAAATAACTTTTTTTGAATATATTTTATGATATTTAATTTTTTACCAAAATAAGCGTTATTCATTTAAAATAAAATATTTTTCAATGAATATTGAAAAAGTGTAAAACGAAACCATTGGTAATACTCGAATTGTATTTCTCGGTCCTCTACAACAAGTAACAAATAAAGTTAAAAAAAGGTATTTTCAAGTGCAGAATGGAAACGCTCCAGTTTCTGCAGTTCCGGAGTCATTAATATTTTAGTCGATACTTCCTTAATAGAGATTTTGCAAATTGGTAGGTTCATCTGGCAAGGCGGTTCCATGAAATTGTTAGCCTCAGCAGTACTTTCGTTTTCGGAAATTAGATTCGGTGACAAAACTGAATGTAAATGGTGCGCAAATACTTCAGCACCTTTGACTATAACTATTTTCTGTTTTTTTTTTTAATTGGCGTAGCTTAAACTTTTAATTTTTAGCTATCTTGCTTAAAATATGTTTGTCAAGAGAACTTTGACAACCGTTTTATGTGTCGCTTCAGTTTACGGGGAACAAATGGTTTTTTGACTTCATTTTCTTTTAAATATAATAGCCGAGGGATTGGCAGTGCACACTAACATGCGTCACGGCTTCGAGTCCTGGCCCGACCAATATCCAAAATTGTGGGAAAGTAATTGAAATAAAAATTTTTTCTAATTGGGGTGGCAGCGAACCGTTCTAACTGTGATTCTTACATTGTTATGAAGTGAATTATTCATTATAATTTTAGTTCTGTGGTAGCTCACTAACGCAGTAATGCCACAGACATGAGTCGATGAAAACTGATGACGGCTTTGGAAAACCCAGTATTTCATTTCTCTCGTACTCTTGTTCATAAGCATTTTTTACTATTCATTACATTATCAGGGTTTGTAGCCTTCATGAAAGTGTCCGTCATCGACATTCAAAATACTAAATTAGTTTAAATTATCTGAAGTTCTGCCGTCATAGTCAAAATAAAGCCTAAAAGTATGCATAAAAAATCGCTTTAGTGTACATTAAATTTTTTTACTCGTTTACACACACTTTCAAATAAATATACAATCAAAAAACTTTGGCATATGCATGATAAAGTAAGGAAAGGTGATGTACAGTGTAGTGACAGCTCGTTTTGTATCTGCCTAGGCTCAACGTTGTAATTTAGAAAAACGGGATAAACGGGAATAAATTACGTCCGCTTTGAGGGAAATTTTCGTACCTTAGTTCTAATATTGTTTGGAAAATATATAAAATATACAGAAATTTTGAGAAATGAGACCAATAAATACTTAATGAAAAAATTTCTAATGTTTTAGTTTCTATTAGGTTATTTATGATGAAATGCATAGATATTTGTGAAGTATACTTACGAATTAAAAGGAAGGTTATCTCGAAAAATATTATAGCGTTTTTTATATTTAATTATCGATATTAAATTCATATTGTAAATATAGTTCATTTACATTGATGCTTAGGCTACTTGACCTTATCAATTGCAGAAAAGTCTACTGGTATTTCACTCAGGCTCTGTCCAGTGTTCCATACATAGAATTAAATATCACTTCCAGCTACTTTACTTTATATAAAAGCTACTTCTTTTTGCGCTTCGCTCAACCATGCTTAATTTCGTATCTGCTTAATTATCAAAGCCTGTCTCTATTTTATAATCAGCCATTGCATTACCCCGATCTAACACTGCTTTCATATATCAGTTAAATTTAACAAATATATAAAATTTAGCGAATTTTCCCAAAAAATATTTTCGTAATTTGAACTTAAACTGCATAGGGGTGGAATTGTTATGTAGTCTGCCTTTGGCATGCATTACCCCCACGTGTTCGAACTCTGACCAGACCAAAATCAAAAATTATAGAAAATTAATTAAAACAGGAAAGTAGTGCTGGCTTCGTTCATATATTTTTCATGAGCATACCAAATTTATTATTTTGCAAGTTTTTTGGCGATTTTTACCAAAATCCCATATCTGTAAAATCGACCGATCTGACAAATAGCCAATAAAATACAAAAGTACACTCAAATACAAAATTTCGTTCAAAATCTCAAGTTTTCCTTCAAACATACGGACAGACAGACTAAGAACGGATATGGCAAAATCAGCTTGGTAAAAGTTATTAAAAATAATTTAATTTTTAAAAACCCTAGAGAGGTAATGTGAACCCCTTCTAGTGTATTTCTGACATAAAATAAAAGTTCGTCAAAAAAATTAATCAGCCATTCGGAGGCGGCTTAAAATAAGCTGTAGGTCTCTGCATTTATTAGAAAAAATCAAAACGAATACCAAAAATTAAAGGAGGAGATCGGAAGAAAGCTTCAGCGGTTAACAAGTGCCAATTATATGTTTTTTTTCTAATTCTGACCGCGTCTGTCCATCTTAAAGAAAATTTCGAAAAATTGTTTGAAATATGCATTTTCTAAGGCAATCAATATGGCAAAATTAGAAAAGAATCCAGATTATCCGGATCAAATAAAACCGGGGGCATTCCGGATATTAGAAAATCTGGATAGTCGATTTCAAAGCAAATCGATCAATATTTTAATATTGATAATTTTTTCTAACATAATGGGTTTTACATGCGTCGTTTAGATAATACGATATATAAAAAACGAGCTATAACCAGGGACCGTAGTCATTATTAGTAATAAAATAAAAATCACAACTTAATGATTATTTGCTAATTTTGTTCAGTTAACAATGATTATTTTGCGAATTTTACTTAAGCACTCAAGCATTTTTGTGAGCGAAAAATATATAACGCTCAGAAAATAGCCATTATTCTTGACCGTTATATATCTCGCTCAAAATATCGCTCAACTAGGATTATCTTTTTTTCTCGAAAACTTTCGAAAAATTGCATATATAAGTAAAACTTTATAAAGTGAATGATTGAAAGGGGAGTCATCCAAGGTTGAGTGATATTTTGAGCTAAAAAAGTAACGATCAAAGAATAACGATTATCGGTTGAATGCTTAAGTAAAACTCGAAATAAAATTACTATTAAATAATTCAAATTTTAAAAATCATGAAATGATAAATCACCTCAAATGAACAGTATTTAATGTTATTATTTAGTGCTTATTTAACCAGTTTTTTAAGATAAAAATTAATAATTAAATATTCACTTTTCATTAATTTCAGTCAATTTTCAACAAATAGAAAAAAATATAATCCTAATTTGTTTAACTCAATCTTTAACTGTTATTTTAATAGAAATAACTGCATTGCTTGCCGACAGAGGTAATGGTCGGAAATTGTATGAAAAGATGAGAGGAGTTACTGAAGGTTTCAAGATTAGGACACACCAACCAAAGAGGTGATCTGGTGACCAATGTCCGGAGCATTCCAGTTTATGGCGATAACAATTCGCTCTTAATGAATAGCGAAGCATGAATGAATTTTTCCGATTTTGTATTAAAAACTTTAATGATTAACAGACCCAATTTAAATTACTCTTTCTGAAATAATCAAACTTAATGTTGCTTTTAGGATGTTCAGTCATTTTTTCACCTTATTTTTGGAAACTTGTAAAAATAAATTTGAATTTCACGAACATTTGCATTGTTTAAGCCTTGATTTTGGACATAATACAAAAATTGAGGTTAGTTTCAATAAAGAAAATCTGGCAGGAAATAAATGTTCTTGAATTTTCTTAAATTGTAAAGTCTTTCCAACCTTAATTAACATAATTTTTTTAACAAAACAATACTTCATATGTTTCGAGTTATGATATTGTATCATTTTATTGAAAAAAATATGAAGAGAAATAATTGTAAAAAATAAATATATCCAGGGACCAACTGGTTCAAATTATTGATTATTTATCACTGAAAAATTATTTATGTTAAAGATTTTGAGATTCGATTCTGCTGGTAATACAATAGCTGCGAGAGTTAACGTTAATTGAAGTTGTGAGTAGTTATGAAAATATGTTTGTTGAACAAAAAATAAAAATAAATAAATAATAAATTAACCACTTATTTTCGGTCCCTGGCATATCATACAGGGTTCATTGGGCAAATGTTATAATATTTCTTATTTTTTCCATCATTATATAAGTATTTAGATGGCTAAAATTAAACTTGTAATTCTTACGCACATCATTTTCTTATATACATATGTTTTCAATGAAAATGAAATTGTTTGTTCACGGCTCTAACAATTTCAGAGTTATTCATATAATAAGTTCATAATCCTCTTGTTAGAATTGTTCTAGGCTGCACAAATGCGGTGTTTTGGCAAATACAAAATGTGTAGTGCATTAATAATAAATATTAAAAATATTTAATATATATATATAAATATATAATATAAAAATATTTTACTTTTTTTTTAGATGCCGAAGGAAAATGCTTTCAATTTTTGTATCCTGATTTCAACCAAGTTAATTTTAACTCTTATTCTTGCCAGGACGAATTGAGCAAGGTGAAGGAGCAAAAACAAAATACGCGGTAATTGTTGGATTTGTTCTCCTGCTCTCACCGTTATAAGTTCACCTTGATTCTAGCATTACTTACTTTTCTAAATTGCTTTTTTCCATTTTTAGAAAACAATGTCGTGAATTATCGACCAATTATTAATAATATTGTATACATGAATCATCAGCTGATTTTTAAAAATGATTATCTGATTGATTTTCGTTTTGTAGCTAAACTTTTTTAGTCGCCGACACAAAAAAAAACCCCTACTGGAACTTAAAAATAGTTATTAAGTTTTTTATTTTATTTTAACATATAAATTATTATATCAAAATGTGTAAAATAAACTGAGTAATATATATTTTTTGAATTGATCGCCTCCTAATTCATTGACGGAGGGAAGTATTTATGGAGGATTTTCTATCTATTAAGCCATATTAGGAAAAAGCAAAATTTTAGGTAAGTCAAACCTTAAGTATGATTTATTTTAATATATTCGTCCCAGGTTCACTA